>JAJJMB010014681.1:1725395-1790857 GCA_023531105.1 Papaver atlanticum | reverse complement strand
CTCTGGATCTAATGAAGCTCTGTGTGTTGTAAGCACTCTACCACCTGCACTGAACATTGATTCGGATGCCACACTGGTGACTGGGATAGCCAAGACATCTCTTGCCATCTTTGCAAGAGTTGGGTACTTAGGTGCATTTAGCTTCCACCAACTCAAGATTTCAAACAAATACTCATCTTTTGGTGAGCCTTTGCTAAGCATTGGTTCTTCTAAGTACTTGTCCAACTCAGATTTCTGCACCTCAACTTCCATGTTTTCCATTATAAACTCATCATAATCAGAATCACGTACCTCATCTAGATTGCCTGAATCCATCATACTTGAGCTAGAGACAGAGCTGCGAGCGCCAAAATAGTGTTCATCTGCATTTGAGTTTTGTGATTCATATGCATTGAAAAGAGCTGTCAATTGTGTTTTGAATTTGTTATACTCCACTGCATAGCCACTGGATCCATACATCTTCTTATAACGAAACTCTACCCATCTTGCCTTATATCTTGGATCTAACACAACTCCAATGCTCATAACCAAATTACTGTCAAGCCAATATGCATCGAACTTTTCCCTCATCTTCAACCCCATTTCTCTGATATACTCATAATCACTGTATTCCCATTGTTTGGTGCACTTGTTAACTTCATATACCCCATTATAGTACAGATTTGCAGTTGGATACTTCATCCCTGCAAACTTGGTTGAAACATCATTAAACACCTCTAAACATGCACAAATAACTACCTCTTGTTGCCACTGGTCAGCACTTGGTAGACACTCGAATTCAGGATCAAGGACAGCTAATCTTTCAAATCCTATTCTCAGTTCAATTGCATTTTTGAGCATAACATAAGTTGAGTTCCACCTAGTGTCTACGTCTAGACTAACTTCCTTTCCAGACAAACTAACTTGTGACACAGCCAATTCAAATCTCTCCTTCCTAGCTTGTGAAGATTTAACATACTTAACACAATCTCTAATTTTTTGCACAAACTTAGCAGCAACTTTCATACCATCTAGGACAACCAAATGAAGAATGTGGTTGGCACACCTCATGTGAAACAATTTCCCATCAAGAACCAGGAAATCCTTACTCTCTAGCCACCTAATTAAGTTTCTCATCATCACACCATTGGCAGCAGCATTATCAGCAGTTAAAGCAAGGAATTTCCTATCTATGTTCCATTCAAGAGTGCAAGTTTTAATATATTCTGTGAGAACATCTCCTGTGTGTGGTGATGGCACTAAAATATAAGCTAATGTTTTCTTCACCAAGTTCCATTCATCATCTATGTAGTGGCATGTTACACAACAATATCCATCTTTAGTATGCTTAGAAGTCCACATATCAGTTGTAAGACTACATCTAGAGGTCAAATTATCCAATGCTAGTTGCAATTCTTGTTTCTCTTCATGAAAAAACTTCATCACATCACTTCTAGTTGTATTTCTACACATGATCTTAGCAGCAGGGTTCAAGGACTTGCAAAACATTCTAAAGTAAAAATGTTGAGCCATGTTTAAAGGGTAATCATGCTTAGCTATCATTTTAGCCATGTATTCCCTAGAAATTGCAGGATCATACTTGTAATTAGCTAATTTTACAGCTTTGTTACCTGCTGTTTTCAGTGAAGCAGTAATTTGTTGTTGTCCAGCCTTGTTCTGTGGTCTATCTCGGCAAGTCTTTAGATGATTAGACAACCTGGTAGTACCAGTCTGACTACCAGCATCAATTACCTTCTTGCAATGATTGCATGTACCTAGTACAACAGCTTCCCTCACATGTTTTTTGTTGCGACTTACTTCAACATCCCTTTCAAATTCATCCCACACAGGTGACCTTGTTGTTCTAAGTCTTTTCTTCAGAGAAGTTACCAATGGATCCTCATCAGCTTCTCTATTTTCATCATCTTTATTAGAGCCTGGCATGGTATCATCAGCTGGGTTCTCTTCTGGTTCTGGTAATGTCCTAGTATCACTAGTACCATGTGTTGAGCCAATTGCTGAAGCTTGAACACTTTCACTTTGTGATTGTGAACCATCCATAGAAATGATGTCATTTGATTGAAATTGAGGCAAATAGGTTGACTTTGAGGTTGCAACTGTCTTGCCCTTGGATGGTTTTTTAAACATTTTTGCAATTGCCTATATTAAAATTAAACACAGAGTAAGTTACCAAATAAATGAAAAAAGCATTCATAACTATCAATAGTAAATACTAAAAAGCATTCATCTCAAACTGAGTAATTAAGATCAAATACAATACAGTTCAAGAACATTCTTTACCAACCAGCTTCAATTTCAATTTAAGTTACAACCTAACTTGCCTATATCAGATATTCAGAATCATAATTCCAAGAGAATAACAACTACTTATGATACCTGATAGGGTAGAAACCTTCTTCAGAGTCTTTTGCTTGTCTTTGTTGTCATGTAAATCCAATGTCAAAATTAACTTCTGTTTAACACCCAAAAGCCAAAAGATAGAAATCAGATTCTTCACATAAAGAAAGTAAAACAGAATACTGCAAGTGTAAACAGATCAATTCAATCAAACCACCTTATAAACCATCTCAAAAATAGATCAATTCAGTCAAACCTTAAACTAATAACTATCAATATTGAGTTATTTTTCAACCTCAATGCCTCATATTCTTATTTAAGTTAAACCCATCCATACATGTAAGTCATATCAAACCCTAATTTTTGGTTGCAAGACAGAAACCCTAATTTCATGACAATCGAACACAAAAATCGAACACGGAAATAGAAGAGAATTAGTACCTGATTGAGCGGGTGAGTGATTGATAAACAACTGAGTGAGTGATTGATCGAGAGAGTGATCAGCTGCGGACTGAACTGAGAACTGAGAAGAGAGACTCGACTATTCTGAGAAGAGAACTTAAAAAAAGAAAAGGAAATGACTCAATGAGTATACTCGAGTCGAGAGACTTGACTGATAATATTAGATGGTATGGAATTAGAAAATTACAAGTATATCCCTAATTCTATCGGATATCGGATATTAACGTAACGGATGGAGCCTAATCCGATATAGATAGGTTAAGGAAGAAATATCCGATAAATATCCGTATCCGATATCCGATATCCGATATAACGGATAAATTCCTATAGGATCTCGAATAATCGGAAACGGATTCCGGATATCGGACAAATATTGACAGGCCTACTTGGATGAAGATTGCTAATTTCAAAAATTTGGCGTAAGGGTTTAATGATAATCCGCCGTTTTATCGGGTATATTCAGCTTCTCTAACATGGAAATCGGTTTCTCTAAGAAAAAAAGACAACGGATTTCTTTTTTAGGAGTTGTAATCATGAGATAAAAGGTGATCTCATGCCTTGATAAGTTTTTTTTTTTCCTTTTTAAATTTTTATTAAATAAAATAAACAAAATAAAAGAAAAACTGGACCAGAAGACAAGATCCCAAGCCCGACACCAGAAACACAAGCCTAGTGACTAGCCGTTATAAAAAATTGAAACCCAGTTTATGGTCAAACCTCTGAAGCTTATTGTAGTAGGGTAAAAACTGATTATTTGAGAAAAAAGTAAAAGTGGTAGGTTGTTGAGAAACGAGTCTAGACCCTAAATAAATGTACTGCACATGAGTACTTTAGGTTCGAGAGATCAATCTGTACAATTCTGGCATAAACCAAGAAATGGTCGTTCCAGTCTTGCTTCGGTTACAAAATGAAAGAGAAGGGTTGATCTTAGAGAGAGAAGCAGATAAGGTGTTGAGATCAGAGAGATAGACCCTGTAAGGTGTGGTTGTTTATGACTTATCTCAGAAAATGGAACTTGTTGCAAAAGATAGTAATTGAAAAGACGAGGGTACCCAAATACACCACAATCTTTTATTTATCCACCTATAATTCCTCTTACTGAAAGTGATTGTCTATGGACAAAGTCGAGACAATACTACAAATCGGTATTCACACTTTGTGTGATTGTCTATGGATACGAGATCGAGACAATACGACTACCAAAGTGTGATTACTTGATAATAGGTTCGGACTTAACCGAACTCTATAGGATCACTATCAAGTAAAGCGGAGTTAATGTTTGTGTATTTTACTTCTAATTATAATAAACAATTATAATTACGGAAATAGAAAAGTAAAAGACACGGCAAGATTTTGTTAACGAGGAAACCCCAAATGCAGAAAAACCCCGGGACCTAGTCCAGAATTGAATACTCTCATAATTAAGCCGCTATACAAAATCTACACCAACTTCGTATAGTTGAGACAAAGCAATTACCCCTAGTTCACTTAGTTTCCTCAGTATCCATGCGCTTCCGACTTCGATGAGTGCATGCACTGAAAAATTCCTTCGGATGGTATTCCAAACAGTAAAGGAACAATAAATCTGTTTGGTAACAACTCTAATGATTCTTTAAGATAAGATATCTTAAGTCATATGCAAAGGCTCTTCCGTTTAAGATAATAAACTCCTTTGCCCGGTTCTATCAATCTATCCAATAACTACAAAAGTAGTCAAGTTTAGATTCGCACTCAATCCAAATAAATCTCAAAGAGATATATTGTGAATGCCGATCTCACACAACTAATCAATCGAATAAATCCGATTCTAGTTGGATCCCAGCCGATCAAGGTTTGTGCAACACAAAGATATGAGAAACCAATAAGAAATCTTCTTCGTCTTCATATCTTCTTTAATCTTCAATTAAAACCTGCACAACACCATTTGAATCTCTTGTGATCAATCACGCACAGAACGGAGTCTGTTAACATTGGATTATCACAAGATGTCTTTAGATCTACAAACAATTCTAAAGATCACGTCGATACTTCGATCTAGTTTGAGTGAATCTTATATCAGAAGAGAAGATTCTCAAGAATAAACAAACTAGGTGCAATCAAAATTTCAACAACCGTTAGTCAATCAAATCAATCGAAAACTAATAACACTGCAATTATCTAGTTTCCCACCAATGGTACTTGTAGAGCTTCTTGATCCCACAGAAGTCTTTAAACGAGCGGTCGTAAGAGATTTTTCCTAATTAGGGTACTTTCGTCTCCGAATAGACGGCTCCACCGGAAACAATAAAAAGATGAAGTTTGCCTGGCTCTTAGGATAGTTTGCTAGAAATGCAAACTTAGGTATTTATAGACCAAGGAAGTTTGGACACCAAGGAATTTCCAAAACCGAAAATATTCTCAAGATATGCAATGAATGACAAGATTCGGTTTTCATAATTCCAGTAAATGCTTGTCCAATATTTTCCGAAATCTCTCAATAGAAAATCTGCAATTAGTAAATGCACATTACTAATTTTTATTCTCTAGAGATATGCATTTAATTGCTGGTAATTAAAAGCATATATAACTAAAAACCTTAATTAAAAGATTCTTAATTTGTTTCGGTACAGGATCTCCTTGAGTACTAAGGAATATCTTTGAACAATAAATGATAAGAGTTATTGTACGTGTTCAAAGTATGTTGACATCTTTTCTTTGTAAATCATCTTTCATATTTACATTCTTGGAATCGGTTTTACCACACTTCCAAACAAGTTTAGAATTGATTCACCTATATTCCAAGACTATTATGTGATTGATCAAATATCAAATCACATCCATGGGTTAAATCGGTTCTACTAATCACTAGGATCGGTTATACCCTAATATGGAAACACTTGTGATCGGTCACACAAGTTACCAGGACCGGTTACATCAATTACCAGGATCGGTTACATCAATTACCAGGACCGGTTACCATATACTCATGGTATTGCTTGTGATCGGTCACACCAGTCACTAGGATCGGTTACACTAATTACCAGGATCAGTTACACCAATTACAAGGATCGATTACACAACTCTCTGTGATCGGTCACAACAATTACTAGAATCGGTCACACCAATTACAAATATCGATCATACCATCTCAGGTGATTACTTAGGATCGGTTACACTAATTAATCAAAACTAGTCATACCAAATCTTAAGTCAAGAATTGTGATTAGTTGTACCAAGATACATAACAAAGTTACATCGGTTCTACCATCTCACACATATTGGTAATCCAAAGATTTGCAATGAATAGTCGTACCAATAAGCCTAGCGATTTCTCTTTCGATTCATAAAACAAGTTCATGATTGTACTTCCTTTAGACAAATGTATAACATTGTTTCCTAGGATGAAATCTTCACCATTACCCATTCACATAATCATAACAGCATTCATAAGATTATGTCGATGTCATATCTACGAAGTTCGAAATATATGCGTTATACTTCGTATTTTAATTCCCTAATACTATGATAATATGATCATGTCTCACTACTAGAGTAATATATCCAATACACAGCTTCACAGATATGTTTTCAATATAACACGACTTGAAAGATACGTTAGGAATGAAACAGTTCAAGTCAATATTATTAACCTCAAGAGGAAGGATGATGTCGTCGTTGTAGCTCGTTACTTCTTCACGTTCTTCATGTCTTCCAGTAATACTTGTCTGTCTCAACATTCATAGACTTTCTAGTCTAACCTAAACGAAGTTGTCTCTAGTACATAATCAAGCGACTCTTAGATAAGTTTTGACACACTAAAATATGACAACTAAACTTGACATACCAATGCTTGGTGGGTTCAACCGAGCTATGCTCTACTAGTAAGCTATAAATTCTCTGTGTTCTCTGGATACTTGTGTTAGTTGTTGAAAAATAGATTAGAAATCTATTTATATCAAGTCATAGTCAAACACCCTGATCTCATAGGAAGTGGGAGTTGTGGAGTTGTGAAGTAGTGGAGATCGTGTGAAGGTGGTAGAAACCGTGCCCCTATTAATTATGAAGGTAGGATTGTACGGTTGTGTACCCACTTCTCCTTTATTCGTTAATTGCCCGCTCTTCCCGTCACTTTATCATAATAGGTGTATTGCGCACCGCATGCTGTAGGACGCCAGACCAATGCCTTGATGAATTTCCCCCATTTGCGACATTATTGATGTCTCCAGTAAAATGTGAAAGAAGTCATCTTATATGACTAGCTTGTCTTGCATGACTAGGTTTACCTGTGTGACTAGGTCGACAAATCGTGTTGTAAGGAACGTGGTTATTCTAACACCTCTCTTTGACTGAAAAGTAGTTATGAGAGGTGGATAAGAAGACGTGATTGTTTAATCACTAAATATGTGGTATTGATCGTGCATGTAGGATATGCGAGTTTCAACCAATCACATGTGAGTTATGTTACATGTAGATGGTGGCAATTCGAGTATCCTATGGCTTGACAGGAGTGGGTCTCTCCACTTGGTCGTTATTAGGTTTCTGAACAAAACCGACACATGTAATGTATCATTATTAAGTTTTATTCAAAACCGATACATGTAATATATATAGATAATAATAAGCGATTTGAATCTGCCGCAAATCCTTTGAAATTAGTGTTTAAAAGATTAGACATGAGTGACTCACACAGTCAGTCTTAAATAATTTTAAGAAGCATGACCGGTCCTCTTTGAGTCGACCACTAGTTATTGCGCATGTGAGCTATGGACAACGTGATTGGTCCATTGGGAAGAGGGATGACTGGTATAAGTCGTGGAACCTCATTGGTCGGCCTAGACCTATCAAATTAGTTAGCGAATTCGAATAGTCGAGATGATTCTGCGACCATCACTGACAGCTTTTGACTTAATTAGGGTTTTTGAAGCAGCTCGACTAGCCTACTTTGGCTAGATATTTGGAGCGAAGCGTGTAGATTAGGAGCGTTTTTATTAGTTGAAAAGGTAGAGGGGCCGGCGGTGATCACAATGAAGCTTGCCCGATTGTGTAGGAAATGAGCTAGTCTAGCTTAACTGACTGGCCAAGTTGGATGATCGTGACTGCTTCGTAACTGACTTGGGCGATCAAGATCAAATTTTAAATAAAACCTAGCCGCTCGACTAGCCTACTTTGGCCGGCTATTGGAAGCGACGCATGTAGGCTACGAGTAGTCTGATTGGTCGGGATATTAGGTGGGTGACTGGTAGTCACGATAACACCTTATGTACCGACCGTATAAGGATTTAGGTTAGCCAAATCAACCGGCCAAGTTGGGTGGTCGTGATTAGTTTGCGACTAACTTGGGAGGCCAAGATTTAATCCTTAAGAAAATTAAGCAGCTCGGCCATCCTACTTTGGTCGACGATTTAGGACAGAGCATGTAGTCTAGGAGCGATCTAATTGTTTGGTTAAGAAGAGGAACATGCGGTAGCTAACATGGAGCATGGTCGGTCAACCAAAGGAGGTGTGAGGCGGGATAAATTGACCGACGAAGTGGCCCGGTCGTGTACCTTCCCATGACTGATTCCTTTTAATTTGGTTTTCCAACTTCCATTAGGATTTTACTCCTATCGGCCCTATGATAGGCTAATTCCTATCTTGCCTAGGTTTGGTCTTCGACCAATTGGAATCAAGCTATCCTACATGCTCCATTTTTTGGGCAAAAATCAAATTTTGCGAGTTGACGCAAAATTAGGTCAAATAATTAAGTTTTGTGTGTTGGCACAAAATTGAGTAAATTAGATGGATTTTGCACGTTTAACAAAATTATTAATTTTTTGGCTACTCTTACATGTAGCACCTCTGTTCTTGTTGGCACGACTTGCGGTGCCTTTCATGCATATCTTAATTTAGACATTCTAGGAAATTCATGCTATTCAGCTGAGAATGAACATAAACATCATGTCAATATTAAGAGTTCAGTTGGGAACACAACATAAAATAAATACTCAACGGGTTCTGTATTAGTGAACAATTCAACTAGGAGCTTGAGTTTTAATAAAATTATAGAACACCTGGGAATATTAACATGCACTAGTATTATTCTAATATTTTTCATATATGTAGATATTAAATAATTTGTACATGCATACATATACTTTCTGAATTCAGCCGGGCGAAGTTCATAAATATAATCATACACATGTAGCAAGAGAGGCATATGCACTCATCAGGTTTTCAGTATACCCCTTAAATTCCTTACGAAATGCAGACATATCAAAGCATAGTATTTGAAATACCGGAGCAGTAATATCGGTTTTACGATTTTCGCCCTAAGCTAAAAACCACCATCAACACTTATCAACTTAAACCACTCTTTATGCGACCCCCATTGAAAGATCAATCTTTTGATTTTAATTACAATCATATGCTTATCTTAGTCTCTTTCTTTTCTTGCTCCGTGTCTCTTACTTTATTGTTTCCCTCTAACCATAATGCCTAACCAATTGCGAAAGGAAAAATGTACCAGACTTTTTTTTCCAGCTTCTTACACTTCATGGTATGGCAAGATTCAATTATTCCTTAACCGTAGGTTTATGACTATAGGTAGAGTCCATTACAAAGACAAACTAATTCCAGATAGCTTTTAAGAATGAGCAATCCAAAATTATGTAGTTTACATCTCCTCGACTGTAGAGCAAAAATATCAAGTGGATGTGGTAATTTGACATTTTTCTTGTTCAAATTATCCACAGTGGGGATGGCATTCTGTACAGTTAACCAAACAAAGAGTTGGCTTTTGAGGCACACACTTCCTCCATACATAATCAAAAGATTCCACATTTGAGGAATGCATATATATATGTTGCATTTGCCAATTGTAACCTTCTTAATCTAGAGTAGTTGTTAGAGTTGAGATAACTTATATTGAGTCCTCGTTGGCATCTAAAGAGAGAAGGTTTCCCAGAAAATTTCATATTGGTGAGTTCATTTGTTTCCACTTCAGACGGGCGATGCTCAAGTTGAATACTCCTCCTGTCTTCATAAATCAATTCATCCACTTTACCCCCTTTATGGTGATAACTATGAATGCATTTTGGTCAATGATACGAAAAAGAAATGAGCTTTTTTGAACATCTAGCAAAAATTTAACTCCTTTTTCATTTCCAATTTTAATAATTAAGTTCAAAAAAGACTAACCCTTTTCCTTTTATATGCATGTCCAGACCCCTGTCCATGTGAAAGTTTTTGGACAAAAATCGTCCTTATTAGTGTTAATTTTAAGTTGAATGAGTTTTCTCTAGGGGAGCACAAAGGGTCGGTTGTAGGCTCAAAAACCTACAATAAAATATTACAAGTGCATAGTGTCTAACTAGTAGACAATGGCAAGTACATGTCGTTCCCACGAGGAGTGTGAAAATACTACTACTAACTAATACCAAAACTAAATAATCAAATGGATATTTAACGGTTTTCAAAAATTTGGAACAAAATGAAATAATAATAATTCTGAAAATAAACAAAATAGGAATGGGTTATTAAGGTTTTCGATTTCCACCAAATCAATCATATAAAACTCTACTAATTTTTATTTATTACTCAAAACAAATATCGAAATCGATCTCATGTCTCGGAAGATGGTATGTTAAATTCTAAAATATTGTTTCTCCGCTGTAACTTCCTTCGCTTCATGGGTAGTGATTTTAAAGCATTGCATATCAATCCTAAAGCATATCACGTCAAGGGATTTAACAAAAGTATGAAATATCAATTGAAAATCATAAATAATCAATAAAATCACATAATCGATTAAATACCAAGCTATACGAAGAGAAATTACTAGTCGATGAATCCTTATTAGAAATATCATCGTAGAGTTTATATAATTAAATTGGTTTCCACATAAACCCTAACAAGAAATTAGAAACCCATGGAGAAAATAAAATAAAAACAATAAACTATTTTTCTCTTCTTGGCTCTGTAGCCGCGGCTTTCCCCCAACTCAAATAGTAGACCCACCTTCTTATACACCTTGCCCTTTTTTTATTTCATTAATCAAAGGATCAAAATAAATTATTCCATGAAATATCTTGCATGCAAGTTGATGTCGTCATCAGTATCTTTCCCCAAATAGTATTGTCACCTCATGCTTCCAGTGAAATGATAAACTCGCTTTATTTTCCAAATCTCCAAAATGAAGAAAGAATTATTTTATTTCCAAAAGAATCTCGCATGTAAATATTCCTAAATTAATTATTTACATGGCAACTAAATTATCATTCTCAGTGGAATATATTAGTAATAAGGTAAGAAAGATAAAATACTTCCCATTTTCAGTTTGCATGTGCCAACCCCCACTTTGATTCATTTTTCAATTCCAGGTATAACAATCCCTTTTTTTAATCACATGCACATAAAATAGAATATTCTTTTCCTTTTAATACTTTTGACTTTCCGGTGATCGAATTCGCTTGTATTTTTTATAGGAGCACTAAAATATTATTATTAGAAAAATAACGAGTCCTAACTAGTGTAATTATGGGTGTAAAAATGTCGCATTTACTTGCTTATCAAATACCCCACACTTACATTTTGCTAGTCCTCGAGCAAAACAAAGAATACATCTGCTCAACAACTGGATAAAGAGTGATGTCTGGTAAACAGCGAGACGAATCGACTGAATAGTGGTGTAGAGATGTCTTCTAAACAGCGAGACAGATAATCAGAAAGACCCGCTCAACAGCTGATCATATCATGTAAATATTATTTTTTTCTTTATTAAGACCCGCCTAACAGCTGATCATTTTTTTAACCCGCTCAACAGCTAGTCATATTATGCATTTTTTAAGACCCGCTCAACAACTGATCATATTATGCAATTTATTTATTTTTTAATCAAAAATTCCTAACAAAAGTTCCACTCCCCCACACTTAAACATTACATTGTCCTCAATGTAATTGAATCATCCAACATAGAAATTAAGATGGGAAATTCATAAGATGCAATATGAAGAAAAAAAACTAAGCAAATAAAAATAAAAATAAAAGATAAAGTGAAGGGAACAAATCTGATGGGTTGACTCCCATGAAGCGAAAGGTATTTGTTCCCCTTCTTGCCAGTAGCACGTAGTTTCAAACAAGATAAGGTTGTTACCCCAAAGTAAGCTGTCAATTATTTATATAAATATATATATATATATAGTCTGAAAAGTTGGGGATCAACCCAACTAATCTTGTCTGTCGAAAACATGAACCTGCAGTAAGAATGATTAGTACCCAGAGAGCTAAAACTAAATTCAATCTTATTCAGAACATAATTCGAACCTGCCCAACCATACATGGTAATGTGAAGTAAATCATATTAACAAATATTGTTTACAAAATTGAACAGTTGCTTTACTCCCTAAATCTGATTCTAAGTCTGACGAAATAACTTGCGCGGCTGATATTGGTTCAAATTCACTCGTTGAACAAGGGCTCAATGGAGCAATAATATCATGACTCAGAAATCCACTATCATCTACAACGGTTTCATTATTAATATCATCAAGATGAGAAAAATCAGAACTTGATAGGTCAGAAAATGGCTTAAGGGTCAAGGTCAGAGCTATATCGATTGATGAAACTAATCGAGACTCGGGCAAAACTAGAGGTTCTAGTTTGGGCTTCCACTTATTAGTGTCTAGCAGCGGTGTGGAGTCTAACAAGGCATTGACTTCACAAATAACACTATCATCATCAAAATCATACCCAAAATGAGCTAAGAAAACCTCTAATGGATCTTCCAAGCTTTGCGAGTATATAGTTTATTTTCACCACAGCGCGGCACTTCAGACTAAGGTACCTAAAATAAAATCAAATAAACTGCGTAAAAAGAACCAAAAGAAACCTAAAAGAAAAATAAAACAAATTATGTATAAATTTTTTTAAATAAATATATAAAAAAACAACAACTATGTACAAGAAATAATGATGTCAACAAGAGAGTATTTTGCAACCACTCCCAGGAAGTGGCGCCAAAACTTGGTAGGGTCAAAAAACTACAATAAAATATTTCAAGTGCACGGTGTCTAACAAGTAGACAATAGAAAGTATAGGTCGTTCCCACGAGGAGTGTGAAAATACTACTACTAACTAATCCAAAAAATAAATAATCAAATAGATATTTAACGGTTTTCAGAAATTTGGAACAAAATGAAATAATAATAATTATGAAAATAAACAAAATAGGAATGGGTTATTAGGGTTTTCGATTTCCACCAAATCAATCATATAAAATTCTACTAATTTCTATTTAGTACTCAAGACAAATATCGAAATCAATCTTATGTCTCGGAAGATGGTATGTTAAATTCTAAAATATTGTTTCTCCGCTGTAACTTCCTTCGCTTCATGGGTAGTGATTTTAAAGCATTACATATCAATCCTAAAGCATATCACGTCAAGGGATTTAACTAAAGTACGAAATATCAATTGAAAATCATAAATAATCAAGAAAATCACATAATCGATTAAATACCAAGCTATACGAAGAGAAATTACTAGTCAATGACTCCTTGTTAGAAATATCATCGTAGAGTTTATATAATTAAATTGGTTTCCACCTAAACCCTAACAAGAAATTTAGAAACCCATGGAGAAAATAAAACAAAAACAATTTTTTTTTTTATATTCTCGGCTCTGTAGCCGCGGCTTCCTCCCAACCAGTGTAGTTAATCTCGGCCATCTCGGCCGAGATTCCGGCGATTTTCTCGGTTTTTCCCTATGAGCGAAACAAATTGTAATATATCGCCGGTACGAGATTCGGGCGATAAAATCGTTTTGCCTCGGCCGATTTTACAAAAGATCATCCGAGATTCCGGCGAGAAACTCGTTTCAACACTGCAATTTATGTCGTTAACCCATGGTTTCCCGTTGTGAAACTTGAAGATTACACTCGAGATCATTTGATCGAATTCTAATAACTGAAATTTATCAAATCGTAGAAAATCTTCAACTTTTGATGTCTCAAATTTCATCACGAAACTGATATGATAATTATTTCCTTGGTTTTTATCTCTATTCTTCTCTTACTTTAATTTAAATACCTCAAATTAATGTTGCAGAGATGATTTCATAGATTGAAAGAATAATGAAAACATATACTCCGTATTAGGAAGAGGACGAGTTTGATCCCTGAAAGAATTAAAGGAAAGAAGTAGCAGAATGAAACTTTTCAGTTTTCTCCGAGTTCGAGAAGCAGGATCTGGATACGTCGGTAGCAAATAAGTATTTGCTTGGTTTTGAAGCTACTTTTTAGCTTCCAATCAATCTATATCCATGGGTGTTATCCTTACTGACTTCTTGGTTTTTTACCTAATTAAGTCAAGAAGTAACTTTTCTTGATATTGCCAAAACACCCTGTAAAAATTTGGTTTTAGACCTGAAATGTGTGAAAAATGTTTGTTATAAAAATTATGCATATAAAAATTGGAACTGAGATTGCATCGATATTTCAACGAGAATCTACCCGATATAAAACTGTACCAGTGTACCAGTCCCGGCCGAGACAAACCGAAATCCGATATTGACTACATTGCTCCCAACTCAAATAGTCGACCCACCTTCTTATACACCTTCCCTTTTTTTTATTTCATTAATCAAGGGATCAAAATAAATTATTCCATGAAATATCTTGCATGCAAGTTGATGTCGTCATCAGTATCATTGTCCAAATAGTATTGCCACCTCATGCTTCCAGTGAAATGATAAACTTGCTTTATTTTTCAAATTTCCCAAATGAAGACATAATTATTTTATTTCCAAAGAATCTCGTGTGTAAAATATTCCCCAATTAATTCTTTACATGGCGACTAAATTATCTTTCAATAAACCGATGATGTGGCACTGACGTGTCTTTGTTTTTTTAATTTTTTTTTTTTTTTTTTCGTTTTGTTTTTCTTTGCTTTTTTTTTCCAGCTCAAGAAGAACACCTAGGGTTCCCATATTTTACCACTCTCTCTCAGAACTTGTGGCACAAAATGGGAAAGTGTTTTTGATCCGCTTCTCTAACTCTCACTATGAATCCCTAAACTGTAACAAAATAAGAAACACGTACATGGAAGAAACCAGAAAACGCAAAAAGAGAAGTGTGAGAAGGAAAAGCCAGAGATTAGTTCAACAAAGCAATGTCCAAGAGAAGCTTCAGCAGATGGAAGAAATCATAACCAAAGGGTTGTCCTTCAGGTTAGAAACACAAAACCCTAATCTCAATTTTAACTCAAGCTTATTCAATTTTTTGTCACTCTGTATTTCCTCCAATTTCAGTCCGAAAGAGAAGTTCAAAATAACAAATCATCAATTTATCATCCTAAATTTTAAACATTAAATCCATGGAACAAATGTATTTGGTACTTGAACAGATCAATGCTCCGTCAAAGTTTCAATACTTTAGCTTATAAATTTGAAATTGAACTCGTTTAAGCAAGATATCATACCACTGCTCATCAGTTCGGATAATTTTATATCTCTCTATTGATTTCAATCTATTGTTTTGTAATAAATACAAGGTTCTTATCATTGAATTTGATAGAAGATTATTAAAGGTTTTATCTTAGACATTGCACTTTCTGGTGCTACTTTAGCCTATACATTAGGCGAATTGGTGCTACTATAATGTAATAAGTAATAGGTATGACATGAAACTTTTGATTATTTTTTGAGGTTTGTGGAATGGAGTTATGAACTGCAAAGGTAACTTAAAACACAACATTGCCTTACTGTTTGGTTTATATTGCTTCAATGAAAGCGTCGGTCAAGCAATTTTGGTAATGCACTTGTAGTTTTGTTTTTTAATGTCGTACATGATTCAAGGTGAATTTTCTTGCTTGCATTTGTATTACTACTAGAGCTTCATTTCAATTATATTCGGTGAAACCTGCATCATTTATTTTCTTTATGTTTACAGCACTTGGTGAACTCTCCAAAGAGTCGCAAACATAGGACATGCCACAATACAGTTCTGGTCGGGCACCTCAAAGCACTTGATTGAACTCTCCAAAGAGGACACCAACATATGAGGATATTTGCTTTACATGGAGGCGAGATTATAGAACATAATATGATTTCATTGCAAGGACATTTTAGCGATGGTTTATCTGAAGAAAAAAATAGTTCTACTTGGAAGTTTCATTTCTAACGTTTTGATGTTGTCTAGCAATGGTTTTTTTACACACTCTTCATTTTGGTTTTATTTCATTAGTTTCTTTGCAATGGTACATGTCACACTCTTATATTTTTGTTGTTGATGAATACTGCAATGCTAATTAGACAATATCACTTTGCATTATATGATGAGCTTCAGTTTTTAAAAAGAAAGCTCAATAAAGACTGCGAGAGATCAAGTTACTTTGAAACTGATTCCATCAATGGAATACATCACACCTTTCTCAGTTTTCGGAGTATTTACTTATTTGTTTCAAGGTTTCACAGAACCATCACCTCTCTCTTTCCATGAATTCACATCTTATCAAATCTATAAAGCTTTTCCTTCATACAAAATCACATCTTAAACCTCTGATACAAGGGCCCAGTGAATAACAAGAGACAAATAGTAGTAGGTCTTATTCTTCTTATTCGATGTTGATCTCTTCTCTTTTGATTCATCTTCTTTGATGACAAGAAGAGAATAACGGAGGTAAAATAAATTTGATTTACCCTAACTGTAGGGGATCAAAACGAGAAAAAGTAAAGTCAAGACACCTCAGCGCCACATCACCGGTGGGTTTCACTTGGTGGGTTCAATAGAATTATTGATTATCTTTCTTAATATATTAGTAATAAGGTAAGAAAGATAAAATACTTCCCATTTTCAGTTTGCATGTGCCAACCCCCACTTTGATTCATTTTTCAATTCCAAGTATAACATTCCCTTTTTGTAATCACATGTACATAAAGTAGAATATTCTTTTCCTTTTAATACTTTTGACTTTCCGGTGATTGAATTCGCTTGTGTTTTCTACAGAAGCACCAAAATATTATTATTAGCAAACTAATGAGTCCTAACTAGTGTAATTATGGGTGTAAAAATGTCGCATTTACGTGCTTATCAGTCGGGTTGGTCGGTTTCGGCTTCACCCGCCAAACTACTCGCTGATGGCGGGTGATTGAAATCATATAAAAAGGAGAGGGTACCAAGTGCACCACCAACTTTTTTATTCGACAACGTGTATGGAAAAAAACTAATATGATCACAAGTAGGTCAAAACAAAGACCATTGAACAAGATTGTATATAGAGTTTTTCTCTTTCTCTTCCGCAATCAATATGTATAAACAAAAGGTTTGTGTACCTGATTGTGTAGAAGAGTTTTTGGACGATCTTAAAAATCAATATCCAAGATCAGTCTAGTCGTACCAGAATTAAGAGGATTCGAATTCTAACAAGTATGAAACTTGTAATCTATCTTTCAAGATATGGATTCAACAAGAACAAGTCTTGTTTTTGATCTTAAATAATAAGAACTTAAACTATCTAGATTGTTTACGTGCTACTTGTGTTATTCCTATTACAAAAATAAACAATATAATATGGAAAAGGAAAACACAAGACACTTGAAATTTTGTTAACAAAGAAAACTGCACCTAAAAAAACGGACCTCGTCCAACTTTGAACATCGCATTATATTATCCAAATCTTTCTTCAACATAGTGTACGTAGACACGTGATGTTGAAGATCTTGGCTTATGGTATGGATAATAGCGTCCAGTCCATCAGAGTTATGCATAGCATTACTGATTTCGTTAATTTTATATGCAGCTATGTCTTTCGCAACATAGTTTCACCTTGTACAACCGTTGGAGGATTATACCCCTTTACAATAAGAACCCATGTTTTGAATTCACTAGCTTGTAAGAAGGAGCGCATAACTATTTTCCATCACAAGTAATTTGTGCCATCGAAGGCTAGTGGTATGTTATAGAGATTGAATTGTTGGCCATAGATTCATATCGCTATAAATATAGACTTGTTAGGTCTAAATATTTTTGCCTTCTCTGATACTAATTAAAAAGGAGAGGGTACCAAGTACAATACAAACTTTTTCGCTTGGCAACCTTGTTGATGGGTGAAAACGATTTGCTGTTTTTTTAGGAAAGTGAAGAGACAAGCGTGCGGGTGGAGACTCCTCGACCGAGCAAATTGTTTAAACCTTTTTTAAAACAGAAGCACTGCACGGGAGTGCTTTGAGTTCGAGAGATCAATCTGTAGGACTCCGGCCTAAACCAAGACAATGGTCGTTCCAGAGTCAATTTAGTTACAAATAGGGATGAAGGTCGATCTGTAGGAGGGAAGATGAGAAGTGTGTGTGAGATCAATGATGATCGAGGATTGTGAATGTGTTGAAGGTTTCTGCAAGTTTTTTGAACTATTGAGTTCAGATGAGATACGTTTTGATCGATTGAGTGATAATTTCTTGTGTATCAAAATTGTTGTCCCCTCAATCGTTGATCCAGAAACTTATTTATATTGCAAGAATAGTGACACATTGATCCCCAGTAAGTGTGACGGTTGCTGGAGTGAAAGAGTGGGAAAGTGGGAAATCGCGGTTAAACCAGTTCCACGTCGTGCGGAGACTTGGTTGATTGTCCATCCACTACTTTGATAACTCCTTCAACTGCTTGCACGACTTATCATCGTGGGTGTACACACGTGCCGTAGACCGCCAGAGCAAAACCCTAGTGAATATCCCCCATGTGACATGATTGATGTCTCACGAATGTGAAATCTGCAACGTAGACGTGTATTTAATTAGTCAGTTGTTGACTTGACTAGACGATGAGTCTTTGCCTTGATGAGTCGAGCATAATGAACAAATATGGTATTCTCTGAGATTCATGGATTGAGTATAAGGTATATGTTGAGACAGAATGATGGAAAGACGTTGAGTCTTGATGAATTGTGATATATCATTTTACCAGTTGAGGTAATGATGATGTTTTGACAACTTGAATCAACAAGCGTCTAATGAGATTGCTCGATCATGGACTTGTTAATAGGAAGGCTATTGAGCTCGTCTACGTCATGAGTTGTCGAATGACGAAGAAATATTATAATGGTCGACTGACGAACCAAATATTGGTTGATGAACCAATGAAATATTAATAGTGGATCAGTGTAATTCTCGAATATTGATAGTTGAATCAATATAAGGAATATTGCTCGGTCGAGCAATTAAATATTGATAGTTGAATCAATATTATTAGAAGGGAGTTCTGAACCCAGTTGATTGTATATTTTGCTAACTTAAGCAATTTAGTGTTATAGATGAGCAAACCAAATATTGCTAGTTTACGCAAATATTATCGTTTGAGCGTATATTGCTTGACTAATGAATTATTGGTATGGACCAAATAAAACATTAATTACAATATTGGTAGCTGGCCTGAATATTTTATAATTAATTAGAATGTTGATTGCTGGATCAACATAAAATTATTGGTGTTTGAAGCTGCTCAGAATTATGCTTTGCAGAGCATTTGATTCGAAACCCTAATTTTGATTGATTGTTGATCAATGGATGAATTACTGAGAATCAACCATGAGTAAGATAGGGACCGGCCACATGAGATGGTGGGACGACCATGTAATGCCCAGGTGCTCGAATGAGCATGTACCAAAGTCCTTTGTAGACTAGTTGGTGAAAGGATGATTAAATGCTCGTTTAATCATTAAAATAATAGTGCTCGTCTAAGCATTAGGTGGTAGAACCTAATTATGGAGAGAGGAGGGACCGACCAAGGGGTATGAAACCGGCCCTTGATGGTCGTGGGACCATCTGATGGTCAATTGATCAAATTCCTAGTTGTTTGGAAAAAGTTTGAACCCAATATGAACTATAGAAGATTAATTAGGTAAAAAATCATCAAATGTGTGGGACCGGATTTTGCAAGCCAAAGGAGCGACCCTGGCCGACCAAGGTGGCATGCCCGTGTTACCATGTTTCTCGTGGCTCAATTCTGAGGATTTTGTTATTTTCTGGTGTGCGTTCGAGCAATATTTTGGATTTTCAGAAGAGTTTGATCTTGACTGAAACTCTCGATTTTACTTGTTGAGCAAGTAGGACTTTGCTCGTGCGACCAATATTTTAAGAATATTAAAATAATAATATTTTTCGTGAGAAGCCCGGACGGTCATGTGACCATTTGACTTTTTGGCTTTTTGGAAGTTTGAGCAATATTGGAGAAATATGGAAAAAAAAATCAAGTTTTTGCTCAAACGAGGGAGTTTCATGAGATGAGAGAAGTAAATAATAATAAAATAAGGAATTTGAGAGGCGTGGGACTGGACACTGCCAAGGCATGGCCGGACGGCCAGTGGGCCTGGTCCGTGATGGTCTTTCCTATTTTATATTATTTTTCATCTTTGTGTGAGGAAATATGGAGAAACTAGGAGTTTTGCTCAAACAAGGGAGTTTTCATGAGATGATAAAAATAATAAAATAAGGTAAAAAATAAAAGGGGAGGCGTGGGACCGGTCCCATGCGCGCCTCTCTTTTATTTTTTATTATTATTTTCCTTTCCTATTTTGCATAGGTTTCCTCGTTCGTCCATATTTTTGAATGATCATTTATGCATATGGGTGCTCACTTATGCATATTTGGGTGCTCGTTCGTGCATTATTGTTAAGTACACTCGCACCATTTTTTCGGGGCTTACTCGGTGCTGACCTAAATGCCCGAAAAGTGAATATCTATTACTAATCTATGGAATTTAGCTGAGAATAAGCCATGAAACGGAGTAATGAGATAAAATAGATAATTTTTTGGGAATTCAATTGATGAATGTTGCATCAGAATTAATCTATGAATGGCTCTATAATAGCATGCAATATGTCTGGGAGCATTATGTTTATTCGAGAATGGAGGTATGAGATGGTAGGGACATCATACTCGTTCTGAATATTAATTATGTATAGTCAGGGAACATTGAGACATCCTGAAGACGTTAACGCTCTATACAAGCATGCAATATGTCTAGGAGCCATCCAATCATTATCGATTCTATACATAAGTATTGATGAAATATGCGAAGTATTGAAAGCTCAGTTGAGAGGCTTAAAGGATCACATATTCATGCATGACCTGAGAGGGTGTACACTCAGTCAGAGATTGTGAAATGAGCTTTCACGAATCCTAAAATATGAGTTTCACATACGTGTCTGAAGCCGTGTAAGAAATATGCAAGATCATGATTTTACGATTTTAGCTTTTGTCAAAAATCCACCATCAACAAACCTGTATAGACAAAACCTAATATAATTACAAGTAGATCTAATTAAAGATCCTTAAACAATATGTATATAGAGTTTTCTCTTATCTCTTCCACAATCAATATGCCTAGACAACAAAGTCTGTGAACCTGATTGTGTATAAGAGTTCTTGGACGATCTCACAAATCAATATCCAAGTTCAATCTAGTCATATCCAAATCAAGAGGATCTTAATTCTGCCAAGTATGAAACTAGTTATCTATATATCTTTAGAGATACGAATTCTACAAGAACAAGTCTCCTAATTGATCACAATTAATAAGGAATTCAACTACCTAGATTGAATACGTACAACTTGTTCTATTCCTATTATAAAGATAAAACAATATAATGTGTAAAATGAAAAACACAAGATGTCAGAAGTTTTGTTAACGAGGAAAACTGCACTTGTAGAAAAATCTTGGGACCTAGTCCAGGTTTGAACACCAAACTGTATTAAGCCGCTCATACACTAGCCTACTATCATACTTTGGACTGGAATGTAGTTGAGACCGAATTAACCCTCTAAGAAATTCTATTGCAGTTGTGCTCCTTACGTCTCTTGAACCTTGCAAGGCTCTGTGCAATTGATTCCTTTAGCTCATGTCCTTTACAACCTGATAGTTGCTTCAGCCTAAGTGAAGACTTTTGATACCAATTTGCCTCTAACTGATTAGCCTATTTGATTATATTTTAGATCATTTAGATGAAGGTTTATAAATCTCTTTGCAATAGAAAAAGCTAGCAAACCTCACAAATCTGGAACACTTACGCTCAGTTAGCTGGGAAGCTTGGATTACTAACCACCTCTCAAGAACAATGTTATAAACAAATTATAGTTTTAGACATCTATCTTGAGGAATCACAAGATCTGAGACGAAGAGAACTTTGTGGTTTATATCTATCTCATTCCTTAAAGGATATTAATGAAAACCTCGACAATCAATAATAACAAGATCAGGATACACGAACTATACAGGTAAAGATAGTCAGACTTATCTTCATTAATCCCTAAGTGAAGTCTTTAAGTCGTAAACCTAATTATGTTTCTCAGAGGAAACCTAGGTTAATATAGGACGACTCTATTATACAACCAGGATACAGAAGTGTCGGGGATAAAAGTTCCCAGTTGTTTGAGTCTTTCTATTTATAGACTTTCAATACTAGATGTTACTTTGAATTCAAGCTAAGATAACTTGACAATCAAGCAAATACTTTCATAGTTTAGATGAAACTCTTGTTAGGAGTTGATGTAAGCATGTGAGAAGTCTTTCTTGAAATTACATAAAATAATATACACTATGGTCCAAGGTTCTGGAAACGTGTATAATGATGGTTCATGGAAAGTATGTCATATGAACGTGTAAGCATAATCGTGTTCATTTAACACTTAGGGCTTAAATAATTTATAAACACAAAGTATTTTAGTGATCAAAGATGTCTCAGAGGTGTTCATGAGAGTTGTATCGATGTCGAACATATTTGTGAAAATAGTTTATGAGCACCTGCTTAATTCGTACTAGGTAGGTATGTATAGGGGTACATGTACCTATGAACCAGTTCGTGAATTCAGGGTGCAAGGGTACGCATACCTGTCTACATACTCTTAAGATGTTCATGAACTCGGGCCCTTGGGGTACGCATATTGGATATGCGTACCTCCCCCCTTTATGAATTTCAGAATAGTAGTATGCGTACCTACATATGTTCCGGAATTCAAATGTCTATGGTAGGCGTACTAGGTATTCGTACGTACCCTAAGTAGGTCTGAAAGCTCTCTTTTCATGTTTTGAAACATTCAGAATCTCTTTAGATATGAATACATTGCTTGGAAAATTTCCAAATGATCAACTTTGAATAAAAATAGTTTTTGAACAATAAATTGTTCTTAACTAAGATTAATAAGGATCTATGAACATCCATAGCTTGAATAATATTTTGTGATGTTTAACAAGACAAGCTTGACTCGAAACTTCTTCTTTGAAATATTAATTCTGCTAGAAGTCATATGACATAGTCTCATATATATAAAATGGTATGTCATGAGTAAATAGAATGTTTCAGTCTTCACATACCTCTTTGTCGATGAAGTTCTCTAAATTTATTTGTTTGAAATTTTGTCTTCAATCTTCGATGGTTATTCAATCTGATACTCAACTACCATATTCTAATCCTAGTCTGAGACTTGACTTTAGTATACTGAAAATAGTTTTGTGCTACTAACATTGACAACAAGCTTGAGATAGCAAAATTTGCAAGTTCGACCAAGCAGTGCTCTAACAATGTCATATTTAATATACCAAAGTTGTATCAAACAAATAGTATGTACTTCCTTGTCACTTTGATCGTAATAGAATGATCAAGTCATCAATACTTGAGTGATATAAATATAACTTCATAAGTTATGTTTTCTATCTGAACGACTTGAAAGAAACGTAGATAGAAATAGAAATAGGTCAAGTCTGTATTACTAATCTCGAACAGAAGGATGATTTGTACGTTGATGCCGATACGTTTTCAGGTTCTTCAGAGTAACACGAGTTTGTCTCAACATTTCTAATGTTCCTAGTCAGACCTAACTAATGTAATCAAGCAGCTTCGAGTTTTGGAGCTAAAATATGACAACCAAACTTGACATACCAACGCTTGGTGGGTTCAACCGAGCAATGATCTAACAATTATCTTTGGTAGTAATTTTTTTCATATACCTTATGAGAGCTGACAATTTTTTACAAATGTAAACAACTCTTGCAACTGAAAAAACGAGGGTACCCAAATACACCACAATCTTTTATTTATCAACCTATAAGTCCTCTACCGAACGTGATCGTCGATGAATAGAGTTGAGACAATACGACGATTCGTTTCACACTTCGTGTGATTGTCTATGGATATGAGATCGAGACAATACAACAACAAGATAACTTGTTTGATTGACTATGGATACAAGATCGAGACAATACTACAACAAAGTGTGTTACTTGATAATAGGTTCGGTAATAACCAAACTCTATAGGATCACTATAAGGTATTGCGTAGTTAACATACTTGTGTAATTTACTTTTAATTATAATAAAAACAATTATAATTGCGGAATAGAAAAGTAAATGACACAGCAAGATTTTGTTAACGAGGAAACTGCAAATGCAGAAAACCCCCGGGACCTAGTCCAGTTTTGAATACTCTCAGAATTAAGCCGCTATACAAAATATAATACAACCTTCATATAGTTTAGACAGAGCAGACTACCCATAGCTACTTAGTTCCCTTAGTATCCATGCGCCTTCGACTTCTAGAGCCACGCACATGAATAGCAACTCCTTTGGATCGTAATCCAAACAGCAAAGGAACAATCTGTTTGATAACCACTCTAATCAATCTTGCTACAAGATATAGATGAGTCGTTGAAAAAGGATCTTCCGTTTAATCTAATAAACTCCTTTGTCAGGTTAGATCAATCTAACTTTAACTACCGAAATAGTCAAGTATTGATTCACATTCAGTCAATATAAATCTCAAACAGAAATATAGAGAATGTCGATCTCACGCAACTAATCAATCAGATCTATCAAAGATAAACTGATTCTAGTTGGATCCCATCCGATCAAGGTTTGTGCACACAATTCACAAGATACGAAAATGAATAAGAAATCTTCTTCGTCTTCAAATCTTCTTTTATCTTCCAAACCTACACAACACCACTTGAATCTCTTGTGATCCATCAATCACAGAACGGATTCTGTTAACAATGGATTATCACAAGATGTCTTTATATCTAACAACAGTTCTAAAGATCCCTTCGATACTCTGATCTAGTTTGTGTGAATCTTATATCATAAGAGAAGATTCTCAAGCATAAACAAACTAGGTGCAATCAAAGTTTCAACAACTGTTAGTCAATCAAATCAAATCGAAAACTAATAACACAACAATTATCTAGTTTCCCACCAATGGTACTCGTAGAGCTTCTTGATACCACATAAGTCTTTAAACGAGCAGTCGTAAGAGATTTCACCTAATTAGGATACTTTCCTCTCCGATTAGATGATTCCACCAGAAATAACAAGAAATGAAGTTTGCCTGGCTTTTAGGATAGTTTGCTAGAAATGCAAACTTATGTATTTATAGACCAAGGGTGTTCGCACACCGAAGAATTTCCAAAACCGAAAATATTCTCAAGATATGCAATGAATGTCAAAATTCGGTTTTCATAATTCAAATAAATGCTTGTCCAATATTTCCGAAATCTCTGAATAGAAAATATCCAATTAGTAAACGCACAGTACTAATTTGTATTCTCTAGAGTTATGCATTAATTGTTGGTAATTAAAGCATATAAAACCAAAAACCTTAATTAAAATATTCTTAATTTATTTCGGCACAGGATCACCTTGAGTACCAAGGAATATCTTTGAACAATAAATGATAAGAGTTACTGCTCGTGTTCAAAGTATGTTGACATCTTTTCACTGCAAATCCTTATTTCAAATTTACATGGATTTACATTCTTGGAATTGGTTATACCACGCTTCCAAACAAGTTTAGAATTGGTTCACCTGTATTCCAAGATCACTATGTGATTGACCAAATATCGAATCACTCACATGGGTTCGGATCGGTTATACCAATCACTAGGATCAGTTATACCTAAATTTCCTACCTACTTGTGATCGGTTACACCAGTTACAAGAATCGGTTCCATCTATACATGGTATATACTTGTGATCGGTCACACCATTTACCAGGACCGGTTACACCAATTACAAGGATCGGTCATACGACACTTATGATCGGTCACACCAATTAGTAGGATCGGTCACACCAATTACAAGGACCGGTCTTACCAAATCATAAGTCTATGGATTGTGATTAGTTATACCAAGATACATAACCTGAGTTAAGATCGTTTATACCATCTCACACATATTGGTCATCCAAAGATATGCAATAAATAACCGGACCAATAAGCCTATTGATTTTCCTTTTGATTCATGAAACAAGCTCATGAATGTACTTCCTTTAAAAAAATGTAAAACATTGTTTCCTAGGATGAAATCTTCACCATAACCCATTCACATAATCATAACACTATATACAAGATTATGTCGATGTCATATCTACGAAATTCAAAAGATAAGCGTTATACTTCGTAGTCTAATTCCTTAATACTATGATCATGTCACATCACTAGAGTAGTATTATATACAATATGTACAGTATATACAACTTCGTAGTTATGTTTTCAATATAGAACGACTTCAAAGATACGTTAGGAATGAAACAGTTCAAGCCAATATTACTAATCTCAAGTGGAAGGATGATGTTGTCGTTGTAGTTCGTTACTTCTTCACATTCTTCAGGTCTTCGGAGTAATACTTGTATGTCTAACATTCCTATACTTTCTAGTCTAACCTAAACGAAGTTGACTCTAGTATTTAATCAAGCGACTCTAGATGAGTTTTGATACTAAAATATGACAACCAAACTTGACATACCAACGCTTGGTGAGTTCAACAGAGCTATGCTCTAACAATCTCCCCCTTTTTCAATTTTAGTGACAAAACTCTACATATGGAGCTAAACGATTTACAAAATAACTCATTCTTCATACGCTTGATTCCAAGTTTCAACAGAACAATAACCTGCATATATTCAATCAATAAATGTCGTTGTTGATATTTGAATAACAAAAACTTTTACTCTCCCTAAAGGCAAGCTAGGTAAATATTCAATCCGAACATCTTTGTTATTTCCCTTTTGTAGTAAGAATTACTACACAACAATATGATATGTTTCTCCCCCTTAGTCAATGTTTGACTCTTTTGTTAGATATAACGTTTATGCATAATTGTCCTTTCCTAGTGATTAAAAATCACTTGTTTACTCCGTATATTTCTCCCCCCTTTTGTCACAAAATGACAAAGGTTCGAGCAAATAAAGGACAAACCGAAAGGATCTTACAAATCTAAAAGACTTGTAAACAACCTATAAGAGTTAAGAACGAAGGTTTCACATACCATTTTAGATAACCAGTATTAAAACCGAAACTACAAAAGTAATTTAGTTTCAATATGTTATCAAGGAAACAATTGCCCGAAGCAATTTTCCCTAATAGTTTTACAATTCGACTAAGATATTCAATTCCCTTGTTGAACCGATTGCTTATGCATAATCGCTTGTTTTGATAAGACCAAAATAAAGATCATAATTAACTTTATTTTTCTCATCGGGTTATAATTATTCAGACAATAACTTAAACCTTTCTCTTTAGACAAAACAAACACTAGGTTAGTTAACTAGTTTTTCTTGTCAAGGCCTTCGATTAGACTTGAATAACCAAATCCTCCAATTTGATAAGTCTAACTAAGATCATAATTAACTTAGTTTCTCTTATCCAGAATCAATTGGATGAAACAAATGATCTCGTATTTTTGTTAAGCCTTAAACAATATATACAAACCAAAATAAATTGACTTTCACAAAAAAAAAATTTTTACCGGAAGCAATTGAACAAATATAAACAGTACAACACCCCAATTGCACCGAATTTTGTTAAGCAAAAACACTTGATACCCAACAATAAAGAAGATACCAAACAGTAAGCCAAATAAATTGACACAGTTGGAAACAATTGAATCACATAAACATCCATACACAATATAATGGAACATATCAATTGTACCAAAATTTTGTTAAGCAAAAGAAAAATATATGCAATATAAACATGCTTTTCTTAAACAGGAAAACGACTAACTAACAAATTCGGTACCTCAATTTCCGTAGCCACATCTCCCCAGAAAGATATATCATTAAGCGCAAGTTCAAATAAGAACTCTCCCCCAGTGTGTTGTTATCCTCTCGCAAGAACAAAAGAACAACAACAAAAGCACCCTTTACCAGAGAAAGGTTGAATCAGTTTTAACTAATGTGTGCCAATAGCAAAAGTTGAAAACCCAAAACACATATGCTATGCTAAACACAACTCATGTAAACACAAATTGATTCAACATATTGTGACTTTTCACATATGAGTTTCAATCGGAACACCTTATGATCCTTTGATAAAGCCTACCAACATGGGCTAGAACTTAATCCCGCTAAATCAAAAAGCCACACAAATCATAAGGGTTACATCATATGTGATCGAATATTAAGGTTAATAAATACCGAAATCAGACATCTCATAAACCGAGCATCACATAGAAAAAATATAAATATTCATTCACAAGTTATGTAATCGGTAACTATCACACAAAAATTATAAAATAATAATTGTATTCATAAATAAATGATAGTTTTATTAAAAATAGACCTTTCACAAACAATATCGAAATAAATCAATACATTGATGTCTATTTTCTGGATAGATCTTTGAACAGTCTTTCTCAAAGATCATCTTCAATATCCTCAAATTTCTCAGGATCTTCATCTATAGCATCGCGGATGATTTCCCGGATTCTACACATAGTACCTTGATTATGTTCAAGGGATAAAACCTTAACCTTTCGATTAATATTCTGAGCATACTCCCTATTACCGACTCCAAGTTTAATTAGCTTTCTTTGGTTATGGATAACAGTTCTTAGTAATGTTGTCTGTCTATGATGAGTTTCAACGGTACTGAGGAGGACTTGACGAAGATTGATAATATCAATCTTAGCATCCAAACTATTTTGGACAAGAAGATTAGTAACTCCTGCTTGAGATGTCACATCTTCACTTTCTTTCCGTTTACCCTGACAACCATATTTCTTGAAGGAATCAACAAGATTAAAAGTTCCTCTAGAAACCTTTTCAGTCAGGGCTTTCAAAATCTTGGCTTGAGATCTGGTTTGAGGATACATCTTTTTAGTATAAGTTCTCAGACAAGATGAGTACATATACCAGAGGATTTCAACACATACCAAACATAGGTATCGGTCTAAAATAAATACCAGATTCGAAAATAATTTCGCATCTTATGTGTTTCCAAATCCTAAAGATTTTTTTTTTGAAAAGAATCAATCATGTATCTAAAATACTCTAGACAAGAAAACCTATCCTGTTTTACACAAGTTGTTGTAAGACAACTTTTCTACACAAAGAATTCTTAAATATCCTCAAGTAGATTGTGTATTCTCTCTATGTTGAATAAGAGATATTAACAGGATTCCGGATGCCCAAATACTTGTGCTTCCCACATCAAAAGATTGGGCATTGTAAGGATGCACTTTCCTACATTGTTAAGTGTTAGGATGAGAGAAATCTTCCTCACCAAGTACCATTGGAGCAACATTTTCTTTCTTATCTTTAGGGACATGATCTTGTGTCCTTGTATGAGTTTCGAATGTGTTTGATACATCCTTTTCATCATGAATATTACGTGACACTATATTCTTGATTACTTTTTGAGCCAAGGATGGTATTTCCTTTTTATTCGAACCCAAGTAGTCTTGATCAGACATCATACAGATTGCAAAGATCTTTCTTTCAAGATTTTCGATATGCCCTTTTAAGGTATTCATACCTTGTTGAAAATGTCTTTCTAAGGATTTTCCAAAGCATACCTCTTGACATGATTCAGTAAGAATTTCTTTTTCAAGGATTCTATTCCTTATTTGTGAATGTTCCAGCGATTGTGTAAGATATTTACACTCTGAAGTTTGTTGATTCACTTTATTACACAAAGCCATTTTTTGTTCCAAATAATCTGCCAGATTATTTTTAAGGCTGAGTGTTCACGCTTTGTTTCAGAAATTCTTACATTTAGTTGAACAATAAGTTCTAAGACATCTTCCAGGCTATCAATGGATTTTCCTGCTTCTGAAAAAGTTTTAACCTTATTGAAAAACCTTTGTAATCCAATTCGAAATTCATAATTTAGGCATGACAGTGAATTTAAATTCTTCTTACTTTCTGGAATAGAGAAGATTTTTCACCAATAACTGGAGTCGGATTCAGGCACTTGTACCTTTTGTTTTGGATGCATTTTTTTCTTATCATAAACATGATTCTCAATAAAGTGTTTATCAGTCATAGACTTTGTTATTAATTTCAGAAAAGAATTACGAGACCAATTTCCATTAACCCTTTTTGAGAGATTATTCTTAACATCCTGATGTATGCTAACTGAGTCCTTTATAAGTTTAGCTTTACTTTTCTTATTTTGATTCATATCTTATAGGTTGGATTGCACCAAACAAAGATTGTTAGATCTTTTCGTGTTTGCTTACTCTGATACCAATTGAAAAGACGAGGGTACCCTGATACACCACATTATTTTATTTATCAACCTATAAGTCCTCGAACGTGATCGTCTATGGACAGAGTCAATACAATACGACGATTCGGTTCACACTTCGTGTGATTGTATATGAATACGAGATCGAGACAATACAACAATAAGATAACTTGTATGATTGACTATGGATACAAGATCGAGACAATACTACAATAAGTGTGTTACTTGATAATAGGTTCGGTAATAACCAAACTCTATTGGATAACTATCAAGTATATATTGCGGAGTTAACGTACATGCGTAATTTACTGTTAATTATAATAAAAACAATTATAATTGTGGAATAGAAAAGTAAATGACACAGTAAGATTTTGTTGACGAGGAAACAACAAATGCAGAAAACCCCGGGACCTAATCCAGTTTTGAATACTCTCATAATTAAGCCACTATACAAAATCTGATACCAACTTCGTATAGTTGAGACCAAGCAGACTACCCCTAGCTACTTAGTTCCCTCAATATCCCTGCGCCTTCGACTTCCAGAGTCACGCACTTGAATAACAAGTCCTTTGGATCGTATTCCAAACAACAAAGGAACAATCTGTTTGGTAACCACTCAAATCAATCTTACTACAAGATATAGATGAGTCATTGAAAAAGGTTGTTTCATTTAATCTAATAAACTCCTTTGTCTGGTTAGATCAATCTAACTTTAACTACCGAAATAGTCAGATATTAATTCGCACTCAATCAATATAAATCTCAAAGAGAAATATAGAGAATGTCGATCTCACGCAACTACTCAATTAGATCTATCAAAGATAAACTGATTCTATTTGGATCCTAGACGATCAAGGTTTGTACACACAATTCACAAGATACGAAAACTAATAAGAAATCTTCTTCGTCTTCAAATCTTCTTTTATCTTCAAAACCTGCACAACACCTCTTGAATCTCTTGTGACCAATCACACACAGAATGGAGTTTGTTAACAATGGATTATCACAAGATGTCTTTAGATTTAACAACAGTTCTAAAGATTCCGTCGATACTCTGATCTAGTTTGAGTGAATCTTATATCAGAAGAAAATATTCTCAAACATAAACAAACAAGGTGCCATCAAAGTTCCAACAACCGTTAGTTAATCAAATAAAATAGAAAACTAATAACATTGCAATCATCTAGTTTCCCGCCAACGGTATTCGTAGAGCTTCTTGATCCCACAGAAGTCTTTAAACGAGCAATTGTAAGAGATTTCACCTAATTAGGATACTTTCCTCTCCGATTAGACGTCTCCACCATAAACAACAAGAAATGAAGTTTGCCTGGCTCTTAGGATAGTTTGCTAGAAATACAAACTTAGGTATTTATAGATCAAGGATGTTTGGACACCAAGGAATTTCCTAAACCAAAAATATTCTCAAGATATGCAATGAATGTCAAAATTCGGTTTTCATAATTCCAATAAGTGCTTGTCAAATATTTCCGAAATCTCTCAATAGAAAATGTCCAATTAGTAAATGCACATTACTAATTTTTATTATCTAGAGCTATGCATTAATTGCTTGTAATTAAAGCATATAAAACCAAAAACCTTAATTAAAAGATTCTTAATTTATTTCGGCACAGGATCACCTTGAGTACTAAGGAGTATCTTTGAACAATAAATGATAAGAGTTACTGCTCGTGTTCAAAGTATGTTGACATCTTTTCATTGCAAATCCTTATTTCATATTTACATGGATTTGCTTTTTTGGAATCGGTTATACCACACTTCCAAACAAGTTTAGAATTGGATTCCCTGTATTCCAGGACTACTATGTGATTGATCATACCAAATCACATACATGGGTTCAGATCGGTTATTCCAATCACTAGGATCAGTTATACCTAAATATGGTACCTACTTGTGATCCGTCACACCAGTCACTAGGATCGGTTACACCAGTTACAAGGATCAGTTCCATCTATACATGGTATCTACTTGTGATCGGTCACACCAGTTACCATGACCGGTTACACCAATTACAAGAATCGGTCACACAACATTTATGATCGGTCACACCAATTACTAGGATCGGTCAGACAAATTACAAGGACCAGTCATACCAAATCATAAGTCTAGGCATTGTGATTAATTATACCGAGATAGATAATCTGAGTTAAGATCGGTTCTATCATCTCACACATATTGGTCATCCAAAGATATGCAATGAATAGCCGAAAAAATAAGCTTATTGATTTCCCTTTCGATTCACGAAACAAGTTCATGAATGTACTTCCTTAAACAAATGTAAAACATTGTTTCCTAGGATGAAATCTTCACCATAACCCATTCACATAATCGGTTACACCAGTTACAAGAATCGGTTCCATCTATACATGGTATCTACTTGTGATCGGTCACACCAATTACCAGGACCGGTTACACCAATTACAAGGATCGGTCATACGACACTTATGATCAGTCACACCAATTAGTAGGATCGGTCACACCAATTACAAGGACCGGTCTTACCAAATCATAAGTCTATGGATTGTGATTAGTTATACCAAGATACATAACCTGAGTTAAAATCGTTTATACCATCTCACACATATTGGTCATCCAAAGATATGCAATAAATAACCAGACCAATAAGCCTATTGATTTTCCTTTTGATTCATGAAACAAGCTCATGAATGTACTTCCTTTAAAAAAATGTAAAACATTGTTTCCTAGGATGAAATCTTCACCATAACCCATTCACATAATCATAACACTATATACAAGATTATGTCGATGTCATATCTACGAAATTCAAAAGATAAGCGTTATACTTCGTAGTCTAATTCCTTAATACTATGATCATGTCACATCACTAGAGTATTATTATATACAATATGTACAGTATATACAACTTCGTAGTTATGTTTTCAATATAGAACGACTTCAAAGATACGTTAGGAATGAAACAGTTCAAGCCAATATTACTAACCTCAAGTGGAAGGATGATGTCGTTGTTGTAGTTCGTTACTTTTTCACATTCTTCAGGTCTTCGGAGTAATACTTGTATGTCTCAACATTCCTAGACTTTCTAGTCTAACCTAAACGAAGTTGACTCTAGTATTTAATCAAGCAACTCTAGATGAGTTTTGATACTAAAATATGACAACCAAACTTGACATACCAACGCTTGGTGAGTTCAACCGAGTTATGCTATAACAACAACAACAACCAGCCAATGCGAACACACGATGATGCAGTTTTTTCGCACTTCAATACAGACCGAGGATGCAAAATTTGGACGTAACGGCTTAGTAGAAACAACTTTAAGCGGTTGTAAAAAATTTGAACAGTGGGTAGACGTTGCGAAATTTTTTCTATTACGAAAAAACATATGGCTTCATTCTTAGACGTGTGTGTTTCCTCAAGTCTTTTCTTCTTCTTTTTTGTGCTATTTTAGCTCCTTTTATAGAACCTCATAACAAGTCTAGTTCTTTCAAAATACGCAATTTATGTATCTTAAGAAACAACTTTGATTTAACAATTGAGAATTAACTTGGGTTGCGAGAAATTCATTGCTCACATCCTAAGAAACCAAGACTTGGTTGATCACTATAAATTGGAGATATCAGCAACATAAAAATAATAATTAAGCCCTACACTCATGTGTATCTTGCATGTTGCAAAGTTGTCCTCCAAATAACTAAAGATCTTCGAATTTGAAAGACTTTATTTGGGATAAGTTCACCTATCTTGAAGAAAGATAGGTTTTTAATCTGTATCTGTATTTTTATGTTGATAATTCATGTTAATCCTAAGGTTCTTGTCTTGTGATATAAGGACATTCAAGAATTGTAGATCAAATCCAGATTTGATAGAAAACTACAAACACAATTGCGTATAACTCTTATTTATGGTAATCATATTCATGAGTTTTTCACAAATATACATATTAGATTATGATTCTTGTGTAGACAAAAGATTAGGTATCTCTATAAGTTTTGAAGTATATAACCCTAATCATGGATTTAGATTTACCTAAAGTAAAGAAACCGATTTCAATCCTTAATCTAGAATCAAAAAGGAAAAGGGGGCCACCTACAACAGTTAATCAGGAATTACCAGATATCCTGTTGGAGGAAGGGTAACGCTAGTCTTCACGACGGTCTGTGAGAAACTCCTTGGAGTAATAAAGTACGTGGGTTCTTGCGAGAATCAAGAGATGTAGGGTCACAACTGCAGCAGAGTATCTTGGCGGGTTTATTCTGTCTCAACTATATTCCAGACTGAAGTCTTATATATATTAGGCTAGTATTTATAGCGGCTAAATATAACATGTATTCATATTGGACGAGGTCCCGAAGTTTTGTTGCTAGATTGCAGGTTTCCTCATTAACAAGATTTCTTTGTGTGTGTGCGCACTTTTACTTTTCCGCATGAAAGTTTATCTTTAGTTGTTAAAGGCACAACGGTTGTTCATATTCCTATACAAATAAAATTTGGTTGTGTACTCTCCCCTTTTCAAATCGTAACGTGACAAAAATAATTCGTAGTCATGATTTTTTGACTAGGTTTCAAAAGCAACCACTGTGTAAGGCTAAGTCCTATGAGCTAGATTGAGCTGCTAGATTAGCCAAAAAGTGTTGCAGTTCAAAAAAAAAGTGTTGTCTATTTGTTAACACTAGTTCTATCTCCTAGCATTTGCTCGCACTTGAAGTAGTAGCGAGGTAGTTGCACTGAATGGTTCAGCGCAACAAAAATCACCTTTTCGCTGAACCATTCAACGCAGGATGTTTTCTGACAGAGAGAGAGAGAGATCTTCACCCTTTACTATCTCTCTAAAATTCTAAATCACACATCACATTGAGATACGTACTATTTTTGTCTAGCTAATTGACAAGTGTCCTAGGACCTAGCTAATTGACAGATTTTGGCTATGTTACTCAAGTGCAAGTGTGCAACACGCCAAATAATGCAGTCAAGTCCATATTTTTATTGAGTTTTTTCTTCACAAAATTAGTCCCAGTCGGCCCCACCGAAGCACCAGTTTATTCCGTCAAAGAGATAAATCTCTTTCCCACATTTTATTTAGCTAATAACACGTGAAAGAAATATATATAGATTGGGTCCCGCCATGAATATTCACCAAATGTGTACTGGTCAAGCGCTATTTGGTTCAACGCTCAAAGATGTTTTATTATGCGACTAGCATGCTAGATTAGAACTTCCATAAGACTTAGGAGGTTGTTCTAGCTGACGTGGACTGCTAATCAAACTGCTAGATTAGCACACCTCCAAAAGATTAGCGCGGCCCATCCTATTACTGCTTCGGGATTTTCCAAAATGAATTCTTTGGGTTTTTTTCTTTTTTTTTTTAAGTCCAAAATTATTGGTGTTATTATTCCTTTAAAATTTTGACCAAGTCAATGTTCAAGGTCATCTCACTAAAGACAAGACTCAAATTCTCCTTGTGTGTGTATACAAGCACTATTTTAGCGTCATGGATATTGGCAATACTTGTTCGATAGATAGAAAGATAGGCAGAAAGGGAGATCACCGTAACAAGAATAATAAAATAAACTTTCATGTCACTAACATCATTGATGCCGAAACTCTCGATAAATGACTTTGTGCGCTCCCCAGTCTTCAATCGTAAACAGTAACTGAAAGTCAATGTAAAGAATCCATGATCAGAAACCAACCCTTACCTTCTGTCTTCTTTTGCATTTTAATGAATCAGTTTGTACATGAAAGCACAGATTTCAGTTCTTACGCAGGTTGGTTTGATTCCGACAAGTTTTGTTAGATTTAGATTTTAGTTCCATTCTACTAATGTTATTTTTCACAATTTTTTTCAATTTATATGGTTAGTTAAATTGATGCACTGTTCTACAGGTATTATAAAGGATTGCACCTATCAGAATATCAAATGGAGCTCCAAAAGTATAGTTGAATCGGATACACTGTTCTTCTTGCAAAATTTGGTATACTGCAGGTAGTACTATGCCTCTTCATTCACTCTTTATTTTCCAAGCTTTGATTTCAAATTGATCTTTTTTTTTGAAACTTACGGAGATATATCTCCCAAAATTCTGATTTCAAGTTAAGCTCTCCAAGCATTGTGTTCCATTGTTGGGTATTTCCAAAGAGCAAACAAACGGACTTTAAGTGTTTGTTAAAATGCCAAGCAGAATTTCTTCATAAATAGTTTTTTTATTTTTTTTTATTTTTTTTTATTTCAAGATAGTAGCTTTGTTACTGTGGTGTTGTGAACAGCTAAGACATAAAGTAAAATTTTCAGAAGTAATTAAAGTTTTACTTATAAATCATAGGATAATGAATTACCAAGAGAGTATTAGCAGTCTTACTATTACATGAATCAAATTTGATATATCCCATCTTTGTCTTTATTATTGTCTTGCAGCCAATCAAGGAGGCTGCTCTTGGTGACATTTCCGTAATTGCATTCTATGATAGTGACTCACCAATACCGCATGTGGATATTGGTATTCCTGCTAACAACATGGCAAAAAGTAGCATTCGGTGTCTTCACGAAGATTTTTGAATTTCTGAATCTACAAGAAGACGGTGTTGGGTTTCGTTAATTTTTTAGAGTTCATTCGCCATTCCTTAGATAGTGTAAGTAAATCTCAACTTAGCTCATTCAAATTGGGTTTTTCTGATTTTTGAATTAATCTAATTAAAGTATTGCTAATGCAATGTAGGGTAACAACAAGTAGACTGTATTGGCTTTAGTTTCCTATGCTTCGACAAAAGTTTGAACTACAAATTTTTGTACATCATCTGCCGAATTCAACAACTTATTTCAATTCCATGTAAGTTTTTGGATTCCATCTAAGATAACTCTAAAATGTTGAGTTAGAACAAATAATTGGGTAGAAAACTCTAAAATTTATAACCAACTGATTTCGTTGAACTTCCTTATTTCGAATAAAATAAAAATTGGTACTTGATTACAGTATAGAATGTATCACTCTGAACTACATATATATCCATCTTTTGTTTCTATATTTCTGTCGAATTATCACTCACTTTTAGGTTTCATTTGAAAGGTCTTTTGGCAAATCTAGGTAGGCTTCAGTTTAATAGGTTGTTGTTTGATTTTGATTTCAAGGGTTTTAGGGATTTATTTCACTAAGATGAAGGACACTCTCATGTTTAGTAATTTTCGTTAATATGTTTATCTATCGAAAGCTTATCAATATTTTTAAAGAAAAGTTTTAACCAATGAACAAAATAGTATATTTTGTGGGTACAAATGGATCAAATGATCCATAGGAAGAATACTCTATTCTGTTTACCTTAAAGAGGAAAAAGTAGAGGAATTAGTTACCACTGAAGTAATAGAAGGAAACTGAAACGTCGTAAGTTATCAGTTCACATCCACTTTAAACTGAACGTGGTTTAGAAGTATATGTTCAATGATTGGTTCATTTTCGTTGCACTATAAGTTTTTATACATTTTCGATAATTGATGAAATTAGGTCTTTGTTACTGTCCGATAATTGATGGCTGATTTTCTTTTAATGTTCACGTTATCAGTTAAACTGGAAATGTGAATGGGTAGTCTAGCTGAACAACAGCCTTTGGTAAGAGAACTGTTCCTCCGAAATATCTGTATTCTTGGTTGATAGTGGTAACACTCGGTGTGGGTGCCAGATTCTTAAGTATTACTGTTTGCAACATGAGACTGTTTTTAATATTCTATACTTCAATACCAAATGTTTTTTACTGTGTTTGGTTTCTAATGCAGGAATACAAATGTTGTATGGTATCTGTGAGTGTTTTGCTTATGGTAGAGAAACGTTGTTAAAGATGTACAATCGGACAACAGAGACTTTAAGATTGAATTTGATGGATAGGTTAAAAATGTATAGGTTGAAGGTGGAATGAAGCAGCTTCACCAATCTCCGTTTTTACAGGTTAGTTTGTATCTCTCTAGCAACATCGATTCTCACTTTGAATCTTGCATGGGTTCTCCTTTGTTATCAGTTCCAGTAACATTTTTCTTGAATAGAGAACACCAAAAAATTTGCCGGGAACTTAATGAAAAGTGAAAAGTTGATTCATTTCAGTTAAAGTATGAACACAATTGATATAGTAGTAGTCTTTGACGTGAACTTACTTTAACACATACTGCAAATGAAGTTATATGTGATAGCCTGATAGGTAATATATACTTTGTGATGAGCTTAACACTTGAGTAGGATATATGATAAGCAAATATGATGACAATGGCAGGGTTCTCTGCTATAAGACTACTATAATTTTAACACTTGCTTAGTATTTTTTTTAGTATTGTATACAGCTCTCTAAAACGGTATACATTCACTGACACTGCTTAGTTGAAGGTGGATTATGTCTATGGCATTGGCAATGGCAGGGTTTGCCAAGTCTTCCCTAAACCATTCTCCATCTCTAGAAGTTTGGCCTGGAAAGGATTCTGATCCTCGGTACTTTATCTCTGCCTTTCTCAAGTAATATTGAGATTGTATTATCGGGAAAAGCTTAGAGGGGATGCTAGACAAACGCTGAATGATAATATTCCTTTTCTCTCGACACTTTCTTGAACGGTGTACATAGATATAGCTTTTGTAAAATTTACTTCCTGGTGAAACTATTGTACATACTATAATCGCTTAATGATTAAATGTCGAAGAAGTCATATGTGGTCACATGGTTGACTACATTAGTAACTAATTATTGTGAAGTATATCCATGGAGGTGTTGATCTTGCTCAGAACAGAAATTGCGCAAGCACTAATGACCTTAAGGATGCAGAGATTGATAAGAGAAGCACTGGTGAGCCATGGGTGCAAGAAGGGGAATATGCTAACCTTACTTTTGAGGAGTGACGTAATGCTTTGATTGCCTTCTTTGGTGTGGCGATTGAAATAAACTCAGTCTGTGTCATTTTAGAGGTAATATTTAATACAATTGTCATGTTCGTTGATGATTATCTGTTCTGATCTGATGATACAAGTTTAACAGGAATGGTACTCAGGAAGCTGCAGACGTTCTCAAGAAGCAAATGTGCGCGAAGGCGCAACTGGGTAAGAGGTGGTTGAAAGAAGAGTGCATAATAAAGTTAATAAAGATCCTAAATTTGTCTTTTACAGGAACCAGGACTGAGCATGTAATGAGTTCTGTAGCGGATGGCAACCATTGTCCATTTGTTTAGTGCAATGTAATCCCAATAAATTATCAGCAGCAACATTCATCTGCTGCTGCGGAAAATTAGCTGTCATAACTCAAAATTTACAGTGATCAAGTATCAGATGTATGCACACATATCTTTGCCCTTCCTAAAGAATATCTTTAATGGTGCTCAGCAAATTTATACGTCATATTTTGGAGAAGTTTATGAATTGTAAAATGGCTTTTAAGTAGTACAGTGGTTCATGGATTTTATGAATTCTTAGAACTTATTTGTTCATTGGAATTTTGGGGTTACTACCTAGTTTGTTTTGTGTCTATATGCTGCAGGTCTGTACATTTAGAAATTTTGCTTCAGGTAGTCTTTTTCATTATTTGCTACCTTTGTGACTGTACACTTATACATACAACTGAAGTCTGATCAGTCAAAATTGTTCATCACCAAATTCACATGTACTAAATTTTTTATGACATTTCAGGAATCGAAAGAGCAAATATTGTGAAGAAACATAAAATGACCCTAGCTACTGCTGTTAATCTTTACTACTTGGGTATCTTCCGACATTGGAAGTCTCCCTTTGGTCGGACAAACTTTGTGACGGACAAAATGCAAAAAGTCTTCATATAGAAGCCTCCCTTTGGTCCAAATAATTATTGATTTTATTCATTTTATCACTTGGTCCGTTTATCAATGAAAAGGTTATAATGGTAATCTGAGAACACTTTTTGGTTACAGAAAGGTAAGAAGGATTTGTAAAGCATTGGGAGAATCAATCCTTTGCTTGCCTTCTTCTTCTTCTATTTCACCTCTCCTTGTAAACCCAAGGAAACACAGACCAGAGAGATTTTGCTCCGGCGAAAATGGCGAATTCTTCATCATCTGTAGACTTGGAGAATGTGGACTCTATTAGTCTCATGACTGAGCTTCTTCGTCGTATGAAGTGTTCTACCAAACCTGACAAACGTCTTATTCTCATCGGTATCCCCTCTCTTCGCCTTTCTTTCTTCTGTAACCTTGTTTTTCTTTTAAGTTTTTTTTAATTGATTTGGTCAAATCCAGGGTTTGATTTGTAGTTTTGATGGATTGATGCATGTTTTTGGAGGATTATAGAGCTTTGTAATGTGGGTTAGTTTGTTTCTGTGGATTATGTCTGAACCAATTTTAAAAATTGTAGCTTTTTCAGTTTTATGTCTGAACCAATTTAAAAAATTGTAGCTAGGGTTTTTGATGGATCATTGGATCCAGTTGCATCTTGTTGACTATTGCTGGATTTTGGATTTTGGGCTGGTAGTTTTTGTGAATTCAAGTACAAGGGATCTTAAACTAATGTGTTTTTTACCTTGAGAGCCTGTGTTTTTTTTTTCCCTAATGGGGATCTAGTTTTGGAGATATTTGCCTACCTTATGAGGATTATTGGAATTTGTAATGGTGTTTGTATTAAGAATTGAAGCTCAGGCAATCTTAAAACTTGCATCTTTTTTAGGCCGAGCAAAATTGCTTAGATTTTAGCCTTTTAGGTTAGTATTTGGTCTTCCAGAACTAGAGAATCCTTTTGAGAAGTGCTTATAATGGTAGTTTGAGTTAGGGTTTTTGCTGGGATTGGATTTTCAGCATGAAAATTTTCTGTCAATATATAAAAAGTTACATCTTTTTAGCCTGAGTTATGGATTCAGTTGGATACGTGGGTTCCCTTTTGAATTTACTTAGTCGTTAAAAAAATATAACTTCTTTAGTTTAAGGTAGTTTCTCTGCTGGATCTGTGGATATGGGACTTGTAAATTAAAAAAAATTGCTAACTATTTTATCCAAAATTGTTAACATGTGCCTTGTGTGGTTTCGCTGGTAATTTAGTGCTTGGGGTCTAGACTCTAATTACCATGTATTGTGCGCCTTTCTTGATGTCTTATTTAAGATTATTGGTTTTGTTATACAAACGGTAAACTTCAAGGGAGATTGCAACTCTGAATTGCAGTTCTTGACTTTAAATTGTTTAGTCTAAAACCAAAGCCAATTTCTTTGTTTGTTTGTTCGTTTTAAGAACCGTTACTGTGTTTTACTAAGAGTTAGAGCGTGTTGCATAAATCTCAGATTATAGAATTTGATTCTCAGTTTTGCGTGGTTATCTTTGTGAAGAGTTCATTATGAGGGTAACAGAAAGTAACATCACGATTAAGCTAGAAATATAGGGCTGTTCACCCGGACTATGTGGAAAGATGTAGCTCTATCCCTCTATTACATAGATGCTCTCAGCTCTTTACAGATCTATAATTGGACTTTTGATGTAAAAAATCATAATTTAGACCATTTATCTTATTTCCCAACAGTCTGAATGAGCACATGGTAAACGCCATTTATACCGTATTGATTTTTCTAATGGAACAACCTTTGAATTCCATTTTTATTTGTTGAAAAAAACGCTGTAGTTGGAAAAACTGAAGGAAGGAGGTGTATAAACTATAAATATTTCTTTGAAACTGTTGAATGACTGGTATCCAATTGCTGATAGTGAATTTCTTTCACCACCTTTTTACTCATGGCTTCTGTTTTATCTATGACCGCAACTTTTCGGCATAGATTGATGTATACATTTTATCTTAATGTTTTATGTCTGGCAGGTCCACCTGGGTCAGGGAAAGGTACTCAGTCACCTATTATTAAGGATGAGTATTGTTTGTGTCACTTAGCGACTGGGGATATGCTAAGAGCTGCTGTTGCTGCTAAGACACCTCTTGGGGTTAAGGCTAAAGAGGCTATGGACAGAGTGAGCTTCTTTTCGAACTGTCTCACCTTGGCACAATATACACATCATATTCCAGTTTATCTTCTATATTTTGTGATTATTAATCCAGTGCATCCCTCATCACTCCATTTCAAATTTTCAGGGAGATCTTGTTTCTGATGACTTAGTTGTTGGCATCATTGACGAAGCAATGAAGAAACCATCATGTCAAAAAGGTTTCATTCTTGATGGGTTCCCAAGAACAGTAGCTCAAGCAGAAAAGGTCTATCTCTATCTTATTCTTGTCCCTTCTTTTCTCTATTTTGTAATGACTTCTTTCCATTTACTTGTCCAAAATAGTTTTTCATCGGCAGCTAGTCACTCCATTTTTATTTTTTGGTGCAGCTTGATGAGATGCTTGGGAAGCAGGGAGCTAAAATTGACAAAGTGCTGAACTTCGCGATTGATGATTCCATCTTGGAGGAGAGAATTACTGGTCGGTGGATCCATCCTTCAAGTGGTAGGAGCTACCACTCAAAATTTGCACCCCCTAAAGTTCCCGGTATTGATGATGTAAGTATATCCGACTCTCCTCTCTTTTTATTTCCTAACTTTTTTTTTGTTTTATTGTCATTGGAATATGGTGTTACTTTTTTCTGTTGGCCACAGACGTTTGAGATTATCTTACATTTGATGCACATCTAAACTTTTCCACTTGTGTTTTTTATTCAAGGATAATAGCGAATAGAAATTAAATCCCATCTTCTTAGAAGGCATGCTAACTACAAGTGGAGTTAATTAGTACATCTGCTTCTTTTGGAAGCGGCCAATCCAGCTTTTTTCACTTATAGACTGGTCACTGATTGGTGTTATTTAGTTAATTTGGCTTGTATTCTTACGGAAACACCTATTTACCTGAAGGTCACTGGAGAGCCTTTGATTCAGAGGAAAGATGATACTGCTGAGGTTCTCAAATCGAGGCTGGAGTCATTCCACAGGCAAACCAAGCCGGTAAGCATGCTTTTCTTTTTATATATGTTCTTACAAGTTTGAGCTTGTTCTTAGAAGAATCTAAGGATTTTTTATCCACATTGAAAGATTTGTCTTCATTCAATAAAATCTCCTCTTCAAAGCTAGTTGTTTTATTACTTGTACAATGCAATGTTGTTACAAGATTTTATTGTCTCTTCTCTTCTTTGCAAAATTGTTAACGATCATCTGTGCATTTGAACTTGTCAGGTCATTGATTACTATGGGAAGAAGGGCGTTGTTGCTGCACTTCATGCCGAGAAATCTCCAAAAGATGTGACTTCAGAGGTTCAGAAGGTGCTCTCTTGACAAGTGAGCTCCTGCTGTTTATAACTTGATGTTCATCTTATGCGAGTCCAATTTATTTTTGACTATTTGTCAGTTATATGTGAAATTAACAATCAAACATTTTCGACACTCCAAAGAGAGTTTTAGAGAGGGAGGGATGAGGACAGTAGAATTGTGTGTGTGTGTGGTGGTGGTGGTGGTGGTGGTGGTGGGTGGGGTGGTGGGGGGGTGGTCATAAATTCTGCCTAGTTGAGCAGTTACAAATCAATCTATCATTTTGGTTGATGTGATCTTTTCTGGATCCAATTTTTCTTTTCTTTGTTTTTAAAATAGTTTGCAGTCGTATATTTTGTGGAGGGAGGATCCCCTCACACTCTTATTTTTACACTATCTCACATTTTGGACATTTTTTGTGTGAATAAAAACCGAACGGTATCGTATTCGAAGTTAAGATTTTGGAGATATGTACGTCTTACTAAGATCTATGTACCCACTAAAAATGAGCACATTCTGAAATACCAAACAACATCATCTGTCAATATTAATTTAAACGGTTGAGAATTTCTTGACTTTCGACGGCCGAGTTTCGAAGTAATAGATGATGGAGTTATACATTTCTGAATGTGCTCATTTTTAGTAGGTATGTAGAGCTTTATAAGAGGAACATATCCCCAAAATCTTAGCTTTGAATACGTTATCGTTTGGTTTTTATTCACAAAAAGGACATGAAAAGTGTGAGATAATGTGATAATTGGAGTGTGAAAGGATCCTTCCTCTATTTTGTGAGTTTAGATTATTTCAGTTGCATGTGATTTGAGAAAAGACATACAATGCTTCAAGTGTTGGCAGAAGAGTCAATGTTCACAGCGTAAGGAAAATACAATCTTATAATTTTAGGACCCGTTCAAGGATTCATCTGTTTGGTTGACATCTTTGCTGTACAGATATATAATGTCAGCACCCGAGAAGCAACACCATGGATCAAGTTAACAGTAATTACGAATGTGGAGAAACAAAATGACATTATAAAATCTTATGAGCATCCGGAATGTTATTTTGGAATGTTACTGGAAAGCATAAAGAAAGTTATTTTTCTGTGGTATGAAGGTAAATTCAGAAACCTTTCAGTTTGTGAGGTCTTGACTGTAATCAGTGCTTATGCCAATGGTTCCATATATTGGTTTATGTACAATAGAAATGCACCTTGGAGTGGTGGGCATGATTATGGAGAGGCAGTTGAGTATTCTGAATCCATAACGGCATTTGATATAGTATTCTGAGAATAACTGCTACGGATTTTTAGAAATGGATGGGTGTCTAACCGTGATACGTCGAAGAGATCACACGGTGAAGATGTGGAAATTTCATGATTATTAATCTCTCCGTCTCTAAAAAAATAGGTTTGTTTGGTTTGCACAAAAATTAAGAGAAGTAATCGTTATATCCACTTTTTCATAGCTTTATCCATGGTCCCATTGATTTGATATTAGAGAGAAGTTGTCCCCTCTTCATATTAAGAGAAAAAAAAAATGTTCCCTAAATGGGTAAATTAGTAATTAATAACATTTGACTTAACAAATAAGGAAACAAACCTATTTTTTTGAAACATCCAAATAAGGAAACAAACCTATTTTTTTGAAACGCTTTCATTCAATTGCTGGAAAAGACCATATGATCTTAGAAACCTATAATCCACCACTTAGGATGTGTGAACAAGTACATGGTGGTTTTCAGAAGGATGTAAAGTTTTCCTGCTTTTATTCTTACAATAGGATAAAGAAGACTTTCAGGAAGTTTAAAATCAATGGAATATCCTTCATTCTGGAATATTAGCCTAATGCGTTCTTGAATGCTTGTATGACACCGGAATTAAAGAATTCAAGACAGATATGTTATATTGAGTGATGAGAGGATGGATTTCCTCTCATTAGCGTTCTTGATCTTGCTTTGTTTTCTTAAATAGGCACATAACTTTGTACTTGTCAGCAGTGGAACAATGTAATCTTGCATAACTAATACATTACATAGATGAATGGAAGGGTAACAAAATTTTGTTCGTTTCCATATATATTCTCTGAAGTCTGATCACAAAAAAAAAAAAAAATTTTTTTGCTGCAGCCATCCCTTATAGTGATTTTCCTCTTTGATTTTGTAGCACTTACACTTAGAATCCTTATCTTCACTCATCCCCAACTATAGAAACCTCTTCTATTTCGGTTTTTGTAGAGGTCTGGATCTTCGAAGTGAGTTCAGAAGATGTAGTAAGCTCTACTTCTACTGCATCAGTTGGCATTGCCATCAAAGTAACAGGGAAAACAGTCATTACCATCATCATAACAACGAAAGCAATCCTTGCCATTGCTCCAAGAATTTAAGTTAAACTTGTGGGGAAGCTCACTAACCAAACTGCTAGTATTAATAGGTGAGTTTCCTAACATGAGTTATAATCACGAATGATGTTTTGGGGACTACTCAAAAAAGGTGGGGGACTACTCTTCTATTTTGGGGTGGATATTTGAAGTAAATTTGAGCCACCCCTTAACTTAGATTTTTTCTAATACCAAACTTGCCCTTGGTGATTAAATTAGTTAGTGTAATGATTAATTAGTGTTAGTGTAATGATTAATTAGTGAGGTTAGATTAATTAGTTGGGTGTTTTTAAAAGAATAATTTTTGAGAAGAAGGGGGTTTTTTTTTTTTTTTTTAAGATGGTTGATTTCGAAATGAGGGTTTTGGGTACTTAGGTATACTTCAAATTTAGTTAATGTTGCTTGAATTGACAAAAACTTTCGAAAAAATGAGAAATTTATAAACTGATTTCGACCATGGAAATGAAATTCGGCTACGACATCTGAAGAACAGGTAGCCGAACTCATCTGCAAGTGTAGTTCGGCTAATGGTTCTGAAGACACAGGTAGCCGAACTCAGCTTTAATGGAGTTTTTGCTTTCAGAGAAAAGTTCGGCTAGGAAAAAGAAAGTTGCGACGTAACCGAACTAAAAGTTCGGCTGGGAATTTTTCTCTCGACGTAACCGAACTCAATACATAGGTTTTCAGAAAAAAAGTTCGGTTAGTAGAAAAAAATTGCGACAAAACCGAACTAAAAATTCGGCTAGGAAAAAAACGAAAAAAAGTTGCGAAGTAACTGAACTAAAAGTTCGACTGGGAATTTTTTTTTGCGAGGTAACCGAACTTTTTTCTGAAAGAAAAAACTCCATTAAAGATGAGTTCGGCTAGTTCGACAAACTGTTTCACATAATTCCTAGCCGAACTTCTCTCTGCAACTTTCATTTTCAACTCATTTTGATGATTACTTCTCATTTCTTCAACCAAAAACGAATGACAAGTAATGGGTTTGTGAGAATATCTTAGTTAATGATTTAAATTAAGCTATATACATGGAGGTGGTGGTGGTTGGTGGTGGTGGTAGTTGGAGGTGGTAGGTGATGGGCGGTGGTGGTGGTGGTGGGCGGCGGTGGTGGGAGGAGGTGGTGGTTATATATATATAGGTGATTATTAGGTTGGTTTTAAATTAAATTAGGTTAAGGGTAGGTTAGTCATTTCCACACTTTAGGACACCCCTTATAAGTATAGGGTGGACATTCATATAACAAAGTAGTCCCCACCTTTTTTGGGTAGTCCCCAGAACATCATTCATAATCACTTTCCATATTAAAACTAGCCCAATTTACCCATATTAAACCCAACCCAATTTTACCCAAATATAGAGAACACATTTTAACCCCAAAAAGAAGTCTAAATCTTCTTCAATTTTTGATGATCAATTACATGCCAAATCAATTTCTCCGGACCTAACATTACATGCTAATACTGCAACATAAGCAAAGGTACTAGCTAATGAAATCAAAAAATAAATAAAAAATTGTGCGAATCTCAACTTATAAGCAAACCCACTTACCAAAGAACACCGGAAAAATGAACACATTCGAGGTTAAAATAATGACCATATGAAGTAAATTGTTAAAATCAACCAGATTCGGAGTACACATATTTACCGAGTGTACAGATGAAATTACATGCTGAAAATCCAAATTGTTTTTGTTGGAACTGTCCAATTATGGATGACAGTAGATGTGCTCTTGGTACTACAATGCAAACAACTGACCGGGATACAGTTATACAGCTTGCTTCTTCTATTTGAGAATTCGCCTCCCCTACAACTTGTCCGTGAACTCATTGGAATGTTTGATGGGGTGTGCCTCATTTTTACTGTCCATGGTAACTTTATAGGAGTGAACATCATCAAACCTTCAAAAAGATCCAACCCTTTAAAGGTGTATAAAGCACAGATGATATCCGTGTATTAACACAAATGTAGGTCAGCATTCAACAAGTACGGTCAGTCAAAAATACGCAGCAGCCATTAGATGAGCTGAAATGGAGGATTATAAGAAAACCCTAATTCTAAAGGGCAGATCTTCGACCCTTATAAGAGGCGTAGTTTTCTGATAGGGCAAATCCAAGTTGTGCCTCCCTCCCTCTCTATATGCATCCTAAGCAACCCTAGATACAAACAACCACAACATCTCCCTCATCTATCTGCAGCAACAAAATCATGGGAGAAGCAAGCGGGGGTTCAACAGCAAAAACTATTTGCACTATGATTTTTCCTCTTATAATGTTAATTTCGTTCTTCTGATATCCAGTATTTCTTTTAAGTTTATCATGAATGATTTTGCCAGGAAGCTGCTCACTGGTCTTTCTGGGTCATTCATAGCTTCACCTTCGCTTGCTATAGCTGGATCCGGCTCTGGAGATTTCATTTCTTTGAAGCTCAAGAACTGATCTGTTAGTTTAATCATTATATGTATGTGAAGCAATTACCAAAAACAAAATAAATCAGATTATGAAGTGAAAAAGCTCTTGTCAATTACAATTTATTTTTATTATTTTTATTTTCGTTCATATGAAAGTACCATCTAATATGGAATGGATGTATAGAGATTCAAACAAGCAAAAGAGCATACAGAAAAATGTTGCCACAACTTATTTCAATCTTTTACCAAGAGAAATTGAAGCATTATTAAGTTTGATTTTCAGGATACTATTGATGATGAGTAAAGTAACAGGAACTCTCTACTGTCGCTACTACAAGTACTAAATGACTAAATCATCTAGCTTGATTTCTTGACAAACACTAGAACAGTATTTATTAGCTAAAGGCTTGTAATGTGGGTACTGGACATGTCTTTGTAGACGGGATCTCAAAATGTTTTGAAATCACAGTTCAAAATAAAGCCATGCCGCAGAACCCACACTTCAAGCCGATAGATGATAAAATTCACATCTTGATGAGATATATTTCTTATGAATTTTTTTGTTTTGCAAAGTGGATTTTTGGCTAAGTTGTGCATCGTCTAAACAGAAGTTTGCAGTAAGAATGGATGATGATGATACAACCTCATTGATTACACAAGCAAGAGGAGAGAAGAGACCATTTAATGACTGACGCCCATCTTAAATCTTAACTGAAGTAGTAGAGAAGTGAAAATTTTCAAATCTTGTGTGCTAGTATGCCCGTAAGGCGTAGGCCTACTTGCTTGAACTCTTTTTTCTTAGTGATATGTTTAATGGAGTATTTTATGGGGGTTCTTAAACTGAATGGAAATAAAGATAAAAACATTAAGTGTAAGCTCAAACTTCAATCAAATCAATTCATGTTTGTAGTTGTATCTAAATACATCTGTAGCGACTTACAAGCGACTAGCAAGCAACACCCAAGATGTGTAGCAGGATATTGGTATCAACCTTTTTGAGGGACACCTATATAGGCATCAAAACACACGCATACTTCAATATGTAACCATTAATCCCCTTGTGGTCACAAGGAAATAAGATACCATTAAAATACTACCTCGTTAGGTTCAAATATGTCATCTCAAGGATCTCGACAAAGTGCAGGAGACAAATAAGCATCACTGCACTATGTATTCGTATCCAGCAGTGCTTGCGCTTCATGTTGCCAATGCTCACCCATCCCTTCTTCAGAGACTGTATACTAACAGAAAACTTCTATTTTTGTGTAGATAAAGTGTGGTTCAACTTATACAACACTCCAGTAGCAGAAGCTGAAATTAATCTCAGTTCTCTAACTTTAAGATGACTGAAAAAGAATCAACTGTGTCTAAGAAGAGAGATTCAATGTTCCAAATTCGGTTAAGGATCCCAATCAATTTTGTTGGACCTGACATTACATGACTAATACTGCAACATAAGCAATGGTGTACTAGCTAATGAAAAAAATATATTGTGCGAATCTCAGCTTACAAGCTGTTAGAGAATAGCCTTCTATTCAATGTTTTGTGTGTGTCTGTCAGCGTGTGTAGTAAGTGTGTAATAACTGACACGTACAGGTAATAATGTACGTTAGAAACCGGTAGAAGCAGTTGGCGGTTTGTAAAGGTTTAAAAGAGACTTGTGCTTCTCTTTTTTGTATGAAAAAATAATCAATCAATCAAAATAACCAGAGAGATTTGTCCAGCGACTTTCTTCTCTCTAACATGGTATCACGGTAATTGAAGAATGATAATTTGATTGCATCTGCTGAGCTATTAGGATTATTGTTGTCTGAAGAAGTGATAGACGCATTTATGTGTCTATTTTTATCTCTATTGTGTATATTTTTAGTACCCATTTTTGTACTAATGTTGGTATTTTATCCCTTTTGTAGGTATTTTTGGGTAATAAACATTTTTGGGAAAATTGGCTCGAAAAGTTGTTAAAGGCTCCTGGGAGGACATTTGCTATTCGGACTCTCATTTTGGATAAGGGGTAACCCATTTCCAAGCAGCTGCTAAGCACAGACCGGCACTGGATAGGGGGAGGTCACATTTCTTCTCAAATTTTCAAAACAGATTTTGGCGGGAAATTTTTTACAGAAAACAGAAATTTTTCTGTTTGATTTTTGGACGATTTTTAAGACGATTCAAGGGCTGATTTTCGTTGGGTTAACTCTGTTAAGGATAAACAAGTATGGTATGGGCTGTAGAATCGATTAAACAGGGATATAAATCCGTGTTGGAGCAAAACAGGGAGAATTCACAATTTGAGTTATTTTCGGTTTACAAAAGAATTTGTGAAGAGTTTACGGCAATATAGGAGTGTATGGAGTCCTTATTCAGTCCTGAGAGAGTTTTAGAGAGTTTGGAAACCAAGTTAACGCGTAAAAAGAAGATTAAAATCCCATAACGTGCGGTGAAGAAAAAAGAAAATATTTGGATTAACTCGAGTAATTTTGTGGTTTGGAGTCTATATATAGGTTGATTCAAGTCATATTTAGGGATACAAACAATTTGGGGGAGTTTGGAGAAGTTTAGAGCTATAGAGAAGCGAGAAAAAAAATCAACAGAGTCGATACAGAAACTTTTCTGCTGCTGCAAAGAAGAAGAACACGAAGAACATTAGACCCTCAGAATCAGTCGCAGTGGCAGACTTATTTTCAGTGACAACAAGGTACGGTCGCATCTTCCTTCAGTCACAGAAGCTCTTCAGCAACCACTCAGACTTCTGTTTTAGACCTTCAGCAACTACAGAATCCGCTGCTTAGCACCTTTCACTCTTTTAATCAACTTTTGAACACCAAATATGTATTTTGAGCAAGTGATTAATATGAGGAGCTAAACCCCTTAGCCGAGGCGACGGAGGAAGCCATTGTTCCATGAAAAGTGGTATAATTCTATTTTAATTATTTATTGCAATTATTTTACATGATTATTTGCATAGAACTTAAAAGAAAAATTGGTTTTTATTGAGTAGTTGTGAAGTGTTTTGATGGGACATGCTTGGTTTTAATACTTTTGATGTTTCATGCTTCGTGCATTCAATTATTACTTCAAAAATCTATTAGAGGTAAATATTAGAATCACTTTAAAGAAGAATATTGCATGAATATTGATTAGAGTTTATCAATTAATTGGTCAATGGTGGAATCCAAAGTCTCGGTATTTTCTTATTATTATCAAAACAATTCTATTTAATTTTCAAAAATCCTTCACAAGTTCGAGCAACGAACCTTTTTACCACTACAACTATAAAACGACATCAAGAAGCTAGAGTCTTTTCTGTATCAAAAATTGACCTAACCACTGCTTCTGCAAATATTTCTACACAACAACATCCTTCTACCTCTCCATCACCTTCTTTTGATTCACACTACTCTTGTTATTATCCACCCTCAGCATATTTTCAAAATTACTATGGACCTCCAACTCATCCTTCACCGTCTCCATCTCAATGGAATTCTTATTCTCAGAGAGGTACATTTAATAGAGCTAATGGTTATCGTGGTAATAGATCTGGTGGTGGTTTTAGAGGAGGTTTTCGAGGTGGCAGGTTTGATTCTTGTGGTCGTGGCGGTAACAGATCTAGTAAAAACAGTAACAAGTTCTTTCCACCATCAAATCCTATCAGATATAACTACTACATTGAGTGTAAGATTTGCGGCAAACCTGGCCACTCAGCAGCTGAATGTAGATACAAATATGCTTCTAGTGACAACTATACTGCTCAAGCTCATTACACTACTTCTATGCATCAAGGAGATAAATATGATGATTTCTGGTGTCCTGAACCTGAAGCCTTTGCTGTTTACAATGATAATTCTGCTTCAACAAGCTCTGGATGGGTACCTGACTCAGGTGCTACTCATCGTATCACCGCTGACTTGTCAAATATGAACCTGCATTCTGAATATCAAGGAAATGATAATGTCAGAGTTGGCAATGGCTCAGGTTTGCACATTACCAATATTGGTTCTTCTCTAATTCTTCATGATGATTGCAAATTTACACTTTCCAATGTTCTACATGTTCCATCCATCACTAGGAATTTAATCTCAGTACATAAGTTTACCAAAGAAAATAACTGCTTCTTTGAATTTCACCATGACAAATTCTATGTGAAGGATTTGATTTCCCACAAGGTGCTTCTCACTGGTCCTGTTAAAGATGGTCTTTATCATATGAAGTTCACAACTGCTCAACTTAAACAAGTTGTTACTTCAACTGCTTCTTCATCAACAGTCTGGCACATAAACTAGGACACCCTGCTTATAAAACTCTCAAGCATGTTTTGTCTTCAGTTAATGAGGTTATTCATAATCATTTGTCTGCACCTCTATGCTCAGCTTGTCAACTAGCAAAAAGTCATGCTTTACAATTTCCATCTAGTTCCACTAGTGTGTATGGTCCTTTGGACTTGATCCATTCAGATGTATGGGTTTCCCCTCTTTGTTCTATCAATGGATTCAAGTATTATGTTTCCTTTATTGACTCTTATAGCAGATTTACCTGGTTATATCCACTTGCTTATAAATCTGAAGTACTTGACACATTTATCAAGTTCAAGTCTCATGTTGAAATTTAATTTCGTAGGAAGATCAAGTATGTACAATCTGATTGGGGAGGGGAATACAAAAATGTTTCTACATATCTAGATAGTTGTGGAATTGGTCACAGAGTATCTTGTCCACATGCCCATGCTCATAATGGTACAACTGAAAGAAAACATAGGCATATAGTAGAAACTGGTCTAGCTCTACTATCTCATGCTTCATTGCCACTCTCTTACTGGTCATATGCCTTTGAAACTGCAAATTTTCTCATCAATAGATTACCAACTCCTAATCTACACAAATTTTCACCTCTATAAATTTTGTTTCAGACTTCCCCTGATTATAATTTCATACACACATTTGGTTGTGCCTGTTATCCTTGTCTGAGACCCTTTAATACTCACAAATTAGAACCAAGATCAGTAAAATGTATATTTTTGGGATACAGTCATATGCACAAGGGTTACAGATGTTTTAACCCTCTTACCAGTAAGATAATTATCTCTAGAGATGTGGTGTTTGATGAGAATGATTTTCCATATGCAAAGTTATTTCACTCTGAGGATTCTTCACATGCTGCCATAACTTCTGTGACTATTTTATCCTCAAGTACTACTACTGTTACTACTGTTGCTACTACTGCTATATCTAATGAAGTGGATACATCTCTGACTGACCTGTCTCCTTCTGCATCCTTACCATCCTCATATCCGTCTACTTTTGTTCTTTCACCAACTGTTACTAATGCTCATTCCATGACAACAAGAGGTAAACAAGGTATTTTCAAGCCCAAAGTGTGCTTCTGAAGTTCAAACTGTATGTGAAGATATTACAGTTCCTACATGTTATCCTGAGGCTTGCAAAGATCCAAAATAGAGAGCTGTCATGGATGAAGAGATAACTGCTTTATTACAAAATGGTACTTGGCAGTTAGTAATAGTGAATTCAGGGCAAAATGTCATTGCATGTAAGTGGATTTTTAGAATTAAAAGAAAAAAAGATGGAACCATAGAGAGATACAAAGCCAGACTAGTTTCCAAGGGATGCAATCAAGTTGAGCGTATTGATTATCAAGATACATTCAGTCCTGTTGTCAAGCCAACCACAGTTATAATGATAATTTCCATTTCTCTTTATAAAGGTTGGAAGATCAGACAACTTGATGTTAAAAATGCATTCCTACATGGGCATTTGCAGGAAGATGTATTCATGGTTCAGCCTCCTGGTTATGCTGATAAATTAAAGCCTAATCATGTCTGCAAATTAAAGAAATCCCTGTATGGATTGAAGTAAGCACCAAGGGCATGGTTTGCTAGACTTAGTCAATTTTTGTTGCTATGTGGTTTTCAAGCTTCCAAGACTGATACATCTCTGTTCTTCAAGGTTACTTATTCTGCTGGCTTATATGTGCTGATCTATGTAGATGACATTCTTGTGACTGGTAGCTCAACCTCAGCAATTGATCAGCTTCTAAGTTATCTTAGTAGAGAGTTTGCCATCAAGGATTTAGGAGAGCTTCACTTCTTTTTGGGCATTCAGGCATCTAAATCCTCTGCAGGTCTTCATCTTTCTCAAGAGCAATATATCTCCAACTTGCTGCATAAAACTAAGATGACATTTTCTAAGCCCTATTCTACACCATTTGCTCCCTCTACCACTGGTGATCCTTCTCCATTATTTGAAGATCTTGTATTATATAGAAGTGTTGTAGGTGCTCTGCAATATGCTACCATTACCAGGCCTGACATTGCTTATGCTGTCAATAAGGCTTGTCAGCACATGAGTCTCTCTTAGAGGCCAATTGAACTGCTATTAAAAGAATTATGCACTATCTACAACGCACTCTTGGATATGGTATGCAGTTCAAGGGCTCTAGTTCCCTACAAATTCAAGCCTTCTCAGATGCTGATTGGGCTGGTGATTTAACTGATCGACGCTCAACTGGTGGCATGACCATTTTCTCGTACCTAACTTGATATCTTGGTGTTCTCGCAAGCAGAAGACTGTATCTCGTTCCAGTACAAAAGCAGAGTATCGTGCATTGGCAGATGCAACCTCAGAGGTAGTATGGATTCAATTTCTTCTGGATGAACTTAGTTTTCACTCTCCTAGAGCTCCAGTTCTATGGTGTGACAATATGGGTGCCACCTACCTCACTTCCAATCCCATCTTTCACAACAGAATGAAGCATATTGAGATCGCATGTCACTATGTCAAAGAACTGGTTGCAGCAAGGTCATATTTATCTTTACACAAGATCAACTCGCTGACATTTTTACTAAAGGCCTTTCTTCTTCTCAATTTGCAACTCTCAGTCTCAAGCTCAGTGTCTCTGAGTCCTCATCGACGCTGCACTTGCGGGGGGTGGAGGTGGTGGGGTGTTAAAGAATAGCCTTCTATTCATGTTTCGTGTGTGTCTGTTCAGCATATGTAGTAAGCGTGTAATACTGACACATACAAGTAATAATATACGTTAGAAACCGGTAGAAGCTGTTGGCGGTTTGTAAAGGTTTAAAAGAGACATGTTCTTCTCTTTTCTTGTATGAAGAAAAAATGAATCAATCAAAATAACCAGAGAGATTTGTCCAACGACTTTATTCTCTCTAACACAAGCAAACCCACTTACCAAAAAACACTGAAACATGAACACAATCGAGGTTAAATTGTTAAAATCAACCAGATTTGGTGTACATGTAACATTTACTACTAATTCCAAATTGATTTTTTCTTATTAACGAATCCAAATTGTTTTTGTTGTAACTATCCAATTAGGATGGCAGTGGCTTCTCAAGATCAAAACACATAATGGCAATAGGTGACAGTCTTAAAATACATTCCAACCACTAGATGTGCTCTTGGTGCGTATATAACTCACTACAAACAACCCCTGTGATACAGTTATACAACTTGTTTCTTCTATCATAGCCGTCTATAACACAAATGTAATCGATAAAAAACAAAAAAACAAACCACAAATGTAGGTCAGCAACTGGGTTGCACAGACGCGGACACAGATACGACAAAATTCTCAAAAAACTAGGACGCGGACACGTATATACATATTTTATTTATATATTATTTATATATACAATCATATATTTATACAGCAAAGTCAAGTGTTTCGATCCTGAAAATTAGAAAATTATGCATTATGTTGTTTTAGTGTATAAATTTCAAAAAAAAAAGAGATCATTTGTTTATACACGCTGAAGGTCAAACAAGCAATCATTATTAAACACATGGCACAATCAAAATGCATTCTTAGAACAACACGTGCCCAACCAAGGGTAGTTACATAATGTCATTTCAAAATACAAAACCCTAATAAAGACCTAGCTATCCCATTTATTCTCTTTGTCTTATTATGCTCGCCTCCTCTTCTTCACTTTCCTTCACCGTCGAATTGTATTGCTTCATCTTCTACTAACACTAAATCCACATCTACCAAGTTATCGCTTCTTTTCCGTATTGTTTAACGTTTCTCCTCTGTTACCTATGTTGTGATAGCAGGACAAAAATTTGTTCCAAACCAGGAAGAAGTTTAAATGAAGAGAGAAAAAATGCGTCAAACCCGAGTTATCAGTGCGTCCAAACCAAACGTGTGTGGGACGCACACGTGGATGCGTCAGACACGCGTTAGACGCGGACACGGACACGGCTCAAAAAATGCAGCGTCCATGCAACCCAGGTTAGCAGGGACGGTCAATCGTACAATGCACATCAGCCGTTAGACCATAGTACTCTAATTTTTGTGTATGTGAATCAGTTACCAAAAATAAAATAAACCAGATTATGAAGTGAAATGGTTCTTGACAATTCACAATTTATTTTTATCTACAGAGAAAAATGAGTCTGATGCAATACTAGTTACAATCAAAGTTGAGATGAGTTTTTGAGTTAATTTGAAACAACAGATCGACTATATGTGCCAAATTACCAATAGAGATAGCTGGATCAACTGTAAAATAGAGACCATTGAAAGAAAAGAAAAGAAAAAAAAAAAAAACGTACAAAATGATTAAATCAACTGTACATAAATGAACACAACTTTAGAAAGTTGCTTAGGCCCAGGTATACCCGACTAGCTCAGAAACTATTAAGATCCCACTGTTACTCTTTATTTTTACTTCAGTGCAAGTAAAAAGAGCATCGTGTAAATATGGAAGCAACTGAAAAATTACAAGAATAGTGATTTTAGTTCCTCAAATATAAAACTTAGTTTCAGTCTGTTTGTCTCTTTGAGATCTTTTATTGCGACTGGCAAGTTTATGGAATGAGTCGGATAATACCGGACCAACAAAATGTTCCCATTGTTTCTTGTACCTAGGCATCAAAATGCCAACATAGCCAAGATGTGTCGCAGGATATTGGTATAAACCTTTTTGAGGGAAACCTATATAGGCATCAAAACGCACTCACAATTTCATATCTAACCATTAATCCCCACCTTGTGGGCACAAGCAAACTATGAGATACCTGTAAAACACTACCTCATTAGGTTCAAATATGCCCTCTCGAGGATCTCGAAAAAGTGCAGGAGTCGCATATGCAATGCTGCACTATGTATTCATATCCAGCAATGTTTGCGCTTCATGTTTTCAATGCTCACCCATCCCCTTAAAGACTGTGCAAGTGGAACCTAATGAACTGCTAATCAACAATTTTGATGTTCCAAATTCGGCTAAAGATCCCAATCAATTTTGTTGGACCTGACATTACATGACTAGCACTGCAACATAAGCAAAGGTACTAGCTAATGAAATAAAAATAAATAATTGTGCGATTCTCAGCTTAGAAGCAAACCCACTTACTGAAAAACACCGGAAATGAACACATTCGAGGTTAAGATAATGAGCATAGGACATATATTGTTAAGACCTACCAAATAATGTAAGATTCAGTAATTCCAATTTCTTTCTTGTGATCGGCAAATCCAAATTGTTTTTTTTTTTTGATCGTGATACAGTACAAATAAGGTTAGCATTCAACAAGTACGGTCAGTCGTAGAATATGCAGGAGCCGTTAGATCGAAGATTATAGGTAAACCCTAAAAGCAAACGGGCAGAGGTCCAACCCTTATAAGAAGCATAGTTTTCTCTCCTAGTGCATATCCAAACTGCGCCTCCGTCTAAGAAACAAAGAACCCTAAATACAAACAACATCACCATCATCTGTTTGCAACAACAAAATCACTCATGGCGGAAGAAAGTGGGAATTCAACAGCAGGATCACCAAACAACAACAAAAAAAGCTATTCACACTATGATTTTTCCTCTCATAATGTTAATTTCCGGTTGCATTGTTAATCGTGTACCTTTGCTGCTTTAGGGAATTTATTTTCCTAAAACTCTGGTGTGGTTCTTCCTGGGTCTTTCATAGCTTCACCTTTACTTGCTGTAACAGGAATAACCTAGGAAGCACAGGAACTGATTTGCTAGTTTAATCATTTTGTTCTCTCTTATTACATTAATTTTATGAATGTGAATCAATTACCAAAAATAAAATAAATCAGATTATGAAGTGCATTTTTTTTTGTCGATTACAATTTATGATCTAATATGGATGTACCAAAAATTTAAGCTGCCACAACTTATTTCAATCTTTTACCAACAGAAAAAAATGAAGCGTCATAGTCTGATGCGGAAAATTGATGCAACAAAGCATTAGGTTAGAAAATCAATGCCGCGATACTTCAGTGAACCTCAAAGAATAGCTTATCGACCACATGAAACAATAGTGCATCTGCTGGTTGTGTTCTCTTTGGTTCTCCAAAATCATGGATTTCATTTCCCACAAAAAGAAAAATAAATTTACTAGAGTTTTTGAGTTAATTTGAAACAACACAGATCAACTGAACTAATCAATAGAAGATGCTCCTAATTTTGGAGAACCAAAATTTCATTTGAAGGGACTCTCTCATCTATATGTACCAAATTACCGATAAAGAGACTCTAAAATAGAGACCATTAAAGATAAAAAAAAGCAAACTGAAACAACTGAACTGAGTAAAACTGAACACTACTACTACTACTTATTATAAATCATCTACCTTGATCTCTTGACAAACACTAGAACAGTATTTATTACAGAAAGGCTTGCTATGTGGGCATTGGACATGTCTTTATAGATATGACCTCAAAATGTTTTGAAATCACAGTTCAACATAAAGCCATGCCTCGAAACCTACACTACAAGCCGATAGATGATAAAATTCACACACGTTGATGAGACATTTATTGGGATTTTTGTTTTGCAAAGTGGATTTTTGGCTTAATTAAAGTCACTAAACTGAAGTGATTGTCTAAAGACTCTAAACAGAGGAGTTCACCTCACTGACTACATAAGTAAGAGGAGAACCATTTAATGACTGACGCCCATCTTCACTCTTTAATGAAAGTAGTTGAGTAGTGAGAAGGGAAAATTTTCAAATCCTGTGTGCCTATAGGCCTACTTGCTTGAACTCTTTTTTCGCAGTGACATGTTTAATGGAGTTTTTTTTTTTGGGGGGTTCCTAAACTAAATGGAAATAAAGATGAAGACAGTGGAATCAATCGAAAATAAGACTACACATTTCAGAAGCATAAAACATGAAATGGGTTTACCGAAACAAAATCTAGCAATTAGCATTTCGCAATCAATGTGTGCTCAGTGGATTTCATTACGCATCATCTTTAAAAAGTAGATGGAAATGCCATTAGAGAGAGCTTGATCAACTCTGAAGAGTAGAGACCAGGAACTAAAAACATTTATGAAACTAGTTTTCGTCTCACTTTGCCATGAAATAAACAAAAACAAACAACATAAATCACCTGAATTATACTGGACTATCACAATGCAGTGCATGTATTGTTTGCTACATCCATTTTGAAAAATAACAAGGTTGCTTATATATGAAGCTCTAGTAGCAGCTGAAATCACCAGAATTCGTCTTCTTCTCCTCCTACCAAGGTGCTGATGCAGCTGATAAGATCATGTTTCTTTCTTCAACAAAACTCATCTCCATGAACTCTAAAGTTTCAATCTCTATTAGAGTATATATTATCTCATAATTAGTTGATACCGGGATAATTTACAATTACATGGAGAACTCTAATTTATAGAGTTAGATTAGACTAAACTAGGAAGGTAGTTATTTTAGGTATATTCTTTAACTTGGCCTTCACTTCACGTGACTTGGTTGCACGGTCACTTGACTTGGTCTTCACTTCATGTTACGGTCGCCTCGGTCCTTCTTTGCACCTCGACTACTTGTGTGTGCATGTCTTGACTATATGGTTGCCTTCGATCCTTCTCTACATGATGACCACGGCTACTTTGTATATATATATATAATATATACTCTAATAATCTCGTTCCTCTGAGCCTTTACAGTAGATTTTAACAACTCCAACTCTTTCTTCAACGCATAAATCTTATTCGAAGTAAAAGAAACTTTAACTTCTGCATCCTTTCTCTGCTCTTCACATTCCTCCAAAGTCTCTCTACTCCTCTTCAAATCTTCACTCATCCTTCTCAACTTATCAAACTTCTCCCGAAGCATACCCACATCATACCCATTCTCTTCAAGAACTGTTAGTTGAGAAGAATATTCCTCTACATGATCAAGGAATTCTATAGGATCCACTGTTTCAGAAAGTTTCTGAGCAAGACTAACAAAATCCATGTCCAAAAGTAGGTTTGGTTTTTGTGGCATGAGTTTGAATAGATTGTCTCTCCTAGTCTTGAACTCAGCAGAAGGTTCAAAGGAATGAGGGCCATCAGAAGGTGATGCTAATGAAGAGATTCTGACTTTTGTAGTAGGTTGAATTTGTTGTTGTTGATCAGTAGTTGATGAAGGTGTTCTAGGAGATCCAGTGCTCTTCCTTTTGCATGCTAGATTTTTCTTTGGAGAAATCATTTTGGTCATAGAGATTTTTTGTTGGGAGTTGTTCAAGATACTGTGGTCGGTCTTATGGTATATCTGAAGAGGGAAGGAAGGGACTGAACTGCTGAAGGATCAAGAGTAGTGACACTTTAATATTCCAAGTTGAAAACTTTGCCGAAGGTATAGAGTTTGGTAATAATGAGCTATTAAGAAACCACCACCTAATTTATTAATTTGGTAAATAAAAATTGAAGTTACTCTCAACGTAAAAATGAGTAGGTACAACTAAAACTATAAAGATTGAAAAACAAAACATTAATTACACAAATTGGTTTACTATAAGAGTCATAAGACCCCAAAGATACTGAATCCTGCGCTCTATAGTTGTGTGGGCGGACAATCTTCATCGTCACGTGCTCGCATCAAAAGACACAAATATACGAAAGTTGAATCTTTAATTTTATTAGTCTTCAAATGGGAAGAATTAGTCTGGAGAAAATCGCATTGTTGTTGAATCTTTTATTTTATCTTATAGCTCAGTTGATCTTTAGTTTCATCATATATTCATTCAATTACTCTCACCTCAAGGGGCTCGTGATCATGAAATGTTCATCTCCCCTTCCTATAGAAAGATAAATTCAGAATGAGTAACAATATATTGATAACAACCATTATTATTTTGTAAGTGTTTAGTTTCCACCAATATCTCAAAATTTTAACAACGAGCATGCAATGTTATTTTTGATTTTGCTATTTATTTATTTTTATGCCGAGGTTAGAGGCCAGTTATATATAGTTCGGATCAAAAAAGTGAATGGACATGAAAAATATATCTACATAGTTAAATTGCAATTTATACATGAAGATAGGCTCATAAAAATAAAGTGTATCATAATTAATGTAGCATCCAGAATTAGTTTCTTTATGTACGTGGTTGGTCCATCATAGTTCCATACTAATACAAGACAATATAGAAAGGAAAGGGAGAACGATGGTAAATAAATATTATATGTGCAAGGAATTAGAGGCTATACATCACTTGTTTTTATATTGTTCAGTTGATGAAGGTGTGGAAGGAGATTCAGTGTTCTTTGTTTTGCATGCTAGATTTTTCTTGCAAGAAATCATTTTGGTAGTAGAAATTTTTTGCTGGGAATTGTTCAAGATACTGTGGCCTTATGGGTGTTGCTCTCTATATCCTAAGAAACCACCACCCAATTTCCCTTATTTAATTTGGTAAATAAAAATTGAAGTTACTCTCGTGCAAAAATGAGTTGGTACAACTAAAACTATAAAGATTTAAAAACAACCATAAATTACAGAAAACGGTTTACTAGATAAGACTCAAAAACTATAAAGATTTAAAAACAATCATAAATTGCAGAAAATGGTTTACTAGATAAGACATAATTCATAAGAGACTGATCGGCTCCATAGTCTTTACATCTCTAAGAGAGATCATAACAATAACACCAACTTAATAAAATTACAATTCACAAATGAGAAAAAGATCTCACCCCAAGGTGTTCATGATTATGAAATGTTTATCTCCAAGTGTTTATGTCCCGTTCGTGTAGAAGATTCAAAAAGAGTGGCAATGCATTGGTACCAACCAATACCATGTGGTTGTGTATCTAATTGATAATTATTATTATTTCATAAGTATTTAGTTTCCACCAATATCTCAAAATTTTAACAATCAAGCATCCAATGTTTTTTTGTTTTTTTATAGATAGGTTAGAGGTTATTTATATATATATAGTTTGGATTGGAAAAGCGAATGAACATGAAAAATATATCGACATAATTAAATTGCAATTTATGCATGAAAATAGACTCATGAAAATAGAGTGTATCATAATTAATATGGCATCCAAAATTAGCTTCCTCATGTATGTGGTTGTTCCATCATAATTCCATACTAATACAAGATAATATAGAAAGGAAAGGGAGAATGCTGGTAAATAGATATTATATGTGCAAGAAGGAATTAGAGACTATAGATCACTTGTTCTTATATTGCTCAGTAACTCGCTTTACATGAGATGTCTTTCTAAATGGATTTGGAGTCGAAAGACATCCAGGAAATGACATGAAGGGTGCAACAGATCTCACAACGGCTGGAAATTTATTTGGAATATCTTACCTTATAACTTTTGTTGGAATTTCTAGACAGACCGTATATCAATAAAATGTTTATCGCAGAGATAAAGGAGGAAGACAAAGACTCTCTAAAGATCATACTTATTAGATATTAAGGAAAGTATTTTTAACTGGTCTCATCCCTCCGAAGCTCTCAACAACACTAGATTACGCTAGATTTTGAATGTTAGTTTTGAAATGAGAAAAGTTAGCCTGGAGATAATTGCATTGTTGTTGAATCTTTAATTTTAGTAATCTTCAAATGAGAAAAATTAGTCTGGAGATAATCCCGTTGTTGTTGAATCTTTGAATTTATCTTACACCTCAGTTAATCTTTAATTTAATCATACACCTCAGTCTATCATGAGGTACTTTATTATTTTTTTGATCGATCAAAATTTTGGTGTTCACGAGTTTCAAACTTCGGTCAACAACTTTACCATTATATTACCATGATATTTGCATAGTCGTATTGAGGTATTGTATCATAATGGTCCCAAGGTATTGTAACTTTATGATTATGGGATTTTTTTATTATATATTATCGTTTTATTGATTGAAATAAAATAAAATAAAATAGAGTGTAGCATTTGTAATTTGGTCAATTGTATATTTTTGTAAGATGTTTGGGAAGGAGTATTTAAAAGAACAAAAAAATGATTTTTGTTTTTTTTGATCCGTAAAGATGAATATATTGATAAATAAAAGGAGAGAGTACAAAAGGCTTGTACCACCCTCAAAAAGTTACAAAAAAAAGAAAAGAAAAGAGAGGATTAAAGGAGAACACAAACTACCTCCTCAATCAAAATACATCCTTGGCCAGCTTGACATTACATCCTTAAAACTATAATCTTCAAAGTTTTTGAAAACTAAGCACTAGGTGAACATAGTATACTTGATTCTATTCCGAACAACAATCTCACTACTCTCCTTGCTTTGAAATGTTCTAGCATTTCTCTCAAAAAAATGATTTTAGTATTCAAGGAATATGCGATCATCTTTCTTTAGATTATTGAGATACAAAACTAAACTCTTGAGTCGGAAGCGTATAAACTTCGTCAATTCAAGTAAAATTTATCATTCATTGTAGCACGCTTACTGCTTACGTATTGAACTATACTAACTAGGACGTTATTTATGTATGACCCAAAATAACTCTATTGTGCTTAGAAACTGGCGTATGAGAAAAATAGATGGCCAGGGTTAATAACTCTTTTCACTGCCATGACCAATATGAATAAATTAGAATCAAGCCGAAAGCATATGCGCTGCACTCTCCGATCCAACCACTAATTTTAAAGTTGCCCAATTTTGGTTTGGAGATGTCAATTTGACTCTATACTACAGTAAAGAACAAAAACAAGATAATACCGCGATCATTATCAATAAGAAGGAACCTGGTGTCGGGATTCTATAACAATCACATAAGCTCACTTGGCATTGGGATTAAAACTCACCTTCTTCTTGACCGCAAAAGATTTGATCAGAGGGACAGAAGAAAATGAGAGATAGAAAAGAAAAGTCAAGAAAACAGACGAGGATTATCCAATTTTTATTTAACAAAACGGACAAGCGTTAGGGATTCCCAAGGAACAGATAGCCATTGTCCGTTATATATGAGGAAAATGACCAAACGTTGTCTGTTTTATATCTTTTTTCAAAACGGACAACTATTATCCGTACGTGAGTTTTTTCCGTTGGGATTCCCAGAAAATAAGAAACGTGAACGGAAAAATCCACTAGACCCGGTCTAAAGGCTTGTGATGAGGGTATCTAAAAATATTTTGAAATCATACCTCAACATAAAGCCATGCCTCAAAACCCACACTACAAACCGATAGACGATAAAATTCACACATCTCGATGAGATATTTTATTTAGGGATTTTATTTTGTAAAGTGGATTTCTAGCTATGTTGTATGGTAGATTCTATACCCATCGCATTTCATCCCGATTGGGGATTTGATGGACGTAAAAAAAAAAGCTCTCCAATATTGGGATTAGTAAAGATAAAGTAGGCCCTCCACATGGGTGTTTTAGAATTAGTTTCGCGTTTTAGTCGCCGGTCAACCTATCATTTTCCATACAGCTTTGCTACACACCAAACAAAAAAAACGTGGAATGTATCAGAGGGGATGAACGGTCCCAGCTAAGCCTTTTTTGTATTGGGATGGGATGGGCTGAAATGGGTCCCACCACCCCTTATCAAACGGTGCATTCCACGGGTTAATCATTTTTGTTTTCCATGTTGTACTGTCTAAAAGTAACACAAGTGAGAGGAGTTGTATAGTAGGATTGTACGAAGAAAGGATGATGAAGTGGGACGGGGCAATATTACATTGGTGGAAAATGATAATGAAGGGGTCACATGTTAAATCAAGGAAGGGGTTGGATAGTCAACAGAGGATGCACAAATGTCGAGCCCTAGTTCGCCACCTGTGCCGGTCAATATCATACTGGTCCATTACCACTTAATTCAAACTTAGGATCCGTTGGCAATGAGAATGAGACGAGAAACCGTGGTTTCATTTCAGCACCACCTGCGTTTGGGACTGGTGGTCACGCTTCCACAACACTTATATGAGCTATATATCCTAACAATGAGTGTGAGCCGAGCAACCAATTTGACAATTTGTTATTTTGTG
>JAJJMB010014681.1:1717666-1720395 GCA_023531105.1 Papaver atlanticum | reverse complement strand
ATCTCTCCCGGATTTTCATTTGTATAAGTAGTTCACGTTTACGACGAAATTTTTGAAAATTGAAGTGAAGGGCATTTGCTATTCTTCTGCACAAAATAAAAGCAGCCTCCCTAATTCACTAATTCGTGGGAAGATACTGAACTTTGGTATTTGAAAAATGTTTCATAAGGTATCTCTGAAGTAGATCGCGATTGATAGAGTAATCCTTGATCATAATTTCCAGTATGCGTGCTGCGTCCAACATAAAACTTGTGAGTGGTAGTAAAACATCGATTATTCTGTTGAGACCCAAATCTATCTTCGTAGATTTCTCGAGATACCTTCTTACGAAGTTTTGTTATAGCATCGATAACTGCCTCCGGTTTAGGCGGGCAACCCGGCAAATAAACATCCACAGGAATTAGCTTATCAACTCCTCGAACAGTACTATAAGAATCAGTACTGAACATCCCTCCTGTAATAGTGCAGGCTCCCATAGCAATGACATATTTTGGTTCAGGCATTTGCTCATATAATCTTACTAAAGAGGGAGCCATTTTCATTGTTACTGTGCCGGCTGTTAAAATTAAGTCCGCTTGCCTAGGACTCGATCTTGGTACCAAGCCATAACGATCAAAGTCGAAGCGCGAGCCTATTAATGAAGCAAATTCAATAAAGCAACAACTGGTACCATACAGAAGCGGCCATAAACTGGAGAGTCTTGACCAATTTGAAAGATCATTTGATGTAGTTGAAATAACTGAATTTTGGGTTGTTTGATCAAGTACCGGAAACTCAATGGAATTCATAACTGTCTCAATGTCATTTTTTTCTTCTTTTTTCTTTTTATTGTCTGAATATTCAGGAGCTAAGACCATTCCAACGCTCCTTTTCGCCATGCATAAACTAAACCAACAATTAGGATAAGCACGAAAATTAAAGCTTCTATAAAAACGGATACACCCAATACATCGAAACTCATCGCCCATGGGTAAAGAAAAACCGTTTCAACATCAAAAACAACAAAAACCAGAGCAAACATATAATAACGAATTCGGAATTGTAACCAAGCGTCGCCCATTGGTTCTATGCCTGATTCATAACTAGAAAGTTTCTCCGGTCCTTCGCGAGTCGGGGCTAAAACCCCGGAAATGAAAAAAGCCAAAATAGGAATAAGACTTGATATTATTAGAAATGCCCAGAAAATGTCATATTCGTAAAGCAGAAACATAGATGCACTCCTATGAATGTGGAAAAAATATATACCGTATTCTTCGATTCGATCTGGAATTTGAATTAAGCTATAACTGTTTAGTCGAAATACCAATGAATTTTGATTGAACTCCCCAGTTTTTTTGCTGTGGGTCATTCTTGTTTCAAGATTCATCGAGTGGAATCCTATTTTCACTTATTTCAATTCCATTTCGATATGCTAGAGACATATTATGCTCTTATTACAAACTTATCGTTTTTATCTTGTCTCAGATTTTCTCTAAAAAAAAGAGAAAAAATAATTACATATTTTTTTAGTTATAATTTATAGAAAATTTTTATTAAGATTAAATTAAGATACTATTAAGAATATTAAGAATTCTATATGGATGTTATATATTTTATGAATATTCATATAATAAAACCGAAGGGTATTGGTTTATTCTTTTCATTAAGATCCAATCCAGTTAGAGGATTGTTGTTTCTATTGATTAGATACGGAAACTGAATGCATCGCCCTATTATATTTTTTATCCTTGTTCTAGACTTAATGGATTTTATTCAATGCATTGAATTGAGAGAAACCCTTACATATAACAATCCTAGGGTTCTATCCCCAATTTACCTTTTTTTAGTCTGTACTACCTCGACCTGCAACCCGTACCCCCAAAAAAGAATCGGGTTATGAAATTAAAGCTCGAAGTCTTAAAAGAAGAATCTAGAATATCGGTCTTTAGTACTTGACTTGAAATGGGTCCGAAAAGGCGGGAATACTTATTTATTTTGAACGAACCCTACACAACGAAGTATATCACAACGGGAAAGTAAGCCGAATCCTAAATAATTTACAGAATAAACTTCTTCTAATCGAATCGCGCTTTATCAAATCTAATGATTCGACAGACCAAATCCCCCAAACAACTCATGGAAATAGACAGGGATGCAAACACTAATAGAGTTAGGAACCATTCATTATCTCTGAAACAACGAATTTAGTTCTGCTCCCGAAAAAACTATGAGTTGGGGGCTTCTTAACTCGTCCAAGTGCAAACAGGAGACCTCAACCTTCTTGCATAAAGTCAGCATCGGTAGAATTGGAATGGTGAGCAATTGGGTTGGGGTATATTGAGATCTATAAAAAGATATTTTGTACAAAAAGAAAAGGAATATCACAAACCCTTTGATCCTGGATAGGAAAACAGGAAAAATTTGTGTGTAATTCATCCACAAAGAAGAAAGGACGGGTTTTTTTATCCGAGATCAAAAAAATACCGATTGGGCCCACTGAAATGAATTTTTTCCGTTTCATGCTCACCCACGGGGGTCGCTCGGAGCATGTGATAATTATTCTATTTCGATGGGCCAAACGACCGTCCCACTACAACCAACAAACAAGAATGAGGAAATGAAAACTATACAAATTTTTAGGGCTATACGGACTCGAACCGTAGACCTTCTCGGTAAAACAGATCAAACTTTTTATTATCGAAATGATTCGAACTGTTCCAAAGACCCAACATGCATTTTTTTTGCATTGG
>JAJJMB010014681.1:1707666-1712666 GCA_023531105.1 Papaver atlanticum | reverse complement strand
AATTTTAAATAATTCACCAGACTCCAAATTCACACTAAAACCAAGGAATTAAAAATTATATATTAAATATTTTAGGAGATATTAATGAGGGTAGATTTTGGAAAATATATAATCTCTTTCTTGTTTCTTAATATGTGTGAAAATACTTAAACCTTCGTCTAAAATGGGACGGAGGGAGTATTAAGTTTAATTTTCAGCAAGAAATGATTTTCAATTACTCATAGTTCCTAAACACAAGCTCTATAATCTAGCTCTATGGATTTCATTTTCCCAACTGTACCACAAAAAGAATAAAAGAAAAGTAAATTTACAAGATTGGAAATGCCGTTAGTTGCAATCAAAGTTGAGTTGAGTTTTTGAGTTAATTCGAAACAACAGATCGATAATCATAGAAGATGCTCCTAATTTTAGAAAACCAAAATTTCATTTCAAGGGACTCTCATCTATATGTACCAAATTACTAATAGTAGCTTGATCAACCGTAAAATAGAGACCATAGAAAGTAAAAAAACAAACTGAAACAACTGAACTGACTAATTAATGGAAACTCAGGATATTATTGATGATGAGTAAAGAAACAACAACTCTCTACAGTTACAAGATGATTAAATCATCTAACTATTCTAAGGTTACAACTAGAACAGTAGTATTTACTAGCTAAAGGCTTGTAATGTGGGTTTTGGGCATGTCTTTGTAGATGTGATCTAAAAATGTTTTGGAGTCACAGTTGAACATAAAGCCATACCCCAAAAACCTCATTATAAGCCGATAGATGATAAAATTCACATATCTTGATGAGATATTTCTTGGTAGAAAATCTGTTTTGCAAAGTGGATTTCTGGCTTAAGTTGTATTGTCTAAACAGAAGTTGGAAAGGAGTACTAGTAGTAAGAATAAGAATGGATGATGATAAATAAGAGAAGCATTTAATGACTGAAGCCCATCTTCACTCTTTAATTAAAGTAGTTGAGTAGTAAAAAGTGAATTTTTTTAAATCCTGTCCTGTGTGCTAGTATGCCCGTAGGCCTACTCTTTTGACAAGCACTGCACATTTCAGAAGCATAAGACATGAAATGAAAGTCCTTTAAGAAAAGCATAGTCTCTCTTCAAAAATAAAAAGCAGCGACGAAACCTCTTTGACCTGAAACCCCCCTTATCAGATCGATCGGCTCCTTAGGAGTCGATCTGAGAAGATAAATCAACACCCCTAGTTCCCTTTTCTCCTGTTATTCTAACCTTCGTTTTTACAAGTGTTTTATTTACGGATTAAGTGGTTGTTCTTGCATTTTTTTGGGTTTCATAGTAGATCTGTGGCTTCGTTTTGCTGATATGGTTTGTGTAAGAAATTTTCAGTGAATGTCGCCATCTTCGGTCCGGATCTATGATCAAATCCAAGCATCAACTTATGTGGTAGTTCTATCATCAGATCCTCTGATTCTGAGGAGACTTGTTTTAGTTTCTCGTCTTGGTGGTTTTCTGTTTTTATCTTTAATCTGCTTTCTTATGTTAGGATGTGTAACAAATCGAGATCTTCTTAGATCTCTTTTTAGATCGTCAGTAAGGTTTTGGTTCAGGATGTTTTGGTCTGTTTTTCTACTTTCAGTGTTGGGTCTTGTATTCTCCACAGTAATGGTGTTCTTAAGTTTGGGTCAATATCTGTTCAACAGCCGCAGTTGTGGTGATGATCTTTTACGGCAAGTACAGAAACTCCGACGATTTATCTGGCAAGTTTATTGCTTTCCGACCGGCACAGATTCCGATAAACCATTTTTGGAAGGTCATGTTCTTCAGAAAAAATTAAAAATTGGTTCTAGGGTTGGGGATCATGTTTCAAAGATCCAAACTCTCCCGTACGTAAGCGGGTGTTAGGCTAACCCCTATGGCCTAGATTGAGCTGCTAGATTGGCCAAAAAGTGTTGCAAATCAAAAAAAAAGTGTGGTCTAAATGTTAACACTACTTCTCTCTCCTAGCAAGTGCTCGCAGTTCAACTAGCAGCGAGATTGAAACGCTGAATCATTCAGCGCTGAGAAAGTAACCTTAGCGTTGAACCGTTCAGCGCTCACAAAAATCACAAAAATCACACGAATCACAAAAATCACAAAATTTGATCTGACGGCTGAAATTTAAAGCGCTGCACCAAACAGCGCTGGCGCTGAACCAAACAACGCTGGGCAGTGGTCCCAGCTGACGTGGACTGCTAATCTAGCTGCTAGATTAGCACTCCCATAGGACTTAGGAGGTTTCCCTAGCTGACGTGGACTGCTAGATTAGAAGACCATATGACTTAGCCTTACGGTTACTATCGGTCTCTCCCGTGTTTAATCGGGCGTTACTGTTACTATTATTAGTTACTTGGGATTCTGGTATATGTGATTCTGTTAACTGAGATTCTGTTACTGGAGAGTGGGTACTTGGTCACGTTTGAAATTGGGTTACAGTCAGTCTTGTTGTATTTTACTTTTTGTCGGCCTGTAACTTCAGGTTAAATACCCGCTTTATCTATTTAAAAAAAAAGAGTTTACCGAAACAAAATCTTGCTGTTAGCATTTCGCAATGTATGCTCAATGGATTCATTACGCCAGTAGACATTAAGGGTCTGTTTGGCAGATTGGATATAAAAAACGTTTTCCAGGTTAGGGTATTCCTTGGTTTATCCAAGACTATCATGGCAATGGTTATTTTAAATGACGTTTGTTTTCCATATTGGGTTAATGTAGTATGTTGTTTGTAACAGACCTGTATACAAGCTAAATTAATTAATTAAAAAAGAAATAAAAAACCAAACCATATAAATGTATGGTTTTGAGCATAAGAAAAATTTAAATAAAAAAAGTAGTTATGAAAATAACTGTCTAATCCAGGAAAGGATTAAGGTATTCCAGGTTTTAAATGGAATTCCAAAACCTCACCTTTTTAGTCTCCTAAAATTTAGGTAGGATACACTATTCTTATCTTAACATGGAATAAGCACCCACACAAACACAATATACGGTTATTTAAGGGATAACCCAACCTAGGTTAGGATATCAAGGATGCCAAACACGACCTAATTTGCTATCACCTAATTTCTCAGCACCATCTTTGAAAAGTAGATGGAAATGCTATTACCCATTTTTGAAACCATGAACTAAAACCGTTTATGAAACTAGTTTTTGCCTCACTTTGCATGGAATAAACAAAAATAAACGACATAAATCACCTGAATTATACCGTAAAATTACAATGCATTGCAGGCATCCATTTTGAAAAATAACAAGGCTGCTTATGAAGCTCTAGTAGCAGCAATGTCAAATCAGGCTTCGGTACTAGAGTGCATTGAAGTGATTGAGGAAGTCATGTAGGTTGTCTGTTCCAGAGGTATCGTAAAATGCCTATTCATTCCACCATCAAACTAAGAATGATCAAACATCATATTGTAGTAATTCTTGCATTTAGTTTGTGTTTGATACCAAATGATATGACAAACATATTATCCAGTCATATGAGATTTCTACTAATTAAAACTAGTAAGGCAATTTACTAACCTAGCCAAATTGGGGTATACCCAGATTAATTGGGGTATACCCGATTTTAAGTGGACTCTTTTTAAGGGGTAAGGGGGAGTCCTAATGGGTGAAGTTACAAAACTACCCTTACCCTTTTTAATTCTTATTACCCTAAATCATTTTTTATTTTTTCATTTCATCTTCTTCTTCTCCTCCTCCTTCACCTCTACCTTACCGGCTTCTCCATCCCTCACCATTGAAAACTCGTTGATTAATTCGTCGTAATCGTCGATTCGAAAATTCCGATTAATCTTCAAACATGGAGCCACCACGGCCGAGGGCTAGTCGTATGAAAGGAAAAAATAGAAAAGCCAATGAATATAACCATGGAATTGCAAATTTAGTTCAAAAGAAAGTGAAGAAAAAAAACCGTCAAAGAAGAAGAAATCAACTTGCTGAAACCGAAGAAATGGCACGATTAAGAAAGTAAGGGCCTACTTAAACTCATTCCAGTACTTCAATTTTATGTTTGCATGTCAAATTAGGTCATAAAAATCAAATTTGTGAATTTGCAGTTATTTGGAAAGGTGTTTGTTCCACGACCCTTCCGACTTTTCATATTTAGGGTTAGTCGGCAAGCTCTTAGGTTGAAGATCTTGCTGGCTGTTGAATACCTGTAACTGATTTTTACAGAGTCGGCAAATTATTCAACCTAAGAGCTTGCTGGCGATTTTTTTTTTAGTTGTTGGGTTATAATTTTTTACCCTGCCGGCTGTATTTGAATAGTTTGTGTGTCCTGATGCCTAAAGTTATAAAGTCGGAATGGTATTTGAATACCACCCTGCCGGCTGTATTTTAGCCGGAACTGTATTGGTTATAGACCCTGCCGACTAATTATGTGGAAAGTCCTTGTATCTACTGTGTTCATGGTTGTTATAAGCCGGCAAGTTATTTGAATAAGACCCTGTAAATAGTTTAGCCGGCATGTAATTTAGTTATCGACCCTTCCGACCATTGTTCCGCCGGCTTGATTATATTTTTCGACCCTGCCGACCATTGAATTTTTTCTTAATTGTTCTTGTTTAGGTTGGCAAAGGGAAAGAAGAAAAGTATTACTCCTCATTCAAGACCTCCTCGTGTTGGTGACAAACTCTTGACTGCAACATATTGAGTGGCATTAGTTGAGCCGGGAATGCTCAAGATCCATGAACATAATGATTCTCCACCACCGCCGGAACCAAGTGATTCAGATAGAACTCCAGATGAAGACCAATCAATTCCATCTGGTAGAAGAGGTAATGATGATGATGATGTTGAAAGAACTCCGGCTGCTGGAGGAGGTAACAATGATGATGATGATGATGGTGATCAAGACATGCCACCTGTTGGAGGAGGTAATGATGATGATGATGATGGTAATGGAGATAAAGATAAGGATAGAGAAGATGAAATTGTTGAAGAAGAAGAAGAAGAAGAAGAAGAAGAAGAAGAAGAAGAAGAAGAAGAAGAAGAAG
>JAJJMB010014681.1:1653122-1701787 GCA_023531105.1 Papaver atlanticum | reverse complement strand
TAGAAGCATAAGACATGAAATGGGTTTACTGAAACAAAATCTAGCTACTTGTGTGCTCAACAGAGATCATCACGTCAATATATAGAGCTTAATTTGCCATCACCTATGACATTATGCGTTAACTGTTTTCTAGCACCATCTTTAAAAAGTAGATGGAAATGCCATTAGAGAGAGCCTGATCACCTTTGACAAGTAGAGACCGGGAACCACGAAATCAAATTGAATTGCAGCTGACTGATGAACCATCATATGGGGCATACCAAAAAATGTTGGGGCATATATAGAATAGACAAAACCGGGATGTTAAATAGTGTTTCTGTAGTACCCCTTATTTAGCCATTTTTCATAATAGTAAAAATGACGTTATCATTTATATTTATTATTTAATTACTTTAAAAAAAAACCTATTATTTATTTATTTATTTACAAACCTAAGTTCGGCTGACAAGTTATATGTCGAACCTAAGTTTTTTCAAAACATACATAGGTTCGGCTGATAATTTATCAGCCGAACTTGGGCTTGTGAAAGCATACCTAGGTTCGACTGACAAGTTTATCAGTCGACCTTAACTCTATGACTGCGGAACTTAGGTTCGCAAATTCGATCAAAAAATAGAACATCCGAACTTAGTATTGTTCTTCATAAGGTGAAGTTCAGCTAACATTTTCGTGTTTAATTATTAGCCGAACTGTTCATCAACACTTTTAGGATGAAGAAAATTGAGAAGTTCGGCTGATAATTTGATTTTATTATAAGCCGATCTTTGCTCTGTAACTGTCGTAAAAAATTTTTTTGCTTGCAATAATAAGAAAAGAAAGAAAGGAGAAAAAAATAATTAATATATATATATATATATATATTTCCTTATGTTTGATTTTTTTTTAATTTTTCTTAATAAAAAAATAAAATTAAAAAAAGTTTTTTTTTTACTAATAATAAAATGATAAACTAAAAATACAATTTATTTAATTAATCAAGGGTATCACAGTAACTTAACCACTCATTAGAAACTCAGTTGATTAGTGCAACGGGACTAAATCATCCAACTATTCTCCTCTTATAATTTTCTTTCTTATACCCATCATCTTCATTTACTTAGTAACCCTTGTAAGAGTTCACCCAGAGTTCCCAAACAGATGCAGATTACATACAACTCCAACCTAAATTTAAGCCTTCTAGTACCTTTATTAACTAAAGGCTTTTTTTTTCTTTTTCTTTTTTTAGGAAAAGAGGCAAGTCTCATATATTAGTAACAAACCGATTTCAAGTCGGAACGGTTACAACCGGATACATGACTGACTCAGAACTTTTAACAAACTTGGAGAAATCAACCAGATAGCATACAATTTCAGATCAAGGACTAACAACATAGATACACAACTAGATTTGAAGAAAAATCTATCCATTTCCTTCCGATTTTCAAGTAACAGGACATGTTTAAATGGACTGATTTTGATTAAGTTTATTTCCAAACCATTTAACAGATCTACATACAGTAGAGTTGCAAGGATCCAGAGATCCATCCACTTTTCAGGGGTTTTTTCATCATTATAACAACACATATGACAATGGTATAATAGGATCCATAGATCCCACCAATAGTCATAGTTTTCATAAGAGATATTGTAATATTAGTAACAGAGATAACAAAAAATGGTTTTCTTGGAGAGGAATCGGTCTGAAATTTTGTCAAAATCTGTCTGTTGTATCCATTGCTTGCTAGTGTCTTTGGAGTTGATGTTTCTGCTAGTGTCTTCTGAGATGTTCTTTCTGCTGGTGTTGGAGAACCCTTTTTGTTGTTGTTGCTGTTGTTTAATTTCATAAAAGAAAACTGAAAACAAACCAGTGAAGATTTGATTTAAAAACAAAACCCTAACTAAGATTAAAGTGCCAAAAACAGTAAAAGGGGAAAAGAGATGAACAGTGTCGGGATTGAAAAGAGATGAGCTGCTCAGATCCGCTCCAAAGGAGCGGATCTGAGCAGAAAAAGTTTCAGACGGTGAAGGTTTCTCTGATAGCTGGTTTTGGGGAGAGAGAAACAAGATCTAATGAGTCCTCCGAGTTAGTCCACTCCAGATCATGTTTCCTCATTCAGCTGCTTTAATATGTTTCCTCATATTAGCTAAAGGCTTGAAATGTGGATTCTGGGCATATCTTTGTTCTTTATAGATATAATCTCAAATTGTTTTGAAATCACTGTTGAATATAAAGTCATGCCACAAAATCCACACTACAAGCCATTAAATGATAAAATTCGGATTTCTGAGGATGTAGGTGATAAGCACGTAAGTGTGACGCATTTTCACCCATAACTACATTATCCAGGACTCATTTTATTTCTAATAAAGTTGTTTTAAGTCTTTTCTAGGGAATAAGCTCTTGCGGCAAAATTGGCTCGAAAAGTGGTGTTTTACACCCCAGAATAGAGTACTAAAGGCACCCCAGAAATGCACCGGAAGCACCCCAAAAATGTGTCGGAGGAACCCCGGAAAAAATACTATCTACGCCCAAAAATTACTATTTTCACCCCATAAGACAAGTGCTAAAGGGACACCCGTGCAGGATTAGGGGGAGGACATCTTCTTCTCAAATTCAAAAAATGAATTTTGGCGGGAAAATATTTTCATTAACAGCAGAATTTCGATCAGATGTTTGGACGTGATTTAGTGAGATTCAATCCCTGAAACTTAGTGGGTAGACGTGATATGACTATAGAAAGCTAGTATGGGTGATTTTATCGATCAAATTTGGCTTAATAACGTGTTTCAATCCAAAACAGTGGACACAAGTTTTCACGGGTTCAAGTGAATTTGACACGAGTTTGAGGCGTGTAATGCATGAGTTTCGAGTGTGTTGCACTACAGAGATGCGTGAAGAAGATAAATAAGGAAGGTTGACAGCTGAGAACGCGTGGAAGATCAAAAAATGGAAATTTAGGCCGTGGAGAATAATATTGATAAGTGAAGATTATTTGGGAGATATGGCCGGATTAAAGGAGGATTAGAAGTATAAATAGATTTCTCCAGGTACAAGGAAGGGGTGTCGAGAGTTTGGGGAGCTTAGGAGAGCCAGAGAAGAAGAAATCACGAGTTGCAGAAACTCGGGTTCTGCTGCTGCTGCTGCTGTAGAACTGAAGAACACGAAGAACAAAAGCCTGTAAAGGAAAGTCGTTGAAAACTGTCGCTTAAATGCGACAGTTCCCAACTCCTTTCCAGCGACCGCGGAACAGAGTCTACAGCACTTCTCTTGTATCGTTCATTTTGTGACGATTTTTGTGCGTCCCAAATTACTGTTTTTCACTATTTTCTCCGTTTTCACCATTGTAAACAATTTCTGAGCAAATAAAATATTTTTTGAGAGTGTCTATAATATGAGGAGCTAAACCCCAACACTGGGACGACGGAGGAGGCCGAACTTCATACATGGGTAAATTTGTTTTATTCTTTTTTATGACTTTTGCACTAAAATTAATTGAAATATGATTTGATTAAATTGGTTGTCATTTGATTAGATGGGTCATGCTTAGCTTAGGTGATTTGATGTCCCATGCTTAACATTTACAATCAATGTTTTGAGAATCTACCTTGGCAAAAATAGAGTCCATGTTTATATTTCTTGAGCTAAAATTGTTGAGAATAAATAAGTGAACCTTATGTTATGAAGATTGGCTAAATCCTTAGTCCCAGTACCTCTTGCACCAATTGTAATATTATTGTATATTTTTATTAAATTTAAAAACTCGAATCTTCACAAGTCTTAGAGTTCGAATCATTTTTACTACAACTTCAAAATCACATCAGTAGGTATCGTCAAAAACAGAAGTTGGGTATGAATTTTATAGTAGTAGTAAACGTAGGATACCTCATTGAATACAAAAAGTAAGAGAACCGTTTGATGCCACTCGTAGAATCTTGATGTGTTTTTAAATAAAGTAGAAAAGTAAAATGAGAAAGCATTCAAAACAAAATTACCAATATAGTAGATGAGTCTTTTTCCTTTCTTTTTTTGTAAAAATCGAATTACATTGATAAAGCCGATTTAAAATCGATATGATTACAAATGAGTTTACAGATCATACAACAAGCATCAAAGATTTTACTACTCCACAAATTCTTGACAGATTTAAGAGGTTCATCCACCATTTTAACTGTTCCAAGTGACAACAAGGACAATAATAGTATCAGATCTAGACTGAAAGGTCGGATATGTTTATGTTTTAACCAAAACATATCTGCATCACTGTAGGATCGCTGTGATGGGATCTTAAAAAGATCCAACCAAGGGTTTTCAAACCCAGGTTTTTTAACATGTAAATAGTAGAGGAGTCTAGATGTGCAAAAGATTGCTGAAGGAGGGAGGAACCAGAAGTATTATTTTATTTTCACCAAACTCATCGGCTAAACCAGAAGTATTGTTTTTTCACTCTTTGGATTCGAGACCATAATCATGGGCTCCATCGTATGAGATCTTGTAGTACTCACCAATGAGGCCCTATGTTCATTTTAGACACTAATACAATTAGATCCACTTTTTATAGATAAACTTGGGATTTGTGATCCCAGGTAAGATCGATTCAAGCGGCGCAACGCCAATTTAAATTCATTAATTTAAATTTAAGAAAAGAAAAGAAATTCTTTTATATTTTCTAAATGGTTTCGCAAAATTTATAAAAGATAACACCTAAAATACTATTTTTTTTGTGACATACCCTAGCTAACTAAACCATCCAAACAGAAAAACTTTGAGGGAGTTCTATTTCTAATAACTTAAATGTTTTTTCTTTATTCAAAAATTGCAAGATATGTTAAAACTCGACTCACCACCAAGAAATTGAAGAAGCTGTGAAAAATTAATACAATTATAGTAGAGCTATGTACAACTAGTGCACTTCAACATCCCAATTGTGCAATACATAATTCAAAACTTCAAACACACTTGTTAAAAAAAATTTACTGTCCATTAAAGAACTAGTGTTTTAAACTTTCTGTTGGAAAGTCTGGCATTTCTTTCAACCCAAACTTCGAATGAAATGATATCCCAGGACCTTTTTCCTAACTGATAATATGCTACCACTGTTCCTTTTCTATTTCCAAATTGTGCTTCTAAAATTTCTTGGAAGACCCAATTCAAGTTATACACATTCTAGAAAATAATTCCATACCTTTCTGGCTGATTCACAATGTAGAAAAATATACACATTTGCTTCGATAGCTTTTTCAAATAACCATTCGTTGTTTCCGTTTTCTTAGTATTTAGTTTCCCCCAATATCACACCAAATTATACATACTCATCCCAAGTGGAGTTACTACGAATTCCCATGCTAGTTAAACATATATCCTACCAATGACTTTGGGCCGAGGAAGGAACTATTGAACGTGAGAATTTATAACCAATTTGGATACAGCTAAAATGCAAATAAATGCATGAAGATTACACCCATTAAAATAGAATGTATCATAAATTTAACATTCAAAACTAAACTCTTCGACTCACACATTTGATGTGCTTCAAACTTCAAACTCAAACAAAATTTTGTTACTTACCACTACCAAACCCAACGCTTGAATTGGATTTTGCTAAATGATTGACTACTCGCTTTACAGTTAAGTGCCAAGAAAAATATTAACTAAATAAAATATTTTAGACGTACAGTATGCGAACACGCAACACACAATGAGGGCCGTTGGCATTGACTAGAGTCAAGGAAAATTAAATTCGTCATATCAACACCGATTTTGCTTCTTGTTCATCGAAGAATCATTCTCCCAATAGTTAAGTTTTCACCCTAGATTCGTGCAAGATTTTGACGAATTGGAAAACACAACTGGAGTTAATTCTCACAAGACAATTTTGTGTCTGAATTACTGAGATTTTTATTCCTTCTCTATCATCACCTCCTGTGAGCACCAATGGAAAACCAAGTACCTCCCTCCACCACAAATCCAAGTCTCGCCACCTCGACAACAAACCTGCAAAATTCATTGCTTCACACCACCTGCACTGAAAAGCAACTTGGAAACTCGCAACAAACACCATGCGTGTTTTTACTAGAAGATTCATCTCCTCAAAAAGATACCCAAAAGAAGAAGAATCAAAACCTTTACACTTATTCTAATCAAACCTTCTTCTCCTTTTCATCCGTATCTGTCTCGAGCAGCACCAAGACCTTTAACAAAAAAGATCATTCCAATCAAAACTTTACTCAGAAACAATCACCACAACATCATAAACAAAAAGGAACCAGTAAATCAAACCATATCAAAACCCCACCAGAAACCAACATCAAATCAACCTTTTTCCAAATGAAAAAAGAACTGTATATACCAATCTTCCAGCTCACGGAAAGAATGCAGAGCCTCATGCAATCTCACAACGAACACAGTGTAGCGGTTAAAGTTGTAGGAGGATATGTCAACTTCTATCAACTCAAAAGGGCTTTGGCTAGCAGACTTTTTCCCATTCAGATCCATCACATCGAAACGAGATCAACCCTGCATGTCATTCAGATATCTCTAAAATATCAGAGAGATAAATACTTCATACTTGCAAACCAGCCATGGATAGCAGGACCGCATGTCGTCTTATTTGAAGATTGGAATTTTTTTCTTCAACACCCAAACAATTGTTTTAAGTTCTCTCCCTTTTGGCTTCAAGTTCTAAATCTCCCAAGATTTTTTACTGATGAAGACTCGATTAGAGATCTAATAGAACGATCTGAGACAGGAACGGTGCTGGAAATCGATCTAGATAGTTCACCACCAAAAGTTTACGTTATGATGGATCTAAACAACCCATTCATGCCAGGAGTGATGTTAAATATTGGCAAAGGAGAATGGGTTCAGTTCTCCTACGAGAACATTCCTGTGTTATGCTTTCTATGTGGATTCCCAAGGCACGTCTTCAAAGACTACACAAACTTTTTAGGAGTAGAACAAGCGATGAACAACAGGAAATTTCCAAATTTTCCGTATGGAAAATTCTACGCCAAGATGAAGGCCTCAACCTCGAGAACATCAAGAGTGAACTGCATGCAAGAATATCGAGCTTCAAACTTGGTCATGGGTGAACCATCATCCATCAGAGATGAACATGCAAAAGAACAAGGAGAAGAATCTCAGCAGCCCGACTCTATTCCGCACCACCAACAACGAGGAATGATCATCACAGACCCGGTCAAAAATTCGCAACAAGCGAAAACTCAGGAAGTTAGGGTTACTGAGTCATCTAACCTACCACCGTTCCCAGCTCATCTCTCAGAAGAAATGACTCGACGCGGTTTAGCTTGGAACCTGGTAAAGCAGCAAACAAAGACTGACAAAGCCACTACCATAAGCCATCCGCCTTAGCCGCAAGAAGAATGCAATAAAGACTGTTCCCATGCAAAAACAACTGGAAAATCTTCTGCAACATTAAGGAATGTCGGAAAAATATCTTATCAGCAGGGACCACAAATTGCCATGTCAGCCATGCCAGCTCAAAGAACAAATGGACTTGCCGCACATGTGGAGAACCACCAGCACCAAAGTGATATCCAAGTCAAGCAAAATCCCAGTAACAAAGGCAAAGAAAAAGCCCACTCTGATGAAGTCCATACAATTGATTCGAGTTCAACGGATCAACACCAGGACCCGAAACCGGTTACTCCACCACAACCCAAAGAAAAGCCGGGTATCAATAGAATGCTGGCTTTTTTCACAAATGACTATACTAAAGTGCTATTGAATGTGTTACAACGCAGGGATGCCAAAGTGAACCTTTTAGTGCATAACGTCAATGGAAATCCGGAGGTAATTGTCACTACAAATGCTGGACCGGAGAATCATCATGAAATAATGAAGTCGTTGAGAACCTACAAAAGAAGGACTGTTAAATCACCTACAAGGCTACCAGAACATATCATGCTCCCTAACACACCAGAATTTGCGGCACAACCACCACCTGCTAAAGCACGTAAACATGCTTCCATAGCACAATTGGAACTACAACAACTAAGTACGACCCAGAGCACCGGTGTTTGAAATACCAACTCCAAGGAGCAGAAAACCAAGGAGCACAAGAGGACATACTCAACAATTGCAAACACCTATTGTTATTGACACCCCATCAAACCAAAGAATTCACACAGCTGTTGAGATGCACAATGAGAATAGATCCAGCCATCAGACTTCTTCAGCCAAACCATCTTGGAGACTATCCTTTGATGAAAGGACTGTCATAACTGATGATCAAAAAAATTCGCGAGGTGTTGGCTTGGACCAACACCCGCATATGCAATGAGTTACATAGTCTGGAACTGTCAAGGTATCCACAATACCTTGATAGTAGCTAAATTGCGTGATTACACGCAAAAATTTAGACCATCTTTAATTTTCCTGTCTGAAACTTTAACTTTTGTTTCGCATATGTCTCTTTTGGGAACTTCTTTAGGTTTTTTTTGGTCTTTTACTGTACCTTGTGAGGGACATAAAGGTGGCCTCTGCTTGATGTGGACATCCCACCTTAATGTCTCAGTTTTAGTAGCAAACCAAAATGTTATTCATGCCTACATCACTCCAAATCAACAGCAATCAGCTCAACCATGGATGTTTACTGGCGTGTATGGACCTCCGTAACCAACTCCAAGAATAAACTTGTGGAAAAATTTCGACAACATCGTCACTCCACCAACAGTCCCATGGCTACTTATGGGAGATTTCAATGAAATAATAGAACAACATGAGAAGAAAAGCGTAAGACCTGTGACAAATAGTCAAATTGGAATTTTCAACAATTTCATCAATACTCATGGCCTTATTGATTTAGGCTTTCAGGGAGATGCATACACTTGGACCAACAACCAAATTGATGGGAACTTTATCATGGAGAGACTAGACAGAGGACTTGAAACCCAATGATAAGCATGTAAGTGTGACGCATTTTCACCCATAACTACATTATCTAGGACTCATTTTATTTCTAATAAAGTTGTTTTAAGTCTTTTCTAGGGAATAAGCTCTTGCGGCAAAATTGGCTCGAAAAGTGGTGTTTTACACCCCAGGATAGAGTACTAAAGTCACCCCAGAAATGCACCGGAAGCACCTCAAAAATGTGTCGGAGGAACCCCGGAAAAATTACTATCTACGCCCAAAAATTACTATTTGCACCCCAAAAGACAAGTGCTAAAGGGACACCCGTGCAGGATTAGGGGGAGGACATCTTCTTCTCAAATTCAAAAAATGAATTTTGGCGGGAAAATATTTTCATTAACAGTAGAATTTCGATCAAATATTTTGACGTGATTTAGTGAGATTCAATCTCTGAAACTTAGTGGGTAGACGTGATATGACTATAGAAAGCTAGTATGGGTGATTTTATCGTTCAAATTTGGCTGGATAACTTGGTTTAATCCAAACAGGGAGTTGGAGGAAAAACATGAGCTTACACGAGTTGTGAGAAATTTAAACGTGTACTGCACGTGCTTGGAAGACTTAATCGATATTCTGGAGCGTGAAGAAGGTATAGAAGGAAAGAAATACAGCTGCATGCGCGTGGAAGATCAAAAAATGGAAATTTTGGCCGTGGAGAATAATATTGATAAATGAAGATTATTTGGGAGATATGGCCTGATTAAATGAGGATTAGGAGTATAAATAGATTGCTCCAGGTACAAGGACGGGGTGTCGAGAGTTTGGGGAGCTGAGGAGAGCCAGAGAAGAAGAAATCCGAGTTTTACAAAACTCGGTTTCTGCTGCTGCTGCTGATGATGAACATCAAGAACACGAAGAACAAAAGCCCGTAAAGGAAAGTCGTTGCAAACTGTCGCTTAATTGCGGCAGTTCCCAACTCCTTTCCAGCGACTGTGCAACAGTGTTTACAGCACTTGTCTTTTATCGTTCATTTTGTGACGATTTTTGTGCATCGCAAAATCCTGTTCTACACCATTTTATCTTTATTTCATCTTTGTAAACCATTTTTGAGCCTAAATAAATATTTTGAGAGCACGTTTACTATGATGAGCTAAACCCCAAAATTGGGGCGATGGAGGAAGCTTTATTTTACACTTGGGTAATTATATTTAATTCTTTTCATGACTTTTGCACTAATTTTAATTGAAATTATGATTTGACTTAATTAGTTGTCATTTGATTAGATGGGTCATGCTTAGCTTAGGTGATTTGATGTCCCACTTAACATTTACATCTAATATTTTGATAATCTATCTTGGCAGAAATAAGAGTCACTTTATTTTATATTTTTATTGAGCTATAATTGTTAAAAGAATTATTATTTGAACCTTAAGAAATGAATTTGGTGGAATCCTAAGCCCTAGTACCTCTCGCCCACTTTGTTAATATTTTTGTATATAATTTTTATTAAATTTAAAAACTCGAATCTTCACAAGTCTTAGAGTTCGAATCATTTTTACTACAACTTAAAAATTACATCAATTTTTAGCGCCGCTGCCGGGGATTTGTTTTTAGATTTAGAGTTTTTAGATTTTTATTCGTTTGTCCTTTTTACGTTTCTTGGGTATTTGTCTTTTTGTTGCTGGTTTTGAATCAAAGAGGAATTGGAGACGAAAGACCTGGGGGATTAAAAGCTAGACAAAGCGAAAACAACGGAGAAAAGACGAAGATATTTTATTTTTATTTATTTTTATTATTTATTTTTAATTAGATTTTATTTTTATTTTTAGATTTTATTTTTAGAAATTTTAAATAGAACTTTATTTTTGTAATTTTTTTTTTGAACCTTTTTATTTATTTATTTATTTTTGGGACATTGGACTTTAGATTTTAATTTTTTTTAAAAACCCTACGGAAGGGTTATTAAATACAAAACTGTTTGCAGGGAAGGACGACGATTACGATATCGTATCGGCCCCTCGGGTTCGTACACTGACACAGGAGTCAGTGGCCCGAGTTGACTACAACCGTTTCATCGCCCGTCTGGTACGGGAGGTAAGCTTCTAAACACCCGCGAATACCCTGTCAGCGGGTTTACTGTCTTCCTTAAGGTGCATATATGTTGAGGTTTTGACTACGGGCTTTAATTTCCTAGTAAAGGGAAAGGCCAGGCCATACAAGATAAGGGTTCGGATTTCATCACCGTTCTCTTCTTGCCCGCCTTAGGAACACATAACCTACGCGAACCTAAGCTTAAAATACTGATTAGAACGAGACCGATAGGGTAACGAGCTTGTAGGAAAGTCATTCAAAGGGAAGTATTGGGTATCTTATTAGCTTAACTCAAAAGTTCAGGAAGATTACTGTGAGTCGACTAGAGCCTCCCTAACGGGAAACGTTGCCAAAGAGGTGGGGGTATCAAAGATCCTCCGAGCTTCCCCTACTTCTCTTCGACTCGCTTTATTCGGATCGATCTAGAGAGGTTTGCTAAAACGATACCTAGTTGCCTTTTGGAGGAATAGAAGCTAGTCTAGAAACAATCTAAGGGAGCCATCATGCTTTTTGTTTGCTAGATTCAATAGGTTTGATTTGGTCGAGTCAGCCTTGTTTGTGATTCTGTAGAATTCCTCTGTAGTTTGTATTTTCGGGGTGATGAATCCTTTTCAGGAGACGCCACCTGAGATGACGTTACGAGAGTATATGCGTATAAATTCTCATTATCAGGAGACGTCATCTAAAATAACTCTTGGTGAATATATGCAAGGGAAACGACATTTGGATGTTCCAACGGTAAGCGAGGAATCACCTCTAATGATCTACAAGAAGTATTATAAACACAGACCGCTTAGTTTGGAACAAAGATTAAGAATTCTTGAATGTCAGAAATTATATTATGATGATGATGATGAGGATAGTAGTAATGAATAATCTGAAATATGTAGGCATAGTGATCAGGAATCTATTAATCCAATTGAGCTTTGTAATGATTATATTATTTCTAGTTCAAATCCAAATAATTTTTATGATTATTCACCTATTCAAAAGGACGAGGATTTGATTAGGGATATCACCGTTTTAGACGATGTAGTTTTTCCTTTTGATTACGAAGCCTATAGTGGTTTAGAGGAACGGGTTTATTATGAAAATGCTGTTTTAGAGTCTAGCGACTTAGACAATAGTCTTAGACGAAGAAGATAGACCCGTAGAGATGAGTAAAGATGCACTACCTGATAATAACTTAGAAAAATCAATTGACCATTTCCAAGAATCCGATGATCTAGAAATTAGGGAGATTGTGACTAGTGTATCTAGAGACACTGAAAACTCTAAGTTTGGGGGTGATTATCACTTCCCTAGTGCCTTACCTTTAACTCTCAGAAAGTCCCCTCACTTAGGACTTGATATCTGTGCCTCGACCATTTTACAAGATTACCTTCATACTCGTTTCCCGAACCTAATGATGTCCAGGAAGAAGTTCAGTCGTTAGAAACCCATCCTATGGTTGACGTGGTTTGCCCAGGCTATGATACCCAGATTGACTTTGTTTTCCCACCAAATAGTTTTCTTCTAACTGTGGGAACGTTTATATTTCAAATGTGTCGAATATTAAGTTCTGAGACTAAGCCTAAGTACTTTAGGTTAATAGAATCGACACATTTACTTAAGAATGACCACTACTCTCATTGTGGTCAATTATGTAGGTCAAATCTGATTGACTTAGAGGATCCTCAGTTATTTAGGTTATTATTGTGTGATTCTAAGTTCCTATTTGAGATTTTCCAGACTTTAGGACCTAATAATTCGGATCCCACCTATGAAGAAAGGCAGCCAATGAAAATATTTTATTTAGACCCTTTCATAGAACCTGAACCACAATTAGATTTGGATATCTTAATCAGGAAACTAGATAAGGGCATGCTAGTCTTGTTCATTTTCTTGGTTTATTGCAGTTTCCTTTGGTCAGCTCTATTTGGTTTTGAAGACCCACAGTTGTTCCGACTGTTATTTTATGATTCGAGTGACTAATCCTTTCCTAGTCTGGCTGAAGACTTTAAACTTAGCACTTCTTGGGAGGTAACCCATGCTTATGCGTCGACTACGGTAATATCCTTCCTCATTTCCTTTAAGTAGTAACAGTTTCTCCTTGTTCATGTTTTTAATTTCATCTTTATAACATTGAGGACAATGTTAGATTTAAGTGTGTGGGAGTGATTAACTTTTTGTTTATTTTTGTAGGAGTTTCCTTATCATATTATGACCAGCTGTTGAGCGGGTCTACCTTAGAAATTTACTTTTATGATCAGCTGTTGAGCGGGTCTACCTTAGGAATTTACTTTTATGATCAGCTGTTGAGCGGGTCATCAAATTTTTTTTTTTTTTTTTTTTTTTTTGATATGACCAGCTGTGGAGCGGGCCTATTATTTTTTTTGTTTTCTTATGACCAGCTATTGAGCGGGTCTTTTTCTATGTTACACAAATGACCAGCTGTTGAGCGGGTCTATTCTTTTGATTCACATGACCAGCTGTTGAGCGGGTCTCTCTTGGTGTTACGCAAATGACCAGCTGTTGAGCGGGTCTTGAGGTTTTGCTCGAGGACTAGCAAAATGTAAGTGTGAGGGAATTTGATAAGCACGTAAGTGTGACGCATTTTCACCCATAACTACATTATCTAGGACTCATTTTATTTATAATAAAGTTGTTTTAAGTCTTTTCTAGAGAATAAGCTCTTGCGGCAAAATTGGCTCGAAAAGTGGTGTTTTACACCCCAGGATAGAGTACTAAAGTCACCCCAGAAATGCACCGGAAGCACCCAAAAAATGTGTCGGAGGAACCCCGGAAAAATTACTATCTACGCCCAAAATTACTATTTGCACCCCATAAGACAAGTGCTAAAGGGACACCCGTGCAGGATTAGGGGGAGGACATCTTCTTCTCAAATTCAAAAATTGAATTTTGGCGGGAAAATATTTTCATTAACATCAGAATTTCGATCGGATGTTTGGACGTGATTTAGTGAGATTCAATCTCTGAAACTTAGTGGGTAGACGTGATATGACTATAGAAAGCTAGTATGGGTGATTTTATCGATCAAATTTGGCTGGATAACTTGGTTTAATCCAAACAGGGAGTTGGAGGAAAAACATGAGCTTACACAAGTTGTGAGAAATTTAAACGTGTACTGCACGTGCTTGGAAGACTTAATCGATATTCTGGAGCGTGAAGAAGGTATAGAAGGAAAGAAATACAGTTGCATGCGCGTGGAAGATCAGAAAATGGAAATTTTGGCCGTGGAGAATAATATTGATAAATGAAGATTATTTGGGAGATATGGCCTGATTAAATGAGGATTAGGAGTATAATAGATTGCTCCAGGTACAAGGACGGGGTGTCGAGAGTTTGGGGAGCTGAGGAGAGCCAGAGAAGAAGAAATCCGAGTTTTACAAAACTCGGTTTCTGCTTCTGCTGCTGCTGATGAACATCAAGAACACGAAGAACAAAAGCCCGTAAAGGAAAGTCGTTGCAAACTGTCGCTTAATTGCGGCAGTTCCCAACTACTATCCAGCGACTGTGCAACAGTGTTTACAACACTTGTCTTTTATCGTTCATTTTGTGACGATTTTTGTGCGTCGCAAAATCATGTTCTACACCATTTTCTCTTTATTTCATCTTTGTAAACCATTTTTGAGCCTAAATAAATATTTTGAGAGCACGTTTACTATGATGAGCTAAACCCCAAAATTGGGGCGATGGAGGAAGCCTTATTTCACACTTGGGTAATTATATTTAATTCTTTTCATGACTTTTGCACTAATTTTAATTGAAATTATGATTTGATTTAATTAGTTGTCATTTGATTAGATGGGTCATGCTTAGTTTAGGTGATTTGATGTCCCATGCTTAACATTTTCATCTAATATTTTGATAATTTATCTTGGAAAAAATAAGAGTCACTTTATTTTATATTTTTATTGAGCTATAATTGTTAAAAGAATTATTATGTGAACCTTAAGAAATGAATTTGGTGGAATCCTAAGCCCTAGTACCTCTCGCCCACTTTGTTAATATTTTTGTATATAATTTTTATTAAATTTAAAAACTCGAATCTTCACAAGTCTTAGAGTTCGAATCATTTTTACTACAACTTCCAAATTACGTCACCCAACAATGGCTAGATAATAACCCACATTCTTTGCTTAGACATCTACTAAGAATTGGTTCAGATCACGCACCACTGTTGCTACAAGAAAGAGCCATGGCCAGAAGACATACGAAAAACTTACGTATCGAACATCTGTGGTTCTTACATTCACAAATGAAAGATATAGTAATAACATCTTGGCAACAACCAAATTCACATGATGACACAGAGGATGTGGCACACAATATGTTACTAAGGATGAAGGACACTGCCATAGCTCTACAACAATGGCACAAGAAAACTTTTGGTCACCTACCTGACCTGCTAAAGGAAGCAGAATTCCAAATCCAACTGGCACAGTCAAAGTGCGCAACAACAACTGGCAATGAATTAAATGTTCTGGCTACAACATGAGAAAGACACAAGGAACTCGCATTTAATTCTACTTCACTGCCATGATGAATATTGGAAGCAGAGAGCTCGATTGAGTGGTTAAAAAATGGTGATCTCAACACTAGGTTTTCCACACCAAAGCCACCATCAACCGTAGAATAAACCACATTTACCAACTCCAAGATTCCAACAACAGATGGGTTTACAACCAAAGAAAAATTATGGCAATGATGGTGCAACATTTTGAACAACGATACATAGCAGAGCCAACAGTGATGGATATGCAAATATTCACCAATATTTCCCCAAGAATCTCACAATTTCACTGCATCCAAATGATGAAACCACCAACTACAGAGGAAATTCACAAAGCTCTGCTAAGCATTGGATCATAAAAAGCTCCAGGACCAGATGGATACACAAGTAAGTTCTTTAAGGTTTTTTGGGACACAACCAATACCCAAATTATCCATCTAGTGACCAACTTTTTTGAGAAAGTAGAACTAGCAACACCTTTCAATCACACCAACATCACACTCATCCCAAAATCAGAAAAACCAAACAATCCAAATGAATTCAGGCCCATTGAACTCTGTAATGTAGTTTACAAAATTATATCCAAACTGCTGGTGGATAGATTGAGACCAATACTACAATTCATGATCAGTCCATATCAAAGTGCATTTGTTCCAAATAGAGCAATCCATGATAACATAGCCATAGCCACTGAGATTTTCCACCACATTAGATCCACTCCACCAACAAAAAACCCAAAAATTGCCATGAAACTAGATATAAAAAAAGCATATGACAGTCTAGACTGGGGTTTTGTGAGACAAACCCTAATATCTTTGGGTTTTCCAGCTAAGTTTGTGGAATACATAATGTTGTGCATAACTTCAGTGACATACTCCATCAATATCAATGGAACTCCACAGGGACACATTCAGCCATAGAGAGGCCTTAGACAAGGTGACCCTTTGTCACCATACATATTCATTATGTGTGCTGAAATTCTGTCTACCAATCTAGCTCTCCTGGAGAATGAAGGAAAATTGAAAGGATTGAGCATTTCTACAAGAACTCCACCTATCCCGCACCTAATGTATGCATATGACTTACTCATCACTTGCTCAGCTGATCAGAAGACTTGTGATAACCTCAACAACATTTTAAACAGTTATTCTACTTCGGCAGGACAAACAATCAATCTACAGAAATCAATCATCATACACCATCCAAATACAACCCAGAGTACCATAGATTGGTTGTCAACAAGTTTCAACATCCCAACCACTCACAACCCACCTAAATGCTTAGGTGTGGAGTTCAAGCAAGGAAGAAACTCTTCACCAATTTTTTCACAACTTCTTCAAAGACTGGAAAGAAAGGCCAAAGGATGGATGGCGAAGTGTCTCAATCAAGCAGGTAGATGGCTTCTCATAAACTCAAGCCTTCTACCAACAACTAACCATATTATGCAAACTTAATTGCTACCGACACATGTCCACCACAAAATTGACAAGATTGCACGCAACTTTTTCTGGGGTCATGATAAAGCAAGTAAGAAAATGCATATGATTGGTAAAGAGAAACTCAATCTCCCAATAAGACAAGGAGGCCTCGGAATAAGGAATGCAAGGAAACACAATTTTGCGCTTTTGGGTAAAAGGATTTGGCAGATACATGCTAAACCAGATACAATCTGCAACAACATGTATAGATCCAAATACAAGCAGCAGGATTCGATTTTGAGAAGAATTCCAACGCCTCAAACAGTAGCAAGCCCGGCGTGGAAAAATCTAACCATAATCGCTCCCTTTGTGCAGGAAAATTATGCAATCCAGATAGTAGATGGAAAGTCAACTATAATTAATGAGAACTGGATACCCATGCATGCAAACACGTTCGCTTTGGGAAATTCAGGCAACAACACGGTTAGTACATTAATTGAACCACACTCATTTAATTGGAATACCAACTTGATAGAACAAATTTTCCCAGCGAACATCAGTAACTCAATCAGAACCATGCATATCCCGAATCCGCCAATCCCAGACAAACCAATATGGCCTCATGCCAAAAAAGAGCAATATACGGCCAAAAGTGGATATGAAGTTATACTACAGACACAAGCATCCACAAACAATACTCACCAACCAACTAGTGCCAACTCCATGGAACAAAGGTACAAAATTGTTTGGAAAGCCAATTTCCCTCAAAAACTCAGAATTTTCCTCTGGAAAGTCAGTCATGATGGACTACCTATGTTTGCAGCTTTACATTATAGACATATAACTAGCACCAACATATGTCCTATATGCAACCTACAACCAGAGACAGTCCAACATTGCTTATTTGAATGCCCCAAGGCCAAAGTGGCATGGGAACTCTTGTGTAAACATACCAACAACAATACAGAACAACACAACACTTACAATGGTATTGTTCTACCGCCATACCCACTATCGGCTATCATCTGTCAACCGCAACAACAGGCTCGAGCAGGGCCGCACAATCAACAACGGAGAGGAGGAGCCATAACAACACCAAAATTGTGGCCACCAATAAATTTTGAAGAATTCTTGAAGATACATACACACCAAAAGGAATTCACGTTGTGTTGTTTCATGCTGTGGAATATATGGCTAGCGATAAACACAAAAGTTTACAACAACATCATCCAAACACCACAACAAACATTCCATATAGCTATGCTGCTTAGTCAAGAATACAAATGGGACACACAACATAACATCCACACCCAACCGGAAGTCAGACAACAATCAAGGAGGAACAATGCAACTATTTGGGTTAAATGGAACACACCAACAACAAACTGGTTGAAAATAAATACAAATGGAGTAAGCAAAAGTGACCAAATGGGTACCCAGGAAGTGGCAGGAGCAGGATGGATTTGCAGAGACGCACAGGGCGCAGTGATCATGGCAATGGCGGTACCAATTGGTAAAACAACGGCTCTGGCAGCGGAAACTTGGGCATTACTCTTAGCTACCAGAATGGCGGTTACAAAGGAATGGCACAGAATACAATTTGAAACAAACTCGATAACTTTGTTGACTCTAATTGTGCAGCCAACCTCGGAAGCCCCATGGATCATTCAATCTATGTTACAGGAGATACGCGGCCATCTTCAACAAATTGACCAATACGTGATCACACACACGTATAGATAAGCGAACCAGGCAGCAGATAGACTAGCAAACTATGCAGCAAAGAAACAACTACAACCGGGAAACAACAACAACAACATATCGACAAATATTTGGGAGCACACATGCCCTGATTTCCTAAATGTAATTGTAACGAATGATTCAAAGGGGACCCCCTACCCCAGAGAAGTTCATGTTTAATAAAATAAAGGAACCTTCTTTTCAAAAAAAGAAAAGAAAAGTTATATTGCTGTAACGACCTGACAAAAAGTACATGGATGTATAGACCTTTTGAAACTTCAATCGCATACCCGAGATCATAAGTGCATGTTGTGCAAGATTTGCTCAGGTTAGAAGGGATCACACAACTCTTATATGTAGACATTTTTGGGGGTTCGAGCTCTATTGCCGAACAATGAAAGAAATAGGTATAGTTGAGATCCGATAAAAGAGCGGTACCACAATGTGTTGTTGTTGTAACCTGTAGCCATATTGATTTTCTTTTTATGAGCTATTCTTGTGAAACCTATTTTATCCGGCTAATTTGGGGCCTATACTAGAAGACAAAAAAGATCATTAAAAGGTAAAAAAGAAAACACCCCTTATCCAATTATTTAACATAATGACTAATTTAAAATGCGCGATTGGGGGATACTCAAACTAATTGGGGGATAGAGGAAAAGGACAAAACCTGGATCAAAATATCAAATCAGCGTCACCCCTTATCTAAGTATTTTACCTAATACCCCTCTCACTAATCAGGATTAGTGCTTAATTATAATTAGTAAATTCATAAGATTATTTGATAAATGATTAGTGTATATATTTGAGTGAGGTGAGAGTAGAAGGAGGAATTTTTTTTGGTGAAAATTGAGGATGATTGTGAAGAGAGAATTACTGCTGCTGAATCTTTAGCTCAACTACAACAAGGATCATATCCTCAATCTTCTGCTAATGACAACAACTCACAATTGAAAGTTTTTGTGGAACCAACACCTTTAAATGATGATTTTTATGAGCATGAAGAGTTTCTTGAAGAACCAACCCAAGAGAGTAAACTAGTTCAACATACAAGCACTCCCAATACTCAGGTAAAGGTGCCAATGTGTTGAAAATTTGATTTTTTTTCTTTGAATCCACCATTGTTCCAGCTGAAATAGCTCGGTGCCGGCATAGACGTAGTATGAATACAATGCCGGAAGTACCATTACCGGCATGGTATTCATACTACGTCCATGCCGGCCAACAATATCCCCCATTTTGAAACGCGAGCCGACATTGTATTAAACCGAAAATCCATGCCGGTACAAAAGTTACTTTTTACCTATCACGGAATATGCTACCGGCATGGTTCAATTCTAACGTTACCATGTCGGTACTGCATAAAAAACATACAGGAAGAAGTGTCTTCCAAAGCTAACTACCGTCATGGTATATTAATTATCTACTATGCCAGAACTGTGTACCGTCCTGGAACACAAAAAACATGAATGCCGGCACGTTTACCGGCATGGTTTAATTCTAACGTTAGCATGACGGTTGCTACAAAAAAACCATACAAGAAGCAGTGTTTTCCAAAGCTAAATACCGGCATGGTATTTTAATTATGGGCTACGCCGGAACTACGTACCGGCGTGGAAGTATAGATGACGAGCATGCCGGCACTTAAGTTTCCAACATTGATTTCAAATGAATTTTGTATGCCGGAAAGGGTTTCAAATTTGTTCTTCAGTTTCGGTTCAGTTCGACCATGCCGGAACCTTGGTCGAGCATGCCGGAACTGTGGTCCGGCATAGTATTTTAATTTTTTTGGATCTAATTTTTTTTATTTCTATTCGATCCTTAGGTTGTGACATATATTGATCCAACAAATGCAAGACCGCTTGGTCGAGATACGTCGGAATACTATAAAATGCCTCCGGTATGTTACCAAAGTATACTTTTCACCTAGTATCTTGAACTTTACTAATGGATTGGTTGTAATGAACCTTATAATCTCCCATTGTTGTCCTTATGTAGGGAATAAAATCTCCAATGGAAGCAATTGCTTGGGATAAATAGACGGCTCTTAAGCACATGTGTGTGTTGGTGAGGAATACCCAAGGTTCAAAGACTCGTTTTGAGATGGCTTACGAGAGAAGTGGGGTATACAAGGAGAAGAATAACCACAAGAGAAAGGGTTATGTTTATCCAAAGAAGACCAATAGGGTATACAAGACTCGTACGAGGAAGGATAATTGCCCATTTAAGCTTGTATTCCATTTAAAAGACAATGTCAAGGAATGGGATTGTACGGTGTGGTCCGACCGTCATAACCACCCGGATCCGGAAGATTTTGTTGGTCACTCCCTAGTTGCGAAGCTAAAACCTCATGAAATGGAGGCTGTAAAGAGATTGACCAAAGCATGTTTAAAACCAAGACAAATTCTCAGAGGCTTCAAGGAAAAGGATCGGACGAACGTGTCTTCTCTAAGTACAATTTATAGCGCACAAGCAACTATTATAAGGGTGGAATGGGAAGGGAGGAACGTTATGCAAGAATTTGAGAATATTGTTTGGGATCACAACTACACACGTATCATTAAAAGAGGGCCGGACAACAACCCCCTTCAAATATTCATTTCGCATCCTTTGCTTGCAAAATTGGCTCACACATGTTTTGGTGTTCTTATGATGGATTGCACCTACAAGACAAACAAATACAACATGCCGTTGTTCAACATCGTGGGGCAAACATCGGACAAGGTATCATTCACATAGGCTTGGTGTTTAATGGAAAACAAGAGGGATTATAATTATATTTGGGCATTATGACAATTGAAATTATTCTTCCGGGAAAATCATCTTCCGAGGGTCATCATAACCGATCAAGATGACGCATTAATGAATGCAATATCCGACGTCTTCCCGGATGCACAAAATTTCCTATGTACATATCATATACGTCAAAATGTGACAAAAGCTTGCCATGCCTTGTTTGAACCCACTAAGGCGGATATTAAGAAGAGAATGATTGTTCAACTAGAGGAAGACGTTTGCAAGAACAAACTATCACCCGAAGAAGAAGAAGATGAAAGAGGAAAGATCAAAGAGCAAGTGGACAAAGAACATGAGGAAAATCATAATAAGTGGTTGGAATTTCAAAGAGATTGGGAGAAAGTTTATTGGTCTCTTAACGAGGATACGTACGAAAATAATTTTGACAAGTTTCATGCCAATTGGAACGAAGTTTATCCGACTTCCGTCTCGTATTGTCGGAATCAATGGTTGGATAAGTTCAAGGAAAAATTTGTGCGTGCATGGACAAACCGGTATAGACACTACGGGAATGAAGCAATTAGTATAGGGAGTCCTCTCATGGTAGATTTAAAGCTCTCATCGAGTCTAACCAAGGAAACGTGGTTACGGTCACCGAGGCAATGAAGCAATACTTTAAGAGTGATATCGATAGGATCAAGAGGGCTTTTGAGAAAAGATCAATGGAAAGGATGACTTCATATCTTCAATATGGTGAGTTGCTCCGAGGAATAGAATTCAACGTCTCTCATTGGGCAATAAAACATATGAAGAGATAAATGCAAAAGGAGATAAACTACGGAAAACTGGGTGATGTGTGTATTTGTCCCGACATGTCTTCATTGGGGCTTCCGTGTCGTCATATGCTTGTGAAGTATGAAGAAGTGATACCTATTGAGGTTATTGATCCATTTTGGAAGCAACTATCTTTCACCCCCCCCCCCCCGCGCCCCCACGGAAGCTCCCGGACAATCACCATGGGATACTAACGAAGCAAAGGAATTCTTCAAAGCTTACTCATGTGGCAACTTGGCTAGCCGGCAAGTCTTGTTGAGCCAACTAAGGCTAATTACTCGCCCATGGACAACACAAAGTGAAGAGCCAACAAAGGGAGATCCCCCTGGTAGACCACAAACCAAAACGGCAAGGAGAAAACAAAGGAAAGAATTAAAAGAAATGAGTCAACGTGAATGTGAACTCGAGGCAAATAAGAAATGAGATCTAACCGCTTGTGATATTTCAGAAGCAAGGTTCACGGAAGTGCCGGTTCCAAACAAAAGGGGTATGCCGAGAAAGGAACCGCTATCAAGTCAACAACAAATGGAGGATTCCGTACCCACACCGAAAGCCGATGGATCGGAGGTTCCAAAGACAAGGGGTAGGCCGAAGAAGGTTCCCACATCGATTGAACAAGAACAACAAGCCGAGGAAGCGGAGGCCACACCTAGAGTCGATGTAGCGGAGGTTACAAATAAAAGGGGTAGGCCGAGGAAGGTACCCACATCAATTGAACAAGGACAACAAGCCGAGGATGCGGATGTCACAACTAGAGGCAATGGATCGGAGGTTCCAAAGAAAAGGGGTAGGCCGGCAAAGGTACACACATCAAGTGACAAAGAACAACAAGGTGATGATGCGGCGGTGCCAAACAAAAAGGGAAGGCCGAATAAGGAACCTACATCAAGTTAAGTACATCAAGGTGACAACTCCGTAGGCACGACCAAAGTTGACATAGTTTCGGTTCCAAAGCGAAGGGGTAGGACAATGAAGTATCCACTCCCATCACATATTGTAGACATCAACAGTCTAGAGTTTGCATAGGATGGATTGGAGATATTAAAGATAAAAGTTGGTAATATGAAGATGTTTAAGGATCCTAAAATAGGTAAGACTTATAGACATTACCATACCAAAATAGAGTCTTATGTAGAGCAACTTCCTGAGCTTATTCGTGAGTATATTGTATATATGGATGATGTCGATCGAGATGGAAATTGTGGCTATCATGCTGTGACCGAACAATTAGGAATCTTTGAGACGGCGGTTAGTAAAGGGATGACACCATGCCGATACGATAGAAATAGGATGGACGAACAACTTATCAAAAAGAAGAGATTTTATGAGCAATTGCTTGGTCATGAAGAAGGGTTTGATAATATGTATTCCCAAGTGTTAAGGCCCGAGCAGGAGATGGAGTTCCTTCCTACTCAATATTGGATGAGAATGCCGGTTTGTGGGCATCTAGTGGCGGATACATTTAATTGTGTTGTTCATTATTTTACCCCCACCGTACAAGCAACATTTACACCAAAGTGGCAAAAATGCGAAGGATCTCTTAAGAAGAGAAGAGTTGTTTTGGCGTTCGTGAACGGTAATCATTCCGTTATTCTAAAACTCAAGGAAAATTGTCCATTGCCACCGGTTTGTGGGATGACTAAAAACAAGGATATAGATCCCAATCTCTGGAAGGAATTGATGGCATTGTATAGGGAGAATCACCAATTTTGGGATGCGTTGGCCTTATCAATAAAACCTCTCCAAGAGAAGATGCAACTTCATACCTGTGGAAGCGATGATGAGTAATTTGGATATATGTGGTTCACTAATATGCAACATTTTGTTTTTTTTGGAAGTGTGGATTGTAAACATCAAATCATATTTTGATGCCAATGCCGGCATTATTATGTTTCAATATTACAACGCCGTAAGCTGGTGCCGGCGTAGAATTTAACTTTTGAAACATTGCCGGGAATTCAGAAAAATATCCAGAGAAATTAGTAAATATGCCGGCATTGAAATTAAATTAACAACCGTGCCAGTACTCTGACAAAAAAAAATTGCGCCTTGAAATGCAGACTCTGTAATTTCTGTGAATTTGAAAATTAAGGGTTCCGGCATGGATTTTATGCTTTTCGACCATGCCGGTATTGTCATAAAAACACTGGTTTAACAATATAATAAATCAAATAACAACACTAGATTGTTTAAAAAAAACAATCTCCAAAGTTAATAGGTTCCAAACGGAAAACAAATCAAACATAAACCAAATCAAGCAAAGAGTTTAGCAAGACACACAAACAAACACATTGTTCAAGACACACAAACAAACATAAACCAACACTAGATTGTTCAAGACCTAACTAATACTATAGAAGAAATACACGATCACTCGGTCTTTGGCTTCTTATGTACCCTCTTCTTCCTTTCGCCCCACAAGTCTCTTGCCTCTGGATCTTCAATTTTGCCTATCTTTTTCTCGACCGTCTGCATTTCTTCCGGGGTCAGCACATCTCCTTTCTTGTTCTTTTTCTTAAAGAACTTTGACAAATTTCCTATCTGCTGACGTTGTTGTCATATTTTTAAACATGTACTTAGTATGTACACTTATATAAGTTCATAGATATAGATTAAAATAATAGGAAGTGAACAAAAAGTACGTACCAACAACGTAAGGATCTTTTGTAGTCCGGGTACAGTAAGTTCAGCCGGAGTTGTGGAGGGAGGTTCTGCTTGTGGAGGAACTTCTTCGGTAGCCGGGCGTACAACGTAAGGATGCGAGTACTTCAAATGACCTATGAGAAAGTCTTGTTCGGTCTCATAACCTTTTTCCGCCAATTCCCAACCAACCCTATCCAACACAAGTCTTCGTTCCACCCTTTCCCTCCAATGTGCAGGAATGGGATTTGGGTTGTAAACTACCAGAGTATGGTTCTCATTTGCTTGACATTGAGGAAAGTCATGAGAGAATTTATGATAAGATGTATCCGTAAGACTTTTCTGCTTGTCCCCAAGTTGACGCATTACATAGCGAGGGTTGTGCATAACAAATCCTTTTGGATGAAATAACGGTCCGTTGTAAAATGAAACATTATCACGCCTTGCAAAGTGAACTCCTCTGGCATCTCTATATGGGTCAAACACAACATTTTTGGCAGCCACGGAGTCCAAATCCAATCTCATGGCGAATAACCATTTCTTGTTATTGGGCTTCGGGGCATTGTTGAAAAAGTATTTCTTAGTTAGAGGATGTTGCGGTTGATATTCACATACTAACTTCAATACTTTATAGTTCGTGAACAATGTTGGGAAGTGTTCATAAGCCCACACCTATGCCAATGAAAGATCGTTCCAATGAAATGTATAAGAAAAGAAAAAATTGGAAACTAACAAAATTAATGACAATGATCACAAAATAACTAGTTCACTATACCTGAAGTACAGTGAAATTCCCACAAAATTGACGGGCGGTCCCCTTAGAAGCTCTACGCATTTGTGCCAAAAATGGGCCAAGAAAGCAGTGCCCCATGAATACGCATGAACCTTATCTAAGGGATCCAAGTATTGTAGGTTGTTCATATGCACCATGTTACCATTAGCGTCAGGGAATATTACGGAGTCCAAGGTGAACAACAGATAAGCAGCGGCAGTTTGCTGAACTTGTTCGGGATTTAATTCCTTGTCCTTAGTATTCCCAAACAATCGAACGAGATTGACGAATGTGATAGTCTTTGTCCGGGGATGCTTTGTCTTGTACATATTTTCCATAGTGGTTTCCTGGACCCACCCAAACAACTTTTTAGTCAGCTTATAGATAGTGGCCCATTATAGGTCCTTACAGTGGTCTCCTTCCTTAACGGTTTTCCCAAGAACCTCTAGACCTAGTATTCTTTGGACATCTTCTAGGGTTTAGGGTTTCATAAGAGTCTCGAGAACACACGAGTTTTGGTTCAAGTATTAGCTCTCTTTATATAGAGAAAAACCTAAACAACTAGTTTTTTTTTAAATTAGCGGATGCCGGCATAGTGGTTAATATGGAAAAGAAACACGGCACCAGGTGTCGGTATAGATTACTGATGTAATTTTAAATAGTGGTAAGAATGGGTTCGTTCAGATTTGTGAAGATTCGAGTTTTTTAAAATTAATAAAAATATACAATAATATTACAATTGGTGCAAGAGGTACTGGGACTGAGGATTTAATTTTTAGAGTGAAAATAACCAAGACACTAGATTCCACTATTACACATGAATAAATGATGATAAAAATTCCAAAACTCTAATTATTTTTAAAATCTCTTTTTCTTAATTCACAAATTATCAAGCATATTCTCAAACATTAATTGTATCCCTTAAGCATAGATTATCTAACCAAAGCATAACCTATCTAATTGAATCACAACTAATTAGGAAAAATTATGCAAATAATTAAAATTCTGCAAAGCAGTAATTTGAGTGAATTATAAATTGCAAAATTAGAGAAAAGTAAAATAATTACCAATTATTCATGCAACAATAGCTTCCTCCATGCCTTGGTTACGCGAGAATTAGCTCATCATTATCATGGAAATATGCTCAAAATTCATCTTTATTAATGCTCAAAAATGGTTCACAAATGATGAAATAGGAGAAAATTGACAAAAACCGGGTTTGTAACACTTTTGTTACAAACCGAGCTGTTACAGAGAACGATAAAAATGAAGTGTTGTTAACACTGTCGCATTACGACCCTCACCCTATTGTCGCTGTCACTGTTGAAGAACGACGGTTACGTTACGTCTTATGTTCTTCGCGTTCATCATCATCAGCAGCAGCAGAAACTGAGTTCTGCAACTTGTGATTTCTTCTTCTCTGGCTCTCCTCAGCTCCCCAAACTCTCCCCACCCCTTCCTTGTACCTGTAGAAATCTATTTATACTCCTAATCCTCATTTAATCCGTCCATATCTCCCAAATAATCTTCATTTATCAATATTATTCTCCACGGCTAAAATTTCCATTTTTTGATCTTCCACGCGTTCTCAGCTGTCAAAATTCGTTATTTATCTTCTTCATGAATCTTTGTAGTGCAACACACTCGAAACTCATGCATTACATGCCTCAAATTCGTGTCAAATTCACTTGAACCCGTGAAAACTTGTGTCCACTGTTTTGGATTGAAACACGTAATTAAGCCAAATTTGATCGGAAACAACACCCATACAAGCTTTCTATAGTCATATCACGTCTACCCATTAAGTTTCAGGGATTTAATCTCACTAAATCACGTCCAAAAATCCAACAGAAAATTCTGCAGAAAAATGAATATTTTTTTTCCCGCCAAAAATATTTTTCAAACGATGAAGGTGAAGTGCCCTGAATCCAAAACACGGGTGCCTTTAGCAGCTCGGCTGCCTTGGGGGTGCCCTTATCCATTTTTAGGGTGCCTTTAGTAATTTTGGTGGGTGCCTTTAACACTTTTTCTGGGGTTTTTCCAACACTTTTTCGGGATTCTTCCGGTGTATTTCTGGGGTGCTTCCGGTGCATTTCTGGGGTGCCTTTAGTACTCTATCCTGGGGTGTAAAGCACCACTTTACGAGCCAATTTCGTCGCAAGAGCTTATTTCTCTAAAAATACCTACAAAGACATAAAACACCATAATAAGTACAAAAATGGGTACTAATAATATATACAATAGAGATGAAAATAGACACATAAATGCGTCTATCAATTACTATTCAATATTCATGCCAGTACTTGTTCTTTTTTTTACAGAGATTTCGCATAATCTGCAGCGAATGCCGGCATATTTGTAACACCAACATACAACGCCGGCATTAACTACCGGAAATGAGTATATTTATGCGACCATGCCGGAATCTTGGAATTTCAACAAAAAAAAACAGCTATTTTTTTGAAAGATAAGAATGTTGGAGCTTCATTCTATATAATACCCCCCCCCCCCCCCCCATTGCTTTGGAAAAATTCACAGAAAACACCCACCCAAATAGGAAAAATCCTTCTTTCAAGAAAGCAAACCTAAAAAATAGATCAAGCAAGCACGGTTCAAGCTTCACAAGCGATGGGAGATTCATCAACAAGCTCTATTTGCAAACCACCATCAAGCTCTACCTGCAAAGTAAGTAGATTCAACAATACTAACAATATATGGACAGTTAAATTCTTCTCTACTAGGACGTATCACTGATATAATCTTCTCTTACAGAGTCATCATTGCAGCTGTCAAATTTGCAAGTCACCTTTTCATCTAGCCATGGACTATTCTTTTATTTATTCGAAGTGTAGAAACTGTGATGGGACACGCCGGTTTTGGATTACAAAAACTGATGATGCTGAAAATGGAAGAATGTTTCTAAGGTGTTTGAATCACCCAAAGTGCGATGAGTTTCAATGGTTTGACAAAGCTGTTGCACTAGCATAATCAAGAGAAAACCAGAAAGACCAATGCAAGCCTATTGATGGGTGTGATGGGTGTTATATGAAGGGAAAGGAATAGTTGAAAGATAAGATGAACCAATGAGGATGGTCCTTGACACCGAGCTTCCATACGATGTCTTCGAAGATATTCGCGAAAGGCTCAAAGGTTCCGCAATTGTTGAAAAGGGATGGAAATAGATTATGAGATCATCTTTAACCAAAATTACTCCATTCCATGTTTTTTAGTATGTTTTAATTTAAATTTTCAAATGTAATGTAATAGATTATCTAGGAACGAAATTAAAAGAGCATTCGTAGCCGAGTTTCTGCTAAACTATCCAAGTTAAAAAAAAAAAAAACAGATTTCCGGCATGGATGTTTATAAATATTTCCATACCGGCACAGTTCAAATTCTACACAGGAACTTGGACCTTTCATGCCCACTTTCCGGCATGGTTTTTGAAAAAAAATTCTATGCCGGTATTAGTTGTGGCATGGAATTATAATCATAAATCTACGCCAGAAACAGAGCCGGCTCTGTTCCACCTAAACAGCTCGGTGTTGGCACCTTGGTGTGAATAAAACTTACCAAGAAAACATTTTACTAGAAATCTAAACATGTTCAACATAAACCAAACAACTAAATTGTGCTTAAATGTTCTTAATCCAGGTATCATAAACCAAAACAACTAAAGAGTTAATCCAAAAACAAGTTCGGAATTGTTCAAAACGTAACAACCACCATCCAAATGAAGAAACACAACTAAAGAGTTCATCACTTGGTCTTTTGCTTCTTGGCCACGACCACCTTCCTCGTCTCACCGAACAAAGCTTTTGCATTAGGGTCTTTCATTTTATCAAGCTTTTCCTCGACTTCCTTCATTTCTTCAAGGGATAGCACCTCTCCTTTCTCGTACTTGCAACCAAACATCTTCTTCAACTTGCCAAGCCGACGCCGCTAGTTTAATACATCCAACACATAATTAGTATATATATGCTAATATAAGATTATGGGTACATTAAAGGACTAAGCAATTAACAATACTTACTAGCAATCCAACAGTCTTATGAAGTTGGGCCATCGTAGGTGGTGCCTCTGTAGGAGTTGGAGCGGGAGGGTTTTTCTGGGGTGGAACTTGGACGTTGTCCGGGAACACGAAAAATGGATGTAACCCTTCTAGGTAATAATACATGTACTCAGGGTGGGATTTATCACCGTTTTCTGCAAGCTCCCAGTTACTAATATCTACCAAACGACGTGGTTCCCTATCCCTCCAATGTGTTGGTTCTGGAATTGGATCACACTTTACCCTCAACTTCAGCTTATTTGAAAAGATCTGAGAACGGTCAACTTCGTACCTTTCAAGAGAGGCTGTGTATGGATAAGGTAATTGCTTATATCCAAGTTGCTGCATGACTCGTCGGGGGATCAGCCATAACGTATCCCTTTGGGTGGAACAACGGTTCATTGTAAAATGCAACGTTATAATCCTTGTAAGAGTCGAACACAACATCTTTGGTAGTCATCGCGTCCAGAGCCAATCTCATTTTTGTCAATCGACGATTGTTACCGGGCTTCAGAATATTGTTAAACTCGTATCTCTTAGCTCTATGCTCCTCGGGTTCGGAAAGGTTTTTGATCTTCAAGAATGGGTAGTCCGTGAATAATGTTGGGAAGTGTTCATAAGACCACACCTATACCAATGTGGAATGCTACATATAAGAAGCAGTAAATTTTGTTTATAAGTTCATAATAAGGGTACATGTAAACAATATACATAAGAACATAAGTTTAAAAACAAAATCACCTGGAGTAGAGTGAAATTCCCGATAAATTGGTTTGTAACAGCCTTAGAGGCCCTTCTCATCTCCATCATCAAATGTGCCATTACCACGGTGCCCCAAGAATAGTTACACATCTCTTTCAACTGATCTAAGTATTGAAGGTGGTTTGCACTAACCCTGTTGCCATTAGCGTCAGGGAATACCTTAGTGCCCAAGATTAATAACAGGTACACAACGGCTATATAACGAATCTGTGCGGGGTCCCATCCATCATTCGTTCATCTCTCCTCCGTTTTTTTAAACTTCTCCTTAAGCAACTTCAGCTTGATGGTCTTTGTCCTACTATTCTTAGATATATAGAAGCTTTCCACAAAAGTTTTGTAGTCCCAACCCAACAGCTTGTTAGTCAGAGCGTGCAACTTCGACCATTCTAGGTCCGAACAATTATCTCCTTCTGCAATTGATTTGCCGATAACATTCAAGCCTAGAATGTTCTGAGCATCATCAGGGATCAAGGTCATCTCTCCAAAAGGAAAGTGTATGGTATCAGTTTCACCATGATACCTTTCGACGAAGCAATTCACTGTCACAGAATCACACTTCACATAATTTTCAACCAAACCATATTGACCATACTCCCTTACTAATGTTTGGACCTCTTCACATTCCGTAGAAAAATTCCAATGAGATGCAGCTTGTTTCAGCAAACACGCACAGCCTTCTTATGATCCTACAATTAGGAGATAATACGATTAAGAGATTTTACATAAATACAAAACAAAACATATGCACAAGATAAAAAAATCTTACATAGGTTTGATAGATAGTACGAGCCCACGTGTCCTTGTAGCCAAATAGCATTCTCGGATCGTCAGCTTCACCCCAAATTCTACCACGATCAAGGTCAGGTATCATGTCATCAGTATGAGGAAGGTGCGAACCTTTAACTTTTACTTTGCCTTTGCCTTTGCCTTGTGTCGGTTTTTGACTTGGCCCACCATCTTCCTCTAAAACTTGGCTTTGTGTTGCTAATTGACTTGGATCAACCTCATTATCTTACTCCTCACTTTCCTCCTCAACTTCCTCTTCATCTTGCTCAATTGTTCCAGTAGGTTCACGGATTACGAGTCGACCTCGGCCACCACTCTCCCATTTTTTCCCTCTTGTAGATGCCCCAAACGCTTGTTGCGACCAATTTCTTTCCCTCGAGGAGGCAGAGACTGAGGAGTACCAAGATCGTTCTTTTTTTTTTCTTAATGCCAGCATCCTTAGCTTTTGTTTTCTTATCTTCCTTTGCTTTAGCCCTATATCAAAAGAAACACGAAATAAATATAAAACAACTCAGTTTCATAATTGATGCCGGCATAGATATACTGAAAACGGCATAGAATCATCAGTACCGGTATTGATTCACGGAATATCTACAATGCCGAGACCAAAAATCGGCATGGTATTTTAACAAACCCACTATGCAGGGACAGGATGCCGGCATTTACGAATAATTGTAGACAATGCCGGTAGTCTTAGGTAATTCCTAAGCAGTTCCTGGATATTAAAAGCGCACTGCCGGCACATAGGTAAGAATTCATTTCCATGTCGTAACTGGGTACCGGCATGCTATTCAACTTCAATTCTATGCCGGTACTGATAACAAATTCCTAGGGTTTTCTTGTATATTAAAAGTGCACTGCCGGCAGCATCGAATAAACTAAAAACAATGCCGTGACATAGTACCGGCATAGTATTCAACCTAAAATCAATGCCGGTACAGAATTGCCTATGTTGGTCGACCTGATTTTTTGAGTTCAATTGAGCTACCAAATGTTTCTTACTTTCGATTTAAATAGCTTTGTGAGTTTTTGGGGTCGCTGTGACCTATTTTCTCATAAACTATCTTGTAAATATTCTCTTTATTAATATATTTTTTGGACTTAACAAACAAAAAAATACCAGTACAGAACATTCAGTTTCAGGTGATTCTATAACTCTAAACCGGTATAGTATTCATACTAAAATTAGTGCCATAACTTGGTATCGGCATTGCCTTCAACCTAAATTCAATGCCGTAGTTAAGTATCGGCATTGTATTCATACAAATTTCAATGTCGAAACTCACTGAAACTCAACTGTTTGAGTTAGGGTTCGTGATTCTAACCTAAACCCAATGTTGTAAATCGATTCAAACACTTATAAATTAGTTCAAAATCACTTACCTTCTCACAGAAGCCATGTTTACGAGAGCTTGATTGTCCGAGTTCTCCTCTTCTTCTTCTTCAGCAATCCGATTGATTCTTTCTTGTTGTTTTTGTTGAACAATCGATTTTGAATTCGATTGGGCATTTGGTTTCTTTCGTGGAGGCATAATTATAGATAGATTGGGGTAATCGACGAAGATATTTTTGAATCGAAAATTAATCGACGATGAAGAACGGATGAAGAACGATGAAGAAGATGAAGAATTTTTTTTTTTCAAAAACCAAACCCTATGAGTGCCGGAACTGATTTGTGGAGAATGGGGGATATGTTTTGGTTTTTTGATTTTAAGTTTTAGGAGAAAGGGTATAATAGTATTTTCATAATGTTTTTTTAATTAACCAAGGGTATTTTAGTATTTTCATACCCAAATATCACCCCTTATCAGATATTATTGGTTGGGGGAAGTAGTTTATATCCCCCAATTAGTTTGAGTATCCCCCAATCGCGCGTTCCTAATTTACCTCCTGATTAATTAGCATTAATCGGGTGATTAATTGATGTTTAATCAAATTAAACTAGAAATTAACTAATCTTGATTCTTCATCAAAACATGAAGAAAAAAAATTTGTTTTTGAAAAAACTCGCCCAGAATCGGTGGATGTTCATGCTCACATAAACCGATTGTAAGAATCGGTTTATAATACTTAGAACATAGACCAATTGTAAAATTCAAGAGTTTTTCTGTGATTGTTTTTTGCCAGAATCGGTTTATGTTGATGCTCACATAAACCGATTGTTAATCTGTGCATTTCTTCGACTGTTTTGCTCCTAACTTCTTTGTCTGATGTCGGAATGACCTCATTCTTTTTGTGTTCAATTAGAAATTTCATGCTCTATAATATAAACATAAAAAATTTAAGATTTGTGCAAAAAATCAAACATGGTTAATGAATCGGTTGATGTGTGGATCAGCATAAACCGATTGTGGTTGATGTTCATCACATTAGCCCAGAATCGGTTTATGTAGGTGTCCCATATCTACCGATTTTGGGGAACATCAATAACAATCGGTTTATGTGGACCCTTAAATAACCCGATTGTGGGCATAGCAGTTAAGAAACCAAAGGTTGTACAATCGGGTTATGTGGACATACATGTAAATCGATTCTAACTGAAAAAATATACAGAAGAAAACGGTTATCTCTTCCATACCAGAATCGGGCTATGTGGACATTAACATAGACCGATTCTGGTTCAAATTTCTCGAACCAGAAAACATATCCAAGACAATCGGTCTTTGTGGGCATGAACATAAACCGTTTCTATTTGCAATCAGATCACATGTACATTAACGTTAACCGATTCTGGTAAACTCGGAAAAATTTGATTTCAAAATTTTGAATTTTTGAGCGATTGCATGTTACTAAAACCTAGTTTAGAGGATTGGGTTGAGAAGAAGATAAGAAGAATCAGTTGAAGTGGAGATGGAAATGAATTTGATTTTGATTTTGATTTTGATTTTGATTTTGATTTTAGTTTTTTATTTTATGATTTTAGTTTTATGATTATGATTTTAGTTTTTAGTTTTATGATTTTGATTTTATTTTTTAGTTTTATGATTAGGATTTGATGGGGACAAATTAGTAGTATTAATATTTTATAAAGGGTAAATTGGTAGTTTCATCTCTTAATAACTCTTTTTGTCCTGTAATCATAGGCCCAAAATGATGTTCCTAGGCACCAAATTAGCCAGGCTATTTTAAAGGTTGCTCAAAATAGGATATTTATTAGTAATGTGGAATAAATAAATTCCCAATTATATCCTAGATTTTTAGTTTACTAGCATGTTTGGATAGGGTGCAAGAAGTAACTTTTTTTTTGCTTTTTTTAAGTTAAAAAGCAAAAAGTATGTTTGGGAACCAGATTTAGGAACAACTTTTAGAAGTAGATAAGTTACTTATTTTTGGAGCAAAAAACTTTTGCTTTTCTACTTCTCAGGATCGACTTCTCATTGAAATCACGGGTTTTGTTTTTCTTTGTTTCTTTGTTTTCTCTTTCCACAAACCCATTTACTACTCTATTTCGATGATGAAGAAGATAGTACCCATTTACTACTCTATTTCGATGATGATGAAGATATGATGTATAATTGGTCGACAGAAGGCAGACCTCTATATGGTCACTTCACTGTTATTTGTCAGTCATAATAACTGTACAAAAAAATCAAAATCGGTTTTTCTCTTTTCCAAATTTCATGAAATTCAAGCTCATCTTCACATGATCAACGAAATTGATTTGAAATTTCCATCTACTACAATTAAACAAACAAATTATACGTTCAAAGATTATCAAAATCTCCATTGATTCGACCGGAATCGATCAAATTCAGTATCTTTTTCATAAAAAAACTATAAAAATAAATAATTTTCAATTCTCAAAATCCAATTCAAGGGATCATTAAAAGATAAATCGACTTCATATTAATGCAAACACAAAATCATAGTCCCATTTCAGTGATTCAACCTTTTAATTGCTGTCTGAATTCGATCAGATTTGCCGCTTTCGAAATCAAATTTTATTGCAAAAAAACAGAGCTCTGTATTGGACTCTTTGTACAGAAGACAGACATGTTATGGTTGAGCCATAGATATGATTCAAGAGAATAAACCAATTTCTTCAAGAAAGTTGTGCAGCCATATCATCAACCCCAGCTGTCGTGGTTGATTATCTCTTCAATAACGGAACTCAAAACCCAAAAGATGATAAACTCTTTCACTTGAAATTAAGTTCTTACCCAAATCTCAAATATCTTCCAAGCCCCCTCAGCTGCTCAACTAGGTAAGCTATGGAAAATTCTTCAATTTCAACAATCCATTATCTCAATTTGAGTTCTGATTTAAAATCCTTCAATTTCAGCAGTACCAATTTAAAACCTTCAAACTTCAACCATGAAATCAACCATAAATTTTTTGAAAATAAGTAAATAACCACCCAACCTTGAAGTCCATCTGCTACACCTAAGTTACTAACCACTTGTTCAAAAAAAAAATTTGATAATGTTTTTGTCAAATAGATCATGAGTGGAAGAGCAAAAATTGCAAGGCTGCTAATGGGGGTTACCAGGTTTGGTGGGGGTGTACCAAGCCAAGGCAAAACCTGTTTTGTCCCATATGAAAATTTGTTTTGGCTTATCTTTGGTACACCCCCACCTAATATGGTACCCCTATTAGCAATCTTAGAAAATTGAGAGCAAAGGAGATTGGATAACAAGGTTTCACTTTTTTTTTTTTATTTTGTTTTTTTTTTAATTTCCCCTTTTACTTTTTTTTTTTTTTTTTTTTTGGTTAGATTCTCCTACTTCATGAGTACGTTCTTTACAACACGTGGTGGATGCTAAAAAAAAAGATAGTCATCGAATCGAATGATTGACATCGTAACAAAATGTTCTCATGTAACATAGTTATCATGAAATGTTATCATGCAAGTGTAACATTGGCATAGTAAGTTTTTTTATCCCCGCCAGGTTTGTTGTTAATGATTTTACGTTGATGCCCAGAAGAACTCGAAAGAAATCCTGTTAGAAAGCCTTGTCGCGGTGGTGATTAGAGTAGCTGTTCTAGCACTGACATAACTAATGGGTACATTGGATCCCATATCCTCACACCGTAGAGATCACGACAAAAATCTCTTGACTGTATTCTATCTTACGGGGATGTTTGCAAACGTACTCTTGGACACAACTCCGTTTGATTTTGTATCACTGAGATAAGAGATGTTTGTTTTCTGGTCGTGTCCCTTTTTCTCTTCGTTCGGCCACCCCACTGTGCGTGGTCATCTAGTTACAAGATTATGATTAACGGTTTATGATCTTCATGCCGGGTATTTTGAACTTTTTTGATTTTTTTTCTTTTTTTATCAGCTGATATGTTTTTATTTTTTTTCTAATCAATTTTTTTCCACAACAACTATAAAACTATAAACAAAAATTGAGTTTACCAAATCGTTCGCCTAATTAGTGCACCAAATTCATTGATTGATCATCTGTTATGGTTTTTCTGCACAAAAAGTAAATCACGTTTTAGACCTAATTACTCCATGTTTTACTTCATGTTCATCAAATCTTTTGTTTAGCAATTGAATGGCAGGGACAAAAAAATTACAAATTCGAACATCTATGGTTGACGCACCCTCATCTCAAACAAGTTGTAGCTTCTGCATGGACTCAACAAAGTGCGCTGAACCTGCTCTGGACCTTCAGCTAAAGCTAATCACCACTGGCCAAACTCTTATGGATTGGAACAAGGACACCTTTGGGCATCTTCCAACACTAATACGCAAGTCAACGGCGCAAATTCAGAGGGCACAACATCAGTGCGCTATTCATAATGGCGAGGAATTAGCATACTGGTTAAATCAAGAAAAAGAGCTAAGGAATCAGCACCTACCCTTACTCCAATGTCATGCCACATATTGACAACAAAGATGCAGAATACAATGGCTCCAATCAGGAGATAATAATACGACCTTCTTCCACACCAAAGCAACCATACATCGAAGTCGTAACAACATTCAACAATTACAAGATCAACAAAACAACTGGGTTTCCGATAAAGATCAAGTAATTCAGATCATCCTGGACCATTTCACAACTCAATACATGGCTCCGAACACAATAATAGATGAAGAGCTATTTGAGGAAATAGCACCAAGATTAACACCCACACAATGTGATTCACTCTCAGCAGAAGTAACAGTACAAGAAATCAAGCAAGCTCTGTTTTCATCAATTCAGAAAGTGCCCCTGGACCGGATGGTTATACAAGTAAGTTTTTCAAAGTTTTCTAGGATACCACTCACACACAAATAATAGCTATGGTTCAAAGTTTTTTTGATTCTTTAAATATCCACCCCCTTATGAACCACACAAACATTACGTTAATTCCAAAAGTGGACCACCCAACAAAACCTTCTCAATTCAGAACTATCAGCCTCTGCAATGTCTGTTACAAAATCATATCGAAAATTCTAGTCAACCGTATTCGACCCCTTCTCCCATTTCTAATAAGCCCGTATCAGAGCGCCTTCGTTCCTCAACGTTCAATTCATGATAACATAGCAATTGCGGAGAGCTATTCCACTACATCAAAACCTCAGCCATCACCGCAGAACCCAAAATTGCTCTTAAATTAGATATCCAAAAGGCATATGATAGCCTTGACTTGGGTTTCATTAAAAAAGCCTTCACCAAATTAGGATTCCCGGTAATTTTTGTGGACTATATCATGTTATGTATATGCTCGGTCACCTATTCCATCAACATCAATGGAACCCCTCATGGTTTCATCACACCGACGAGGAGCATAAGACAAGGTAACCCCATATCTTCATATATTTTCATTATTTGTGCTGAAATTCTATCAACAAATCTTGCCAAACTGGAAGCCAAACAGCTGGTTCGAGGTCTCAGAATATCTCAAAAAACACCACCATATTACATCTTATGTATGCAGATGATCTCCTTATCACCTACAGAGCCTCCCAACAGAGTAACATCCACCTAAAAAATCTACTTCAATCATATGGAACATCAGCAGGACAAATAATCAATGCATCCAAATCAACAATCATCCACCACCCGAGATTACTGCCGGACGATATAAATAATCTACACCTTTTTTACAACATGCCAACCTCCTCAACCCCTCCTCTATATCTTGAAGTCCAATTCAAACACGGGAGAACATCCCGCCAAATCTTCGAACCTTTGCTTCAAAGGCTAGCTCGTAAAGCTCAAGGTTGGATGACAAAATGCCTTACACCTACCGGGAGGTTGGTTCTCATTAAAACCTCCTTAACTCCAACCTCCAACCACCTTATGCAAACACAACTTTTCCCCACTCATGTCCACAAACAAATCGACCGGATTACCAGGAATTTTTTCTGGGGGCATGATTCCTTTATTAGAAAACTTCACCCTTTGGGATGGAACAAACTCCACACACCGATAGAAAAAGGAGGACTTGGCATCAGGAAGAGTAGCCATCACAATAAAGCTTTACTCATGAAACGACTATGGAATATTCACGATCAACCACATTCCATCTACACCGGTATCTACAAAGAGAAGTACCTCCAACATCAACCAATTTTTCAAGGTACGATCACTTTTCCTTCTACTGCCAGCCCACAATGGAAGTAAATGGCATCCCTTATTCCTTTTGTAAAACAACAGCTATTTCATCGCATAGGAAATGGTTTAGACACCCCCATCCAAGCTAATTGGATACCTCATTTTCCTAACCTTGATCCTACTCATTGCTATCCTATTCAAACTGTGGCTGATATAATTGACCCTCTTACTCATAATTGGAGACATGATCAGCTACACAACCTTCCACCTGATGCAATACAACATATTATCAATATCCACCTTCCCCTAGACAACAACCCAGATAAAATAATCTGGCCACATTCCAAATTCGGAAAATATACCACTGCTTCGGGATACAACTGTTTAGCCCAACAGGATAACCATACAACCATAAACCCCCTCCCACCCACCAAATTTCTATGGACCTTACCATGTCCTCCAAAAATACAGTTTTCTTGTGGAAAGCTATTAACGAAGGATTACCAACCTTCGCTTTATTACACCACATCAACCTCACCAACTCGAACATGTGTCCCAGATGCAACTCCGACCCAGAAACGGTGACACACATGCTTATTCAATGTCCTGTGGCAATATCAGCATGGACCAACCTCCTAAACCGCATACCAACAAACCATCTTCAACATAAAAACCAACCAATCACCTTAAATCCTCAAACAACCATATTGTATCTTTTACAAGCTTCTACCGATATAACCACCATCGCATCCTTCTGTTTCCTTTTGTGGGCGTTATGGACAACCAGAAATGAACTTGTCTTCAACCAATCCCAATCTCACCAAGAAAACATCCTGAGGACAGCTCTAGCACAACAACAAGAATTTCAATGGGCAAGAAAAATCTCCCCACCGGTGCTACCTGGAGATCCAAATCCAAGGATTGCAGCAACCATCACAAGAACAACTACAATCATTCAAGTTGGATGGTCTACTCCAGATTCGGGTTGGATAAAAATAAACACAGATGGGGCTGCTAGAGGCCATCCAGGTATGGCAGGAGCGATATTCATTTGCAGGGACTCGAATGCAAGAACCATTATGGCTCTTGCACAACCTCAAGGTTTAACTACTGGGTTGACGGCAGAAACATGGGAAACCGTAATAGCAACCCGAATAGCGATGGAAAGACAATGGCCAAGAGTAATAATTGAAACGGACTCTGAGAATCTCATGCGCTTTATCAGAACATCAGCGGAAGCTCCTTGGTATATATCACAAATGATTGCAGAAATCAAACAAAGAATGCGCCGCATACCTTCCTGCTACATTCAACACAATTATAGAGAGGGCAACCAAGCAGCTGATGGTATAGCAAACTTTGTAGCAGATAGAAGCGATGAAGGAAACTATTCGACAACGATATGGGACCAAGCAAACCCGCCTTTTTTTAATCAAATTCTCTTAAGTGACTCTATGGGAATTACTTTCCCCCGTGTAATTTCTAATTAGTTTCTTTTAATATATACATGCTTCAAAAAAATCAAATCAAATCAAATCTTTTGTTCGATCAACATACTAATCTTATATTATCTTTTTTTGGAGATTTTAGTAGGTCATACCATCAATTTTGCTATTCTTGTAATGGATTGAAACCAAATTTAACAAAAACCTGATTTTTTGTGTTCTTCATCAACCCCAAGTAAAGTGAACAATTTCTTTCTTTTTTTCATGATTGAATGAAATTTCTTCAGCTTGCTGGTGAAAATCATAGAAACATGGGTTTAATCGCCCAGAAAATCTAGTCATCGAGCAAAAAAATCTCGAAATCAACTATTAAAACTCACAGTTCGTTAAAGGTTGCTGATTTTTATTTTTCTTTGATTAGTTTGCCAAACTAACTTCTCAATCATTTTGCCAACTTTTTTTTTTTTTTTTTTTTTGCCAACTCTAGCATTTCTGAGTTTTTCAATTGCCAATTATTTTATTTATTTTTGATGAGAAAAGAGAATATATTAGATAAGGAGAATGTACATATATCTACCAGAGGTAGAAAAAGAGAAAAATCACATAAACAGAGAATCCCAATCCTTCATGATTGAACTCGCAAAGTTCACATTGATTCTATTCCCAGCGGGTGCTGCGGTGCTGCCCACAAAAGGCATGAGTTTTTCGATTGCCATGGCTATCTTAGTTTTTAAACATGAGCTTTCATTAAAAAGTAAATTCAACGTACCACAATCATTAGAATTGTCTAATTGGGCCGACCGACCGGAAGGCGCGAAGGGCCTGAAGGGAGGGAGTCCCTTTTATGGCCACTTTTTTGTAAAATGAAACCTAACACAATTGTCCAATTTGATAAAAAAGATTGGATTTGGTGAGGTTTTTTTTGGTGAAGCCTTTTCACATAATTCCCTATGTATCCTATTTTTCCTTAGGCTAAGTCTTATGGTGTGCTAATCTAGCAGCTAGATTAGCAGTCCACGTCAGCCCAGCGATGAATGGTTCAACGCTTTAAATCTCTGCCGTCAGATTAAAAGATATATCGCCAACGCTGAACCGTTCAGCGAAAAGGTGTTTTTGTTGGCGCTGAATCATTCAGCGAAACTATCTATCTGCTAGTTCACATGCTAGCAATTGGTAGGAGAGAGAGCTAGTGTTAACTTTTAGGCCACACTTTTTTTTTGAATTGCAACACTTAACTGCTAATCTAGCCCATAAGACTTAGCCTTATGTATCCTATCTTTTCATGGGTATAATTGGAAAGCAAACTTTAATATTACATATCTAAAAATCCGTGCCTTGGAATATTTTACAAATTTTATCTTGTTGGAAAGGTTATAAAAAAAATCTACGCAACGAGTACAAACAACAATATTAAATTTAGAGTTTTTACGAAAAATTCGGAGGTATTTATCATTTTAGGCACAATTTTAGAAAATTATGTATATCTATTATGCAAACCACCACAAAGGATACATAATACTTTATGTAGCCATATTTTGTTTATGAATTAACTAATTTTCCGTTGCAACTAATAAAACGATGTGCTCCCTCCGTTTCAAGAAAAGTGATACTTTCACTTTAGGCATGATTCTCGAAAATTGAATGTATAACCATTATGCGAACCACCACAAAGGATGCATAACACATCATGCAACCATATTTTGGTTTATGGATCAACTAATTTTCCGTTTCTGGAAAAATGATACTTTCACATTCCGTTTCAGGAAAAGTGATACTATCACTCCGTTTCAGGAAACTATTTCTGAAACGGAGCGAAAGTATCACTTTTTATGAAACGGAGTGATAATATCACTTTTCCTGAAACAAGGTGAAAGTATCACTTTTTCTGAAACAGGGCGAACGTAGTCGCAGACAAACCCCATCTTCAGATTCTTCTTCGGTCGGCCATTCCACCGTGGCAACAGTTGTACTAGTTATAAACTGTCCATAGTGAAAACTCTCCTAGAGCTTTTGAAAAAAGAAAAGAAAAATTCGAGAAAAAGCACTTCTAGACCAAATATATAACCACAACAGGTGCCGGTCCACAAGTACGGTCAGTTCTAGTATATGTTCCGCCGTTAGAAATGCGCTTCTTGCATGTGCAATTCACTACAATGCAACCGATACTGACCGGGATAAAGCTCTCCATGGTTTGCTTCTTCTATTTGAGAATTTGCCTCCCCTACTACTTGTCCCTAATCGATTAACAACCTGGTAAAATTCAGCAGGATGGGGTGTGCCAACAGTTTTCTGGCACCACTGAAAATGAAGTGTGGAATTCTCTTTGGTTTTCTAAGATTTTTTTTTTATATTACCTGATCCCATCATAACTAGTATTGTTACAGAAAAATCATATTTGGATCAACTGATGGTGAGAGTCAGTGGATAATGACCTTTCTTTGTCATGAATGTTCAAAGTTGCAACACAAAGTCTTGTTTCAGTTTGCATGTCTCCGTAATCAGCATAAACACAGCCTGCAAGCAGGATGTGGTGCACTGCACATACAGTGACTTATATTGGCCACTTTCATCTCCTCACATGTCTCTTAACTCTTAAGCCCTACCCTTTAGCAAATAAAGTGACTTCAAGTCTGAGACTTGAGCAACAAGTGAAAAATCCCCAGAGCTAGTTGAAACAATGAATTATGTGGATTGTTTTAGAACAATGTCATTATCCACTGACTCTCAAAATAATACACTGAATAGATCTATAATGATTCATGCAAAGAACAATGTCTCACTCAAAAGTTCAGAATGTTTTAAAGCAAGAGATATGATTTTCAACTACTCATAGTTCCTAAACACAAGCTCTAAAAAAACATTGGAAAGAAAACACTACTTGAAATTAGACATTGAATTCCTTAAACATCTACTACCTGCAGCTAGATCTCAATCGCTGTCTGGATCATAATCATCAACATCCATGGCTCTCGCTATTTTCTTAGTCTTCTCTCCAAGAGCTTTCAATGAAACAATGCTGTTGACGTGCGGTATTGACTCAATCAAGGGATAAGTTAATGGTTCGAATAGACTATCTGTGTTAAGATCCACAACTTTTCTAAATTTTTTAGTTTGGGGATCATAACAAACGAGAGTCTTATAATCAAACCGCAGCAGAAGTTTACCACTAAATGTCAGGGAAATTGGCCAATAAACATCAACAAACCGACTCGACCGACATGATATGCTAAACATATTTGCCCATTCACTATCATCCTTCTTGAATGACCATATGTCAAGACTTTTACCAGCATGATCATTCACAACACACAAACACCCACCCAAAACTTGCAGCTTATAAAAGTTTTTCTCACCAGGGCGAAAACAAGGTGGTGATGGTAGCAAACTGAACCTCTCATCTGCTAAATTGAAGGATACAACATTCCACGCTTCATCCAGCCAATAAAGAGCACCATTTGCAAGTATACCCCGAGATGGAATGTAAATTGCAGTTTTCTTATCTGAAAAAGGCTCACAATTTGCAAGGACAGTGCACGAATACTTATAACGCTGCAACAAGTAGGGACTTTCTCGTATGTTTCTCCACCCACTTCCACTACCAAAAGTATAGACCTGAACTTGACCCTTGGGTGGATCTAAACTCCGGCGCGGGTCAGCATAATAGATCCTAACAACTTTGTATTCATCAGTGACAGGATTATATCCAAACCCACTCACAATACTACCATCCAAGTAAGTTGTTTTCTTAAACTCAACATTGTTCTTGTTTCTAGCCATCACTGTGAGTCTTGGAAGTTTAACTAGTTCTCCAATGCAGGGATTACAGATGTAGATGGGATCATCAATGTTGTGTGTGAAAGATACAGTGAAACAAACTAAACCATTACAAGACCCAACCATTGCATTTGTACCAAAACGCTTTTCAATGCGAGGAAAATTAACAGTTTTCAGTTCCATACATCGTTTTTTTCGATTCTCATCATAATCTCCATAATAAAGTCTACTTTTTTCCTCTATAATTGGGAAGAGAAAATTGACCTTAGTATCAGAAAGACCACCATCAAGTTGTTGCCGGCGAAAGTGAATCTGAGCAAAGGAAGGGTTTTGAATAGTTTTACACCATGATTTAGATACCAATTTGGAGTCTAACACTGAATCAAAGGGTAATCTAGAAAGTATGTCTAAGCTGATTTCATTTGGGAAAGGATTAATGATCGAATTGGTTCCATCTTCTGATGACATAGTGCCGTCCTCCTTCATTTCTCTGAACAGAAGTTAAAAATGAACCCTAACTTTTTCTTTCCGTTTCAGTTTTATCCGCACAGCATTTCTAGGAAAAATTCAGGAAAACTCAAATCTCCTCCCGCCAAAAAAAGATGTTTTCCCTCCAAAGAATGGGAACATTGGGAAGTATGCCGGGTCAAACAATCGATATCAGTATATCTAGGGTTGGCCCGTTGGGGTCCAGTCTATGTAGAAATTCAAAAAAGCCCCCAATAAAATAAATTAGACTTATTACCCTTTCTTAACTGTTACAGAAAGATGTCAGTGGATGACCTTGGTTTGTGATGAATGTTCAAAGTTGCAACACAGTCTTGTTTCAGTTTGTATGTCCGTCTAATTATCAGTATAAATGTGGTGCAAATCATGGTCTCAACTGCTTGGTGACAGTGGCTAAGCTGTATTGACCACTTTCATCTCCTCACCCGTCTCTTAACTCTTAAGACTTACCCTTTGCATTTGGCCCTTTAGCAAATGAAGTAACTTTGAGTCTGAGCAACAAGTGCAGAACCTCCAAAGCTAGTTAAATTTCACTCATGAAAATACCCAATTTATGATCTAATATGGCGGTACCAGAGACTCGAACAAGAGGATGCAAAAAAATTATGCCACAACTTATTTCAATCTTTTACCTACAAAAAAATTGAGTTTGATGCAAAAAATTGATGCAACAAAGCATTAGGCTAGAAAATCAATGCCGCAATATTTCTGTAGTAGCAAGTTGCTTAGAAATGGTAAACTTGATTAGGAACCGGACTTTTTGATGAAAAACAACCACATGACCCGACTCGAGGACGAAGGATTTACAGGAAACAATGGGAATATGTTTGAGTGAATCTGCTGGCTATATTCTCTTTGGTTCTCTTAAGTCTTACCCCTCAGCAAATGAAGTGATTAAAGTTGGATGCGGGATATAGATGTTCATGCATGGGGTGAGAAAATGCTGTCAACAAATGACATTATGTGGCCAGATCGGAAGAGAATGGAATGCAAGGAAACATTACTCCAGAACCCAAACTTAAAATGTTAATAAACTTCATATTTACAAATGTTCTGTTCCCGTCCAAAGATCGGAGCAAAATGATCGAGAAAAAGGGAATAAAATCTAGCACTTCTACGGAGGATTGGCCAAAAACTTCTTTAGAAAATATCCCTTGTGGTCACAAACAGATAAAATACCTGTATACACTACTTCATTAGGTTCAAAAAAATGCAGGAGACCCATAATCGTTATTTCTGTACAAGGCAATTCATATCCAGCAATGCTTGTGCATTTTTTTACTGTAAAAGGCATTCATGTTACCAATTGCTCACAAATCCCTTCAAAGATTGTGCAAGTGGAACCCGAATCACCACATTTAGCACAAAAGTTGAAGATATTTGATACCAAGATTTAACAGCAGAAAACTTCGACTTTACTCTGCAATGCACTTTTCGAATGATAGATATTTTAGCTCCGATGATACAAAAATACAAACTTAATAGGAAAAATTAAGCCAACATAATACACTGAAAAGAACAATGTCTCACTCAAAAGTGCAGAATGTTTTAAAGCAAGAGATGTGATTTTCAATTACTCAAATAGTTCCTAAACACAAGCTCTAAAACATTAGGGGGGAAAAAAATTCAAAAAATCAATAATTTCCACATTACACTACCTGAAATTAGACATCGATTTCCTTGTTACATACGGGCCTGCAGCTATATCTTAATCGCTGCCTGGATCATAATCATCAACATCCATGCCTTTCACTATTTTCTTAGTCTTCTCTCCAAGAGCTTTCAATGAAACAATGCTGTTGATGTGCGGTATTGGCTCAATCAAGGAATACGTTAATGGTTCGAACAGCATATCTGTGTTAAGATCCACAAGTTTTTTGAATTCTCTGGTTTGGGGATCATAAGACATGAGAGTCTCATAATTGGACCGCAGCAGAAGTTTACCACTCAATGTCAGGGAAATAGGCCAATAAACATCTATAAACTCATCTGACTGACACGAAAGGCTAAACATATTTGCCCATTCACTATTATGACTGTTGGAACAATTGCCGAAATCCGCCTGCAAAACAATCACAAAGAAAAACCAAACAAATAATGTTATGGCTGAGTCACGACCAGGTCGCTCTCTTTAAGACGTTTCGCGGCTCTGCCCAAAATTGTGCAAACAGTTCTTCCATGTCGCGTCGTCCCCAGGATAAAACAGCCGAGTAAAATCTCTCTCACAATCACTCTTGCACTTTGAGAGTATGTGATACTTGTACATTTCTATTCTTGCTCAAAATCAAATTTCTAGAAAACAAGTGATGATCACACACTAGTTTTCTTTCTCTCAAAAAATTCGTACTTTTCTTTAAAACTCCAAAACGTTATATGAAATTCTCTTAATGTTTTTCAACCAAAAATCTGATTTTATGCTTAAGAGTTTCAAAAAGTTTTAATGAAAACATTTATATGGTTTAATAAAAACCATTTACTCTTGTAACATGAAACGGTCAAGGAATTTATCACAAATAATAAATTGCTTTTATGAAGATCATTAAGACTATTAAAAATAATTTTAATAAAAATAATACATGGAAATACATTTTGTTTTAAAACATATATTTCCAACAATCCCCCACTTATATTTTTAAAACATTGAGCAAGATCTATATAGTGATGTGCATAAGTAAAGGTGTCTTTCGATTTTGAACCTTTACATAGTGCTAGACTCTCTAAAAATCTGACCGTAAAGTGAACGTAAGTCTTTGAACTCTAGGAGATAAGAAGATTGTCTAACACACACAAAACTATACTAGTGTAAAGTCTAAAGCCAGCACATTACGGCCCTGTGCTTGAATCCCGGTTTAATGAATGATCTAGAGAACTGCCCATATTCTCATAGAAAGCGGCCACACTTTCACATCCATTATAGGTGAGTCTATCAAGAGTACTCCTGTAGCTAAGTACTCCACTCTAAATAGAGATATAGACGTCATTAAGAGTTTTAGAAATAAAAATTCAACCTTAACTCGCTTCAAGTTATCATGCATGGGATGAATTCTCCAAAGCATAATTCAGTGTCTACATATTATCCGTGACTTAGCCTCATTTGAACCTACATTTTGGGATCTCCATTCATAGGTAGGGAATCGGGATTACCTTTTGAACCTACTTCTGGAATCTTGAGTTATAGGTTGGGTGTCCATCACGAACAACTATGTCCATATCATTTGTGAATCGTTATTCCCTTTGAACCTATTTCTAGGTGGGTATCCATCACAAATGACTAGATTCTCCATGGGCATCAACATCATCTCATAAGATGTATTTACACCTTCTTATTAATCCTTTCGTCAAAGGATCAACGATAACTTTTTTCAGACCATATATAATCCATTCTCATAGCATCAAAAATGCCTTATAATCACCATATATGTCGACTCTACCGTTGTAATTAACGGTTCTCAACTCTTGCAATAGCCGCGGTACTATCACATTGGATTAATATGTCTGTTCTTCCTCTATCTAGTAGAGGACTGAATCACTCTATCCCTTGAAGGATTCATTTGAGAGGATATCTCAATCAACATCGCAATAATATCCTTAACGGATTGCGGTAAACATTTTTAGATAGTGTATTTCTAGGTTTAAGGTTCTTTTCAAACACCTCATAACTGATTGGTGCATAATAATGCATAATTCTATATCTTTTTGCTGTCTTTTATCACATCTTTAATGCCTTCATGTTCTATTTTGCGACAAATCTTGTATCATGAGCACATCTCCTTTAATGGGTAATTTTGTCGAATTTTTTTTTTTTTTTGTTGTGTTTAAGGTGGTTGAGTAAACGGTGAACAAGAGGTGAGCGAGACTGTAAACGGAGCATAAGAGGAAGTGGAAATGTCGCACCTCTACACTAGGGAGCTGTTTGCTGAGCATGTGCAGAGCTGAACCTACCAAAGTCAATGGAACAACAGTTGTGGTCAAGGAATGCAAAAGTTAATCAAATCTGATCAATGGTCTAAAGTTCTCAGATCATGTTTGAAGTCAAGAAGGTCAACTATCTCACCCTTGAACATCTAAACAAGATGCACATGCTTAACACTCGGTGAACCCCTTTACTCTTTCCCCTTTTCGTTCCCAAAATCAGAAGAAAAAAAAAGTAGAAAACCTATCTTCTCAAACAGTCACCGCCATTGCCCATACTCTCTCAACTTCCCCCTTTCTCTTCCATGTTTCAACTGTGCAACCATGAATGATTCAT
>JAJJMB010014681.1:1624531-1653112 GCA_023531105.1 Papaver atlanticum | reverse complement strand
CCCCCTTTCTCTTCCATGTTTCAACTGTGCAACCATGAATGATTCATCACTCTCAAATCACCTACTCTCTTTATAGTTAAATCACTCGGTTCACCTCTCAATGTACCTCTCTGTCCATACACTCAATTCACGGTACCATCTATTGAGTTACAAGGAAGACAAGAAATCTAAAATTGTTAAAGTGAAGTGAAGATTTCTATATGAAATCAGTTTGAAGACTCTCAATTGCAGCATGTATATGACGTCAATAGAGTGGTTAAAGACTGTGGAGTACATCTCAGTTGTATTTGGTGAGTGAGTGACATCTCAAATCCCTAATTTCAATTCATAATTTCAGTTGTACTGTTGAGAAACAAAAACCCAATTTAGGGTGAAATTGATGTATAAATAGGGGGGGTCTTTCTGTATTGTGGGTATCCAAGTGAGAAGGATCATAAGTAGAAAATCAACTGTAACCTATCTTCTCAAAGAAAAACCGTCCTTGGTAAAAATTAGTTGAACAAAAAGAAATTTGCATGAATGATTTTATCTATCTTTGAATTTCATATGTCTCATGTTTTTGCTATGTTCTAAGTTTATAAGCTAGGGATTAGATGAAGCCCTTAATTTAACTCTAGGATATTTGTGCTGATGTTATTGTTCTTGTTGTGCTTGAATGATTAAGGATAAATTTAATCTTGTGTTACAACATATTACTTTCACCTTGTTTGTTATGCAACCTAGGTAGTCAGAATAATTCTATGTTGTACTTCAACTTGTGCTTAATTGATTGTTGTTAATCTGTGATTAGTTGTGCTGTAATAAGACAGCTAATGCTAGGGATTACTTCCTTAGTTGATGCTAAATCATCTATCTGAAGATAGCCTTGGATATGCGGCTGACTCGAATCTTCCCTGCTGTCTACTATAAGGAACAAGAATAGTTTCATTAGCCGAATAATCTGGTGTAGGTTAAGTGGTGAATTCAATTTCCCTAGTGCCTTCTCTTATTTCATTTACATTTCTGTTCTTTAGTTTAAATCTCATAAAAAGCAATTATCTCGTCGTATCGACAACCCCCTGTTTGATCTAAATCAGTATAGCAAGACTTGAATTAAACTTTGCACCAGCCAAGTCCCTGTGGACCGACCTATGCTTGCCCTGTGTTACATTAGGACACTGTGCACTTGCAGTTAATATAATTGTAGGCTTCTTTTAGTCTTATCAATAACCTTCTCAATGTTTTACTAATTATCCATGCATATATGTAACCCCCACTACAGAAGTATTATACATATAGTCCATCACGTAGCAAAAAGCAATGCCATGCTACCATACTATTTTTTTTTTCTTTTCTAGTTCAATCACACATCACAATACTAGAATCAAATGAGTGAAAACAACTTTATAAAAAAATTTCTTTTTTTTTCTTTTTTCTTTACAAATCTTTTTTTTAATGCAGTGGAATATATCCAAAACAAATGTAGATTCAATTCAAAATTTACACTATCCTCACGCAAGTCTTTCATGTCAAATAGTAAACTAAACATGTCTTTAGTTTCATTAACATCATACGATTTAGAATACAAATTCAGCTCACTTATGCATATATAGCAAACAATCTTATGTGTTTATCACATCAGTCAATTTTGAAACCATTTGATTCAATTGCTTCAGAGCTTGTTTCAAAATAAATAATGATTTGTCAAATTTAAATGCATTTCATTTTACTACAAAGTTTTTATTTTCATACTTGGTTTACATAGAATCATCATTAAACTCATTCAATATATTTTTCTACATATGATATACAACAAATCACGCATCGTAGAAACAATATTACCAATCAAAAATGTAAATCCAGCGACATGAAAGCAAGTATCAAAATTAATTACCCTTTCTCTATTTGTCAAACTAAAACATTTGGTTCTTGAAAACCTTTTTCAAAGATTAAAATTATGAGGAGCTAAGTATCTCAAACAAAGTAATAATGATGACTAAAATTCGTTTTAGTCTTACAACTTACACATCCATCCTTAATGATCTCGTGATCTCCATTTCTAGCTAGCTCTTTAATATAAGTTTTGTGTTCAAACATACATCGTGTAAAGAACCCCCACTATTTTTTGACTCAAAAGAAATTTTCAAATCAACACCAAAAGATCTAAAATTGAAAAATTACTTATGCAAATTGCATTTCTGCCCACATTCATTCAAAAAAATTCTATAGACGTTGGATTTTGGATTTAATACAAGTTAAGAAACTAGAAAATTTTCCCATTCATACAAAAAATTAGAAATAATTTTTCTAAGCGCAAATAATTTTTCTAAATCATATTTGACGCGCAATGCGTTCGGTCTCATAACTAATAAAGTAATGATCCAATTTCAAAATCCTTTTGGCACAATATAGAAGACGAACAAACAAACATTTTTCATGAGGACAACATTGCATAATTCACTACTGAAAAGATCAGTTTTAGTCACCAAGTTAGACTACGTGAAACACCAAAAATATCTTATAAAATTCTCAAACATTTTATTCCTCATCCGATGCTTTTGTAAACTAGTAAGATTGGGAGTCTACATGTTTTGGTGAGTTGGGAAAAATTAGATACACGTTACTCAAAAAATTCTTATAAAGTTTAGAGGGAAACAAAAATGACTATACTCATCACTAGTTCAAAAATTTCATAGAAGCAAGATGAAATCACATATTTCAAACATTTAAAGTTTCAATCATATCATATAAATAATATAATATTTAGTTCAAACATCCCATTGATAACATATATATTGTAGTAGTACAATGATCAAGTTCAAAAAAAATTTAACCTCGATCTTGTTAAAAACAAGATAGGCGGAAACTAGATTCTTTCTCATTTTCATGCGGTTTGAACATCTTTAACAAGATAGTTCTACCCGAAGCAAACTTTTGAGACCATACCAATACCAAGAATCCTAGAGATGTGAGTATAACTCAACACCACTTTCTTTTAAACGATTCGTTTCAACTTTTGAACCATAACCTATCAAAACAAACATGGTGTAAAAACACGAATATATATCAACTTCTCACCGTATCCACAATTCATATTAACTTTGCTTGAAAAGCATTGTTAATAACATTTGATATTCTTGCAATGCCGTGTCATAAGACTTGGTTTAATGCAAGCATAACAAATAATTTCATAATTAAAATTATGTTCATTTCTTGGAGAGAGTTGGTATTCATATTTGTTTTGACTAGGTTTCTTATTCTTACGGTTTTGGTTTGGTATCAAGTTTATCTCATAAGTTCCAAACTTGTATGAGTCACACATTTATTGTTATAAACAATAATTCTCAATATCTAGTTTCCGTGCAATTCATTCTAAGATTGAATAATCAAATTATTTTTCAATCTAGAATCCAATTATTTGATCGCTACAATAACTACAAATAGTTCATCAAGCATACCTCATTTCCTTTGAAAGCTCAATCGGTCATAAACCATTGTCCACTCTTTCCACACCAGCAAAGAAATCAGCAAAACCATTCCTCCATACATCGGCCAATATCTACTCGCAATTTTTATTTTCATTGGGAAACCAAAATTTGTTGAAGCAAGTGAAATTATCACCTGTCATAATCATTTATAAGGTATGAACTTATATAAGTACCTAAAAATCAAATAAAAATTAGTTTTCCAAGTATCAAACAAAAATAAAGTTTTATAGCTATAACGTCATAGATAATAACTTTCTACTAATCATTTTATCAAACATATGTCGTGCACTAGTTTGATTTCCAATAATGATCTTCTTCTTTTTTTCATTACCAAAAGAAGAGTAAAGTGCTAAAATCGAAACATGATTTTTATTGTAAGTTCTTAGATCTCTAATCTCTAAACTCAAGCATCACATCTCATATTTTTTACACAGACACACAACGATTTTGAAACCACCACATCTCTTAAACAAAAAAACCCAATGGAAAATTCAAAATAGGTTTTGAAGATAAATTTGTGATCTACAAGTTTCATGTTACAAAAATTCAAAATAGCTACACAAAGATTGGGACAAACGAACTCAATTAGGGCTAAATTTCTGCCCGTCAGAAATTTTCAGCAACGTTATGTGGTTTTGTAAAATAACTTAAAAATACTATTTGGACTCCAAAAATTATGAAATTTTACCTGGGTGATACTCGTGATGTCTAACATATACGATATAAATTTCAAGACCAAATTCATTTTCTTTTAAGAGATCCACAAAAAACTCTATAACATGTTACAACTATGGTCTATTAACATTAGATATCAAAATTCAATTTTAGATATGAAGAAACCTAAAATCCAACCATGAAGATAAATTGTTAATGAATAATTATACTTATCGTGTTTCAGCAAATAGTTTCTCGTGTAATCTCTATGGCAGAAGAAACAGTCTTAAGTTGGAACAATTGCCGAAATCCGCCTGCAAAACAATCACAAAGAAAAACCAAACAAATAATGTTATGGCTGAGTCACGACCAGGTCGCTCTCTTTAAGACGTTTCGCGGCTCTGCCCAAAATTGTGCAAACAGTTCTTCCATGTCGCGTCGTCCCCAGGATAAAACAGCCGAGTAAAATCTCTCTCACAATCACTCTTGCACTTTGAGAGTATGTGATACTTGTACACTTCTATTCTTGCTCAAAATCAAATTTCTAGAAAACAATTGATGATCACGCACTAGTTTTCATTCTCTCAAAAAATTCTTACTTTTCTTTAAAACTCTAAAACGTTATATGAAATTCTCTTAATGTTTTTCAACCAAAAATCTGATTTTATGCTTGAGAGTTTCAAAAAGTTTTAATGAAAACATTTATATGGTTTAATAAAAACTATTTACTCTTGTAACATGAAACGGTCAAGGAATTTATCACAAATAATAACTATTTACTCTTGTAACATAACCGGCACATTTCCCCGTAAATCTTGTGTTTTACACGGTCAATGTGCGAAGCATGGGAAATGTGCCGGTCAAAAAATTGTATATCAAGGCAAGAATTAAAAGTGACTCATTTGGCAGGGCAGCAGCATGGGTGAAAATGGCTCACAAATTTCCTGACTGGAATACATCCTCATATACTGACTGTATCATGTTTATACCATAAATTACTGATCATGTTTATACCATAAATTACTGATCAGAGATTTGCATTTCGACCAACAATCACCACAAGACAACATTTCTCTACTCTCTAGTTCAATTCATTGCAGTGAATACAAAAAATTCTACACCCGGAACTGCAAAAATACTTGTTCAATAAAACACCAATTACTCTTGTACACGAGGGAAAGCTTGTTATGACCCTTTTACTTCAGCCAAGTAACTTATTCATAATCTGCCGCAGCAACTATGTAGCCTTAATATCAATATCACCTTCTCATATCCTCATGGATCCAAGGAATGATTTTCCGGCGTGTTTACTAGACAAGAATTTTCTTCACATAATCCTCATACCAAATTGTTCTGAACAAGGCCGGTGTCTCTGGTGTGATCATGCTAATTATCGGACCTATTTTCGTATTTAATTCAGGGCTAAGATATGTTGCAACTGATAGCCTCTCCTTTATAGAGTTTATTGTTGCTTGCTGTTCCACGCTGTGGTAGATCCCATTACTCATTATCTGTCACAAGGAAGCAACAAACAGTCAAAACCCTAGAACTCAATGAGATTCATTCAGGCATAGTTTACTCAGCTCCACAAAGGCTTTTTTCTGGGTGCTAACTTTTCCCTACACAAATGATGCACATTACACACAGAATATGTCTGCACTACTGCACACATCTTTGCTACTATAATTATTAGACAAAAGGAAGCTGTATCCATGAGCCCATGAAAAGCACCCCCTATTATTCTATTAACATGATCTTGTATTCCCTATTGTTAATGGAAATCATGGTCATCTATCAACAAATGAATACAAACTAGGGTTCTCTGTATCGGGATGTGAGTTCACAGTGGTTATGAATCCTCTTATTTCTCTTTTCAGATATATAAACTATTTCTTGAAGAATAAAAAAAAGGCTTATTATACCGTGCAGACATACAATGAGAGAATAATAAAGGCGCTGAGATTTTAATGCATAAACGTGAATGCACATGATACATTAACTATGTCTCTATATAAGCTGTGTTTGTACCAGTGTATGAAGTATCAATTTAGCTGCAAATAATATTGGATTCTCCTGAAGAAATACAAATTAATTCAGAATAGTGAAGATTCCTTTGAACCCTAATGAAAAACTTGATTCAGAATAGTGAAGATTCCTTTGAACCCTAATGAAAACTACTAGTATTACAGAAAACAATGAGCTAACATGAAATGGCAATTAAGACAAGGCACGTTCATTCAATATATTAGAGTGTAATGGATTCGAGCTCCACTTACCCACATTCGTCGAAGATGATGAATTGGGTGGTGTTTTCACAACTACCGCTGCACTTGGAAGATCAGGACCCTGAGGAATCTTGCCTGGATAGTTAGTAGCCGAAGGATCTGATCCAATCATACTGAAATTTTAAAAGAAACTAAGTTTAGAACATTGACAACTAAGTATACTTGAACCCATTTTTTATGTAAAAACAATGCAAGAAGATACACTCACCCTTGATCAGCGATCACCATTGACCGAAGTTCACAATAGGAAAGCTGCAGGTGGTTTGAATAGAAAGCTAAAAGCTACAACCACTTACAAGATATAGCATTTACATAATGTATGCTTCAAACAATGTGAATTCTGTAAAAAAAAAAAAAAAAAAAAAATCAATTACTTAAGATATCAGGGCTCTCTGCTAGCTTCAACTTTTCCATTTAGTTCAGTACTTAAGTTTTAGTTATAGGAGGCCTGTTACAGTTCAATTCCTAGGGACCCGGCAGAATATAGATCAATACAAACATTTCCTAAAAGTCAGAACATTTGTGGCATCTGTTCTCATCTTTAAGGACCCACAACTATGTCAACATAATGAATAAGATAAGCGCCCGACTTGTTACTTCCACAGTGGGCATACAAACATTTTGTGGCATTCGCACGATACAAAATAAGTGGTAAGTGATCACCAAAAACAAAGTACAAGCATATAAAAAAGAATCTTGTGCTTAAAACACTTACTGCTTGCATCAATGGATGATAGCTACTTCCAAATGATTATAGGGAATGAAACAAGAATACACTACTGCAATTTCTTTCTCCTTCCTCGTCCATAACCTGGGTAAGTATATATAATATGACAATGGAAATGTACCTATATAATGTGGAAATCCAGAGTTCTGTCAAACGCAAGTTAAGGTAAAATGTTTATATTCTTCTATAAAAGCCCATTTCCTTATTGTAAGTTAGGAAGAGAAAGAGCTTCATGACTACGCCAGTTCTGCTTCAAAAACCAAATTAACTAAATTAATAAGCCATAGGATGTTTAGCATGCACAGAGTCAGCAGGCTATTTTTCTCTCAGGATCAAGAAGTTTCAAAATAGTTTTGGCGGCCAAATAGAGGCAATGAGGCATACAACGAAACACAAGATAATGGAACAATGTGGTATTTGATGTGTTTAAGTTTATTTCATTATTCATACTAAAAAAAGGTGAAGAAACAACAATCACCAGTAGAAAAAACTCAATCCCCCTTAGCTGTCAGTCACACCTTCGTTTGGCTCTCCCACATCGGTTTTCCACCAAGTGTCTTCATCACTCTCAATCTGAAAATAACTACAAAAATTAGTTCAAATATCAATTAGATACCCTTTAACCAGAGTTCAGCAGTCAAAGAATGTGAGTAACATCAAATGAGCTCAGGTCTAACATGTACTTACCAGTGAAAAATCAATTGCATGAAAAAGGGGCACATATCCGCCGACACTTCTCCTCTTATCACAAGGACGACGAACTCCCCTTAGTCAGGCAACACTAGGAGTCAGATACAAGCAAAAGATGGAATAGTCTTGTAAAACTTAGAAAAGGGCCGAAACCTTTGAAGTAAACTTTAATTACATGAGAAAATCAATAAACTCGACTCCGAATCCCTTCTCATAGCTTCATACAGCACAGAGACACATAGTAAAATTTGAAAATAGATCACATATACAAGCAGATATTGCGTTTCCTTTCCATGTTGCTTCTTGATTCTATATACACGCCAATTTATGTTATCCAGCCCACAGAAATATGTATAATGCCTAAACGTAATATAAACTGAAGCAAAAACAAAAAGTAATATAGAATACTTCCTACTTACCAAATGTTCTCAACACAGCTTTACTGCTACAAACGGTGGATAAGCAGAATAGTCGTTATTCCAAGCATTAGCAACCATCAGCGGGAGTATATCCATTCCATCCGTATATCCTCCGCCACCAAATACTCCAACTGCTGTCTGCATCGTCCTGCAAGCGAAAAAGAGGAAATTTATTGAAAAAATCATCACTAGTCCAAGTTTTCTGTAAACAATTTATTGATTGAACAAAGGCTTGTCCAAATCTTTCCAGATCTCCTTCTTCCTGCCAAAAAAATTTTCTCGCACATTGGGAGATTAAAGAAACCTTTCAAATCTGATTTCCCTTTAGCCACCAATAAAAAATCAATTCCATGGTTTACCACCTACACCATGAAACTCTAATTACATCTTAATCATAAAAAAGACCCGCGTGCAATACCGATACAAGGCCATAACTAATAGATATTCATCAGCATCCAAATTCCTACCTGACTGATAAAAGAAAATGACCATTCACAATTATAGTCGGAGTGTCATATATATACCTGAAAGAAACCCCGTTCTTTGCAAGCAGAGTGAAGCCTCTCCAATGATAGGCTCTGGAGACAGTAATTTCTGCAAATCGATAACAGGTACTGATTGATCTATCATCCACATACCAGAGATGTTTGCAAACAGGTCCTGATCATGTGTATGTATCGAGCTGGGACTTCTGCAAGTGATTGTTTGGCCAATTAATCGTTTGGGTGTCTCCATGAATTTTCCAAATAACTTGCTAATCAGATTAATGAACCTCGTTTTCCTCTACTATCAGATAAGAATTCAGTCAAACTCTCTCTAATGATTTGTCTATCTTTTTGCTGCACTACTCCAATTGTCGCTTCTTAGAACGGAAGGTTATACTATAGATTGGTGATTGTAAAATGGGGCATGCTAAAACCTATTTGCCCCATAACTTAATCAACACATATGACAGATCTTAATTGAGTATCAAACTAAATAAAAGCAATTCATAGTTTCGTACTACTTACTGAGATTAGGAAAACCACAAAAATCCCACTCAAGTGAAGTGTTTATGCACAGCAGCATCAATATGCCCATCTCTTACCCACAACCCCGGGACATCAATCTAACAATTACTGCAAAATTTCTAATAAATGAGTGAAATTGTATAAAGATGAGGACGTGTTGGGTTGTTTCTGAAGATGGGTCCTCCTGCGCATTCATGAAGGACTTGATCTACTGAAATGAGATTGTTTAGACGATTAAGCATTGTTTTGTTATCTGGTTTTGGTTCTTGTTTTAGTTTGGGTTTATGGGAGGGAGAAGAGCGAACCGACTCGGAAAGACATCATCTTTGTCTGTGAGAAGATATGGGGAGAGCGTGATATATTTTACTCCTACACTCTAATTACACCTTGCAAATCATTTCTGCTGCCACCTGAATTGTAACCGGAAGGAAGACCCGTATAAAAATTAAAAATTAATTTAGATACCAAGAGCAGAAATGCTTTTGCTTCTCAAGAAACAAAAGAGCAGAAATAAGAAGCAAAAACATTTTCTTTCATAAAAAGTTGACTTTTTTGATTTTCAAAGTCATTTTGAAATTGTATACCCAAACTAATTTCTGACTTTTTTCGCTTCCAAAAGTCAAAAAACAACTTATGGATGTGTATCCAAAAAACCTATAAGAAATTTTGGTTTCCATCCTCTCGAGATGTCACTAAGATTATGGATCTCCAATTATCCGTGGCAACTAGGTAAATCTATCTTATATTTTTCCAAGACTAAAAAACTGAACTTGACCCTCTTGGATAGAAAAGTTCATTACTAGTTAAAGCTTGTTCACCAAATGTAGAGTTTCAAAACCAAAAGAAGTGTAGATAGTCATGGATCGTAAGTATGCTCGTAAGTATGATAACTAAATTGTGCAACACGTTTTGGTACTAAGATACTTGATTACAATAATTACAGAATTTGATACTTAGATATTTGATTACAAGAATTACGGAATTTCATAAAGGGTTGTTGGTACCTGTAAAATAATTGAAAAGAAATCGACTTTGTATAAGAAAAGAGATTGATGTTCCGGATAGACCTGACATTGCATGTTAATACTGCAACATAAACAAAGATGTACTAGCTAATGTAATCCATCCATACCTTTTTATCTTATGCATGGATTACTCTCTAGGGCTCTTATACAAGCTGAAAGCAATAACCTTATTAAAGGTATCAAAGTAGTCAAAAATAGGCCTTCATGTCCCCTGTCTCACTCTTATTTTTTGCAAATGACATCCTGATCTTCACTAGAGCTAATCCTAAAAAGGTAAGACACCTAAACTGCGTCTTAGAAAGTTTTAATAAAGCTTCTAGATAAGCTGTCAATTTTGACAAGTCTGTGCTAGCTTTTAGCTCCAAAACTTGCAAACAATAATATAAGGGCTATCATCAATATCTTGATCAAGAAGATGAGTCTTCAAAATAAATATCTTGGAGTCCCTCTCCTATTACAAACCAATAAAACTGATTTTTTTTGTTTGTATGCTTGATAGGTATGATGATAGACTGTCTAATTGAAAATCTAAGCACTTCAATTAACCTGCTAGAACTATCCTGTGTCAGACTGTCTTAGGATCTCTTGGTGCCCATCAAATATCTGTTTTTCCAATGCCAAAGAAAGTAACTAATAAAATGGACTCTATTCGGAGAAAAACTTTCTGGCATAAAGATAATAATACTAAGGGTATTTATTTTTAAAAAAAATGGACTTCTGTAGCAGATTATAAACATAGAGGTGGCCTTAACATGCATAAGACAGTCAACTATCTTTAATCTTGCTTTATTGACTAAGTTTACTTGGAGACTCTTGCAAGATGATCAGGATCTTTGGTGTCAGATTTTAGAACACAGATATTTTCCCAATTGTAACCCTCTATCTGATGAGGTAAGTGTAAATGGTAGTTGGATATGGAGAGGTGTTTGTAAAGTTTTAGCTATAGTCAATAAAATTTATTGTTGGGAGATTTTTAATGGTAAAAATATACACATTTGGAAGGATATATATGGGTCCCTACTTTATGTAAACATGTACCTAGTACTATGGCCTCTTTAAATATTCAAAAAGTTGATTAACTCATTGATAATGATACCAAAATTTGGAATGTCAGCATGCTTAATTCTCTTTTTACTCATGATATAGTTGAACACATAAGTAGAATAAAAATACCTATTTTAGGTAGAGATCAAATTAGGTGGACATGTACTAGAAATGGTATTTTTTTCTGTTAAGTTTGCCTATAATATTCTGCTTGATGAATCTCAGCAAAATGATACTCCTACTAATGATAGTTTTCCTTGGAAGAGACTATGAAATGTTCAACCACCTCTTAAAGTTCTTCATTTCTTGTGGAAATGCATTCAGGACTGTTTACCTACAAGAGATAAGATTGTTAAATATGTTTCTAACATTGATGTTGTATGTCCTTTTTGTGGTACTGTAAATAAAAGTATGCAACATTTATTTGTGAATTGTAATGTTACTCACAAGATCCGGTTTGCTATGAACCACTCTATCACAGGCATGTTAGGGAGTGGTAGTTTTGATGAGTGGTTAAGAAATCTATTTAAGTTTAACAATTTTCATGAAGAATCTATGCAGGAAAGTTTGAGAGCTATCAACTGTACTTTTTGGTACGTATGGAAGATTGGATGCCTATTAGTCTTTGATAAGATACAATTCAGACCTTCTGAATTTATTGTTTCTGTGAGGAATTATATAACAAAAATAGAAAATGCAGTTACAACTAAAAACTCTGGAATGGTTATTAATGAGACTATAACGTGGTATCCACCAATTGGTTCTGACATAAAACTTAACTTTGATGTCATTTTTATACATAAGTCTCAACCTGTTGGAATTGGACTAATACTAAGGATTGTTGCATGTCAATTCATTAGAGAAAAAGGAATGCAACCTATTGGGTCAGATGAAGAACAATGAGAAGCAATAGCGGCGTTGGAGGCTGTTAAATGGGCTAAACAGAAGGGCATTAAAGATCTATACCTGAAAGGGGACAATTTGAAAGTAATGGCATCTATTAATGGTGCATTATGAAGAATAAGTTGGGCAACAAATAGTGTGATCCAAGAATACCGTAGGTTACTTATGGATTTCTCTAGTTGGAACTGCTCTCATGTTAAAAGAGATGCAAATTGAGTTGCTGATAAAATAACAAAGTATGCAAGAACTTAATATATGAGTAAATGATCTATTAGTCCACCAGATTTCCTTATTGAAAATATGGAAAATGACTTTGTAATCTGATTTAATTATTAATGCATTCATTTTCAGACCAAGAAAATAAATTTATTCCAAAAAAAAATTGCGTGACTCTCAGCTTACAAGCTAACTCACTTATCGAAAACACCAAAAAATGAACACGGCCAGCTTTGGTATACACATAACATTCACAAAGTGTACACATGACATTTACATGCTAATGAAATCCTTGTTTTGTTAGAACTATCAAATTATGGCTGCAGGCAGCACTCAGTGGCGAATCCAGGACAACTATTCAGTGGGGGCATTCATGGTCTTTAGAAATCATACCTAAGATATCATAATGAGAAAATAAAATGTATAAGTTATTAGATATAAAGCGTACAATAAAAAATTTTGCCGTTCCGATAAAATAGGGTTTGTGATCTTTAAATCTCCTTAATTTTAGGTAAGTTTTTGATTTTTACGAGTTTAATGGAATATAAGGAGTCGGTTTCAAAACTACATAAAAATACGTGGATGTTATAGGGATATCTTTATAATTTTAATATTTTATGAGGGGCAAGAATAGTTTTAGGACTGAAAATATCTAAATATATATGGTTGCCAGTGCAATTTCAGAAAGAACGCGCAATTGGGGGATATGAAAACTAATTGGGGGATATAAATTACTTCCCCCAACCAATAGTGTTTGCTAAGGGGTGCTTTTGGGGGGCAAAAATACTAAAATACCCTTCCCTCAAAATAAAAATCTAATAACTTAAAATCAAAAAACAAAATCATATCCCCCATTTCCATCTTCATCGCCGGCATTCTCGTTAGGGTTAGGGATTTGAAACCTAAATATTCTCCACTTTGAAAACGATTTTTTTTATTTTACATTCGGAAGTGATGAAGACCATGCCGGAAGTGATGAAGACCATGCCGGTAGTGATGAATACCATGCCGGAAGTGATGAAGACCATGTCGGTAGTGATGAAGACCATGCAGGAAGTGATGAAGACCATGCCGGAAGTGATGAATACCATGCCGGTAGTGATGAAGACCATGTCGGTAGTGATGAAGACCATGTCGGAAATAAAAAAAAATTACATCACCGGATGTGATGAAGACTATGCCGGAATTGATGAAGACCATGCCGGAAAATGGTGTCGGCATGCTTGGTAACTAACATTTCAATGCCGCGACTTAATGCCGGCATGCTCGATAGAAATCTATCAATGCGGGTAGTCAAGTGAAAAAAAAATCAATTTTCTGGATACTTTACATCATGTGCCGGCAAAGAAATTTAAGCAACATACTATGCCGTTAGCAGTGCCGGCATGCTCGAGAATCAACTGACTGTGCCGACGGTGGACTGATTAAAACCAGAAAAATTTCAAAACGGAATAGGTTTTTAATTTCAAAACCAGAAAAAAATTCTACGAGACGCTCCCGGGGCCCCCCCCCCCCCCCCCGGATAGTGGCAAACATTTATGAAAATTTCCAACAAATGCCGGCATGGTTTTTTCGGTTGAATACAATGCCCGCTTGCCTTTTAAAATGGGGGATATTATTGGCCGGCATGGACGTAGTATGAGTACAATGCCGGAAATGCTGCTGCCGGCATTGTATTCATACTACGTCCATGCCGGCACCGAGCTATTTCAGCCGCAACAATGGTGGATTCAAAGAAAAAAAATCAAATTTTCAAAACATTGGCACATTTACCTGAGTATTGGGAGTGCTTGTACAATCATCCTCCATTTTTACCAAAAAAAGTTCCCTCACAATTTTTTCCCTCCTTCTACTCTCACCTCACTCACCAAATACAAATAAAAATACACACTAATCATTTATCAAATAATCTTATGAATTTACTAATTATAATTAAACACTAAACCTGATTAGTGAGGGGTAGATTAGGTATTAGGTAAAATACTTAGATAAGGGGTGACCCTGATTTGATATTTGGATCCAGTTTTTGCCTTTTTCTTGTATCCCCCAATTGCGTGTTAACGTTAAGGGGTGCGGTAACCCCACTGGCACCCTTTTGGATTCGCCCCTGGCGACACTTCAATGCATGTTACCGTAATACAGTCGTACGATTTTTTTCTTCAAACACTCATGTGGAAACTTTGGCAGGATGAGATGTGCCTCGTTGAAACAATACTACAATGAATACAATAAAACTTTTTCAATATAATACTCGATAATATAATATTCTTGCTAAAACAATAAAGTTTCTTGGTCCCGACTCGAACTCTTAGTGTTAAAATAATAAATTTGATAATATTATAATATAATACATTCCAAAAGTTCTCCTTAAATATTAATAGGTCCCAAATATTATATAACATAACAATTCTATTAGAAAAATAAAAAATGATTTTCATAATATGTTAAATTGAGTTGTAAATTATGTGTTAAATACTTTTGAATTTTCTTAGGGTTTATGATTAGTATAACATCAATGTTTCTACAACTCCCAATGGTTTATTATCTATAAACTTCTATTAAATTAGTCAATGGTTGCACGTCTTAGGTACTTTGTATCAAACTACAATTTTTCAAGTTAAAAAAATTATAAATTATTCTTTAAATTAATATATCATTAACATATCGATATCTATAAAATAATAAATCATTAAATTATCGATTATATAATATCTCTTTAAAATAATAGGATTAGGTGGTCCTAAACATCCTAAGTGTTCTTCCCCTCTGGATTATTATTATATAATATCTATATCTAAGTGTCTTCCCCTCTCGATGTTCTTCATAAAAGTTTTATTTTCCTCGGGGATGGCAACATACCAACGTTGTGTGAATACATCCTAAGTCTTTCAATCGAATAACTGAAGTCAAAGAGTTAAGAAATTTCTTCATTTAGAGATGTTAAGCTAGAAGGTGAAGTAAAATCCTTCGATCAAAAAAGTGGTGGTGGTTATATAACCCAGACGACGATGGTAAGAAAATCTACTTCCGTAAAAAATCAGTAATGTTCGAAGTTGACGTTGGTGATAAGAGAAATTTACGTGTTGCTCAAAAAGTGGAATTCATAGTCATATGTGATGTGTATGGAGTCTATGAGTGTTTAAATGTCACTGGTGTTGGTGGTGAAGCACTGGACGACTGTATTGAGGCAGATATCAGTGATTCTACTGGTGGAAGCAGAGATGGTGTTTCGATCAGAGATCTAACCCTCCCAATCCATGCCCATCCCAAACGTTGGACATTTGCACATATTTTACTAACCCGAACAACCCGCCAAACCCAAAAAATTATAATGTAAATTACTTTTATGTTGGGTGTTATTAAGATTAACTATAGTTCTTAAATTTAATACGAAAAAAATATATATTTATCTTATTGACAATGATTGTGTTTTAATCATGAAAATTTGTTATATCATTGTAAATAATCGTAATTTATTAGAATTTGGAAACTAATTATAAATTAAGTAGTTTGTCTCTAGGTTTTTTAGATATTTGGGTAACAACTCTTCTATATATCCTTATAGATAGAGGCTTAATTTTATACAAAAGCATACATCAATGATGTATTTCTCTTTTCTTTCTCATTATTTTGTGTCTCCTTCACTATTCATAAGATGTTACCAGCACGTAGCTCTGATCACTGAGTTTGTTTGTCTTTTTCTTCTTGTTCTTGTAAAATTATAATTAAAACCCTAATTTTATTATTTTTATTGATATATTGACATATACTTACGTATATTGTTATCTTGGGAAAAAAATTGATCGCGCACTTCCATCACCATTCCATTGGTATAATGTGACATCATCAACTTTTGAACTTAATTGTAGTTACACTTTCCTCAATTTTAACTAATCTCACAAAACTTTTTGTTTTTTAAACAAGATAGATATGTAATTTTTTGCTTATGACAAATACCCATATATCTTTTTACCTTTGGGCGCCAAAATCTGGCAATCAGGTGATGACGAGGACAAATTCAATCACCCAGACTTTTTAAAATCTAATCTGTGACATCCATATCTAGGAATCTCAAACCAATATCGAATCCGCTGCTTCAACTTAATTCTTAACTAGTTTCCAACTTCCATCTTTTTTTTCCCAACATAATTGCATTATCCGAAAATGGCCCAATTTTGATGAACGATCACACCGAAAATGATGAGTCACTGGATTATCATCTTACATTATTCATTTGTACGCATTGTGGAAGACAATCAGATGAATAAGTATAGTGAAATTTAACCACCCTGAATTTATTATGCAAAGCTCACTTTCAAAAAACAAAGATTTCATTATCAGAGCGAAACAAATAATGGACTTAAAGAACAATCTTATTGTGATTTAGACAGAAAGAACAATCTTATTGTGTTTTAGTTTATTGATAAAATTCTAAATGATGCAATTTGGATTACGAAGCAAAAGGTTTATGTATATATATACACCTGCATTTTTAAGGTCCTTTCAAAGTACTATGCATCAGATCACATTCTCAATTTTTAAATTATATGAAGCAATTCTAGCATCTATATACATGATCATACATGGATAAATGATGGTCAAATGGTCTAATCAAGTTTCAACTTTTAAGAGTGCTAGCACAATGAGAAAGATAAAATGATTTGATATGATCACGCTATTAATAATAAAAAGGATAAATAATCATATGTTAGATGGTGAATGAATTCCTTTGAAGTTTTCGATATGAGCAAAACAAATAAAGAAGCATAAGTAGGTTATTGTATGATTAATTGAAAATATTTCGAATAATCTGTAAGATTAGTGAAAATTCGGAAAGTAACTATAGTTAAGTTTAAAAGTTGATGACATCATTTCTTATCAATCCGACAGTCATGGAGGTGCTTGTTCAAACATTGAATGCGTATCTTGGACTTGTATATTGACATATACTTATGTATATTTGTTAATATATACTAAGTTTTTATGGGGTGAAATATTGACATACACCTATGTATATCGTTATCTTGTCATCAGATATTTGTATGTGTAAGTCTGTCGATTTGACTCCATCTAAATAGTCAATATCAAATGATAAAACAAAACAGAATTGCAATTTTTAGTTTTTCCTTCCTAGATGTGTGTCCGCCATTGTAAATGGTGAAATTTAAATAAGGGGCAAAACCGTCATTTCAAGACCATAGACAAAGCTCAACTCTCACGGGAGAGATTAATCCCTTGGTTTTCAAGGCACTCATAGCCACGATTTCTAGTATACGTCCCCGCGAGACACTGCTAGTCATGATGCTGTGATTCCTAGCGCACATCCTCGACGAGATACTGCTGGTCACGTAGGTTCTGTAGAACGTAAAACGTCCCATCATGTTTTCGCGGACTTATGAACCAGAACAGCCACAATTCCATCATGTTTTCTCGAGACGCAGCTGATTGTGATGCCATGATTCCTATTATACATCCCCGCGAGATACTGCTGGTCATGTAGGCTCTGTAGATGCGTAAAAACGTCCCCGTCGGACTTATGACCCAGAGCGGAGACATATGTTTCCTGTAAGAACGACTCACCCTATTTAAGATCAAGGACCGATTCCTAGTACATCATCGCGAGATACGCTGGTCATGTCTACTCTAAGCTATGACTCGACTTACCGAGGCTTCATAATAATTCATAGGACATCCCCGCGAGATACGCTGGTTGTTCTACCTCTGGGCCCTTTCGACAGACTCCTAAAACATCCTTCCGAGTTATACTGGTTATGTTGGCCCCATAAATACAGACACAATTGATTCCTAGCATATCTCTGCAAGATACGCTGGTCAAAGACAAATGAGCCAAAGTCTCGCAGAGACATTAATCGGGGGTACAAATACCTTTCTCTCTCTTCAGGACGAGTCCCAGCTGACCACGGAGAGATTCGGATTTGTTAAGAAAATCCTCGTAGAGATTTTGGTCCATCCTCAAAATCTCTAAGAGATTCACATCTCTTTGCAAAATCTTGGAGAGATTCAAATCTCTCTTCAAAATGTCAGAGAGATTCACATCTCTCAGCAAAATCTCAAAGAGATTCACATCTATTCTCAAAATGTCGGAGAGATTCAAATCTTTTCTCAAAATCTCGGAGAGATCCACATTTCCCCGTAAAATCTCAGAGAGATTCACATCTCTTTTCAAAATCTCAAAGAGATTCACATCTCTCCGCAAAATCTCAAAGAGATTCACATCTTTCTGCAAAATCTCGAAGAGATTCACATCTCTCCGCAAAATCTCGGAGAGATTCAAATCTCTCCTCAAAATCCCGGAGAGATTCACATCTCTTCACTAAATCTCAAAGAGTTTCACATCTCTACTCAAAATCTCGGAGAGATTCAAATCTCTCAGAAAAATCTCAGACAAGGCTGAATATTCCCCATGATAGGCACGAGCCTCATGTAGGAATCGAGTCTCCTTTTCAGACTCTCCACACGAATTCTGAGGCATCTCATGCCTTTTCACGTGACTCATCCTAGTCATTCTTACAGATGGGAAAATATCTCTCTATCTTGGCCAACTCGACTAAAGAGAATATTTCTCTCTCTCAACACATCATCACAAAGGATGACTCAGCTTCACAAAAATAGGGGGATAACAATTAGGGTTTTGTTCTGGCGGTCTACGCCACGTGTGAGAAATACTCGGCCTATTTGTTACCGCAGAAGAGAGTAAAGGCGGTGGAATAATGAGATAAACTCAACCTAGTTTATCTCTATCTATTCCTGAAAAGACGGGAGAATTGCTCCGCACGACACGAAAAACAATCCTTATCTTCACCGACCTAAGATTAGAGAATTAAACTATAAATAGGTCCTCTATTTCTCCAAGCTACGAACATCTTTCTTATAACCCCCCAAAGAAATTTTTCTTCAAACCCTAGGATTCTCTGATCTCTCTCTTCGTATGATTTCCTTCCTAAGACCAGCCCTAAAACTCTTCCCTGAGACTGAAGCAGCCTTTGAACTCCAAATGTGCGTGGTTCAGGCAAAGACTGTTCCTGCTCAACCTCCCGTAACTCACTTTTAGAAGCCCTAGAATCCCACTTCTAACCTCTCTCAGATTTTAGGTAGCTACATTTTGGCGACCACAGTGAGAGGTTTTTCACTCAGTTACAGATATTATTAGAGCACTGCTCGGTCGAACTCGCAAACGTTGTTATCTCAAGCTTGTTTGTCAAGTTTAGTTGTCAAAACTATAAGTCTTGATTTCTAGTCTACTTATAGATATGTCTCGGATTAGGATGGAATGTGTAGTTGAGCTTTAGACTTCACGGCGTTCATCGATTGAAGACGTAAAACTACTAAGGGGAGCTTGTAGAACTTCATCAACAAAAGGTATGTGGAGACTTGAACTCATCTATCACTCAGAAGTCTATTTCTATTCAAAAGTCGTATAGCTATATAAACTTCACTTTATACAGATTTGATATTTCGAGCTGAGTTTAACTCGATTACATATTTCTCGAAATATGTGTTGGTAAGCTTTCGCTTTAACCAAGTTCATCTTTATTCTTGACGAAATTCAAAAGATGATCATGTGAAAATCTCCTGGTAACATCTTACATGATTTGTGTGAGACAGTCATTTGATGTAGACTCGGAATGTTTCGTATTGATCTATTAATCACTTGAAAATTGCTTTGAAGTTAATAGTTTGTATGAGATAGCTATTCCCGTCTTCTAAGAATGTTTCAATGATTAAGATGGAGTTTAGAACAATTAACCATTGATTTGATATAGCAAAGTATGCGTACTTGTATGCTAACTGTTGCAAGTTATTCCAAGTCCGGGAACCATAGTATGCATACCCGTATGCATACTGGTTTAACAGTTGAAGTTCGGGAACTTAGTATGCATACATGTATGCGTACCGGCGTAACAGTTCAAATCCGGGAATTCAACTGAGGTTGGTCGTGAAGGACAGTATGCATACCCGTTCGCGTACTGGCGAACCCAGACTAAGTCCGACTACTTAGGTATGCGTACCCGTTTGCATACTTGAGTGGGTTAAGTTCTAAAATCGGCTGTTCATGAACAAATACATTTATATAATAAGGAATGCAATCTTTTGCGAACTGTGGCTATAATTTTCATGAATTGATAAGGTCCTCGAGTTTTTGTTTTAAGGTAGAGAATTATTCCTAGACCTAGGTTAGGAGCACAGGATTCAAACTGGAAATTCGAGTGAATCAAAATCGATTTTGCTTCAATTGTGTCTTGTATACTTCCATGAGAATATAAACAATTGAACAACTCTATAACTAGTTTCATTTGAGTCATTTGAACTAGTTGTGATTAAGATGAACAAGGTTGATATGAAAGTGTTCATATGGCTAACTTCGATTAACTATTGTTGAGCCAACCAAGTGTACACGTTTAGGTACGGTTACCCGTATCTAAATGAAGGCACATTTTATTTGTGTGTAACAGGCTAAGTTCGATCTAATGGTTGAAAGATATTAGCTTGAATCTAATCAGGTTTTCATCTAACAGTGAATATTGAATGTTTTGTTACCAAGGTAGCATTGATTGCAAACCCTGATTTGAAGACTATATAAGGGAGAACTCTAGCAACTGGGAAACCTAATCCCCACACCTCCTGTGTTATACTAGTTGCAACTAGAGTCGATTCTCCTTTAACCTAGGTTTTTCTAAAACCATTGTATATGAATGAATTGAAGAGTTCATTAGGATTCTGAAGCCAGACTCAACTATTTTCTCTGTAGTTGCGTGTTCTGATCTTACTTTGTTCTATCGTATTGAGTGCTATCTTCTCTAAGATTTGCTCGAGATTCAATCTCCGATAGGTAAGATAAAAAGTAGTCACAAACATCTTCGTCTCATCGTTTGTGATTCCACAATATCTTGTTCCGCTTCCATACGGTTAAGATCATTGTGAGGTGATTGATATTACTAGGTTGTTCTTCGGGAATATAAGTCTGGTGTATCAATTGGTTCCTGTTCACCTTGATTAATCAAAAGACGGAACAAAAACTCGTAGGTATTTCTGTGGGAGACAGATTTATCTATTCAATAGGCTTTTCCATGTGAGACAGATTTGTTTATCAAGTCTTCGACTTTGGGTCGTAGCAACTCTTAGTTGTGGGTGAGATCAACTAAGGGAATCAAGTGGGTAGAGTCCTACTGGGATTCTGAGGCGTAAGGAACGCGATTGTACCTTAATTAGTGTGAGATTGGTTATGGCTCAACTACATTCCAGTCCGAAGTTAACTTATAGTAGGATAGAGTCTATTGCTGCTTAATACAGTATGGTGTTCAAATCTGAACTAGGTCCCGGGGTTTTTCTGCATTTGCGGTTTCCTCGTTAACAAAATTTCTGGTGTCTGTGTTATTTTTTTTCCGCGTTATATTTGTTTATATAATTGAATTATCACAGGTTGTGCGTAGTTAAATCAATTAGATAATCCAACCTTTGGTTGTTGATATGAATTGATTGACACTTGAACATTGGTCTTTGGTACCGTTCAAGTTGTTTCTCATAATAATCAGGTTCGCGGATTTCTATCTGTTTGATTTGCTAGTTACATTGAGAAACATAGATATAACTCTTGGATGTATTTTCCTTGATTGAGTCTGACTGTATAGTTGATTCTCTTGGAAGTATATTGGAGTTAGTCCATACAGATTGCCTAAACGAAATATTGGGTGTGGTTTTTAGACCCCCGCTTTTTCAATTGGTATCAGAGCAGGAAAACACGTTCAAGACCTTATAAGTCTGTGTTTGTAGCAATCTGACTCTATGGACGGAAATGATATCTCTATAAACATACCACCAGTCTTCGATGGCTAAAATTATCTATGGTGGAAAATTGTTATGTGTGCCTTTCTTCAAGCACGTGATTTTCAATTATGGGTTCGTGTAGTTAATGGCTATGTTCCTCCTGTTGTTGCAGAAGGCGATGTAACTGTTCCGAAGGATATTGGTGCTTATGATCCTGCCGAGATTTTCGCTGCAAAGCAAATTTTTGATGGATTAAATGCTATCATCCATGCCATTACACTAGATCTTCAGCACCATGTGACTACGTGCACTAAGTCTAAAGAAGCCTGGGATATCTTAGAAACTGTATTCGAAGAAATTTCTCTTAGAAAAAAGTTAGGCTTCAAAACCTAAATTCTGATTGGGAAAACCTTCGTATGACTGATGAAGATTCATTTGATGAGTTTAATCACAAAGTGTCTGAAATTGTTAATGCATCTTTTGCATTGGGTAAGACTATTCCTGAAAAGGACATTGTGATGAAAATTCTCAGATCGTTACCAGCTAGATACGATTCTAAGAAGCATGCCATCGTCGAGGGAAATAACCTTAATACACTTTCCAGGAATACTCTTGTTGGAAAGCTAAATATTTTTGATCTTGAACTGAGTAAAAGAGAAAAACATCACATGTCTGGCAATCCTATTGCTACATCTGATAACAAATATCTACGTCCAAAATTGATTGATACAAAGAATGAGAATTGCTTTAACTCAACTCTTTCTCTGTTTGTACAACAGTTAAAGAAAACTCTTAGACAGAGAAAAAGAAAGTCTCAAAATAAATCATCTTCAATCAATGGAAAGGATAGAAAAGTTCACAAAGACTATGACACTAGAACTTGTTCCAAGTGCTATAAAAGTGTTCATAATGTCTCTAGTTATCCTGATAAGGAGGTTAGTGAGTTAACCAAATCATGGATGGCAACTCTTGACTACTGTCCTGAGGAAGATGTCTGTGAAAGTTCACTCAACTACTTTGCTGATAATCACACTTTTCTTTCTAACATCTCTGATTGTTCCATGACATACGATCTCTCTTCCCCAGAAAAGAAAATTGATCTTCTTACCAAACATCTGTACTCAATGAAGATTATGTTTCAACTGGAGAAGGAAGCCTGGATTAAAAGGTTTGAAAATCTGGAACGTCAACTGTTTGAATTAAAACAAAAGAGTGCAACATCTCGCAATTGTGTTTTTAAGAAGAAGAATCGATTATTTTCGATAAACTCTTTCAAAACCAATCAGCATCTTATTACTCCTGAAAATATGTCATATTCAAACCTCTCTTGCAATGAGAATGACGTATTAAAATACAATGGCCCAACAAAGTGCTTGTCCCTCTTGTATGAAAACCAGGTTCACCCAGAGACGATTTGTACAAAGGTTCCTGAAAAGTCTTCTCCTATTAACTTGCTTTATCAGAAGAAGAAAAGAAAATCTCCTAAGAAATCTTTTTCGAAAGAGATTTTTAGAACCGTCCATAGTCTGTGAAAATCAATAGACAAGGCTTTCGGAACATTGCATGGAAAGAAGGTATCTACGCTTGATCTTCCCTCCATAAAGAAAAATCAGAAACAAGGAATATCGAAATCTCCATCCTCTCATAAGAAACCACCCGGTCCTGAATTGGATGGGAAAAATTACAATTTGTAATAGGTTTTAAGATTGTAATCTTTAAGAGGGTCGTGCAAAGATTTATGTTGTTCCCTTCTAACTTGTTTCTATATCTCTTACGTGTACTCTAATTTCTATTATTGAGCCAAGAACCGTTTCTGCACATAAACGGTTTTCCTAATAAAGTCCTTTTTGGGATATCTAAAATTTTGTTAGGGTTTTGGTCAAAGTAATTTTTTGGAAATTTATCCCATATCTTCATCTTTTTAAGTTGAAGGTTTCATTCCTTGATGATAACATTTCATTTACCTCTTCTATCATGTCCTCATCAAGTCTTTCAAGTAAAGAAGATGATGTCTGGACTATTCTCTTTCCCTCTAAGAAAGTTCGTTTCGATTCTTCTGATAGTGAGATGTGTCAAGACAAACGTGATTCCTCATCTGATATGAATCCTACTGTCTCTCATTTTGATAAGCTCTCATTAACCATGAATCTTGTCTTAGAACAAGTGTGTGCATAGAAGAGTGAACTCGAATCTTCAATCAAAAGACTTGGGGACAAGATGGATAATCTCGAATCCAGGATTGATCTAATTGAAGATGAGCTTGATAATTATAGGGAATATGAGAAGAGTATTCAAAGTAAGTGAAATGTTCTTTAGTTCCTGAGAGTCAATGTGTTTTTAAGCTTATTGATTTTTGTCTAGGAAACTTCTTATGAGAATTTATTCTTGTGTTTTAAGAAGGATAACTAGGGTTTGGAATAGCCTATATTGTGATTTCACATTGCTAGTGCCAACGATTTTCATCTTGCAATGTTTTTAGATTTATTTATTTAAATTCTAAAGTTTGTTTGGAAGATGATTTTGCAGTATTAATCTTTATTGGTTTCATATATTGCAAAAAATTGTTATGGGATATGTGTGTTTGTGTCCGTGAACTATGACTGTCCCATATATGTCAAAAGTTAAGTCTATTATGTCATTATGCAAATATTGATGGAAGATAGAATGAACTTTTGATGTCAAAGATTAAGTCTATTGCGTCATTATGCAAATATTGATTAAAAAAAATAGAATGAATCTTTGTATATTCCGCAGTATTGATCTTTCCCTGACCCACTTCTATGTGAAAGTACTGTATGTCTCCGTAAGTTCTCTTATGTTGAGCATTTCCGATTAAATTAATCATGGGTTCTCTTGTAGTTAATTTAATTGAGTTTTCTGGATACAAATTCATGTTTCATGTGATTTGTTAATGTCCAAAGAAATCCTTCTTTTCTTGTGAAAGTAAGGTCGCTCTTGTTGTTCTTTCGGGAATGACATTTTATGGGGGAGAGTTCTTAATTGAACTAGTGCTTAATTGCCAAATCTTTGTGGGGAGTTTTCTTGTATCTTTATAAAATCCTTGATGAATACACTAAGTTTCGACTATGTGAAATCATCGAAACAAAGTTGATATGTTTTCTTTTAGTCATGAAGTATCTCTATGAGAATTTCATTATGGTCCTGTTAGTTTTCGTACCTTTGTCAATTTATATTGACAAAAAGGGGGAGAATTATAGTGTCGTTTACACTACAAATACATATGGTTTACGGATCATTATGTAAGTGGGAGTGGTTTTCATTGTGAGATGAAGTATTGACTAAGGGGGAGTGATACATATCACCGTAGTATTATTGTCAAAGTTATGATACAATTGAACTTTGATGTTGTGTAATAATACTATGACACTGTATAACAATGATTGAGGACATCTGTTTTCTCATTGTTATGGCTATGGATCTTCAACAACTATGATGCTGAGTTGAACACGTTCAGAATCACTGGAGTACTTGGAAGTGACGAAGATTTCGAGTAATGTTGAAGAACCAAGGAATTCAAGCATTTGGATGAGGAGCTACAAAGTTTATTTATTTTGTAATCCATATGTATTGATAGTTTTATCACTAAAATTAACAACGGGGGAGATTGTTAAGTTTAGACTACTTATAGCTATGCGTTGCTATCTCAAGCTTATTTGTCAAGTTTAGTTGTCAAAACAATAAGTCTTTATTTCTAGTCTACTTATAGTTATGTCTCGAATTAGGATAAAATGTGTAGTTGAGCTTTAGAATTCACGGCGTTCATCGATTGAAGACGAAAAACTACTAAGGGGAGCTTGTGGAACTTCATCAACAAAAGGTATATGGAGACTTGAACTTATCTATCAGTCAAGAGTCTATTTCTATTTTATCTCCTATTAAGACAAAAGTCGTATAGCTATATAGACTTAACTTTATACACATTTGATATTTCGAGCTGAGTTTAACTCGCTTACATATTTCTCGAAATATGTGTTGGTAAGCTTTCGCTTTAACCAAGTTCATCTTTATTCTTGACGAAAGTCAAAATATGATCATGTGAAAAATCGCCCGGTAACATCTTACATGATTTGTGTGAGACAGTCATTTGATGTAGACTCGGAATGTTTCGTATTGATATATTGATCACTTGAAAATTGCTTTGAAGCTAATAGTTTGTGTGAGACAGCTATTCCCGTCTTCTAAGAATGTTTCAATGATTAAGATGGAATTTAGAACAATTAACCATTGCTTGGATATAACACAGTATGCGTACTTGTATGCTAACTGTTGCAAGTTATTCCAAGTCCTGGAACCATAGTATGCATACCCGTATGCGTACTGGTTTAACATTTGAAGTCCAGGAACTTAGTATGCATACCCGTATGCATACCGGTGTAACAGTTCAAGTCCGGGAATTCAACTGAGGTTGGTCGTGAACGACAGTATGCGTACCCGTTCGCATACTGGCGAACCCATACCAAGTCCGGCTACTTAGGTATGCGTACCCGTTTGCATACTTGAGTGGGTTAAGTTCTAAAATCGGTTGTTCATGAACAAATACATTTATATAATAAGGAATGCAATCTTTTGCGAACCGTGGCTATTATGTTCATGAATTGATAAGGTCCTCGAGTTTTGGTTTTAAGGTAGAGAATTATTCCTAGACCTAGGTTAGGAGCAAAAGATTCAAACTGGAAATTCGAGTGAATCAAAATCGATTTTGCTTCAATTGTGTCTTGTATACTTCCATGAGAATATAAACAATTGAACAACTCTATAACTAGTTTCATTTGAGTCATTTGAACTAGTTGTGATTAAGATGAACAAGGTTGATATGAAAGTGTTCATATGGCTAACTTCGATTAACTATTGTTTAGCCAACCAAGTGTACACGTTTAGGTACGGTTACCCATATCTAAATGAAGGCACATTTTATTTGTGTGTAACAGGCTAAGTTCGATCTAACGGTTGAAAGATATTAGCTTGAATCTAATCAGGTTTTCATCTAACAATGAATATTGAATGCTTTGTTACCAAGGTAGCATTGATTGCAAACCCTGATTTGAAGACTATATAAGGGATAACTCTAGCAACTGGGAAACCTAATCCCCACACCTCCTGTGTGATACTAGTTGCAACTAGAGTCGATTCTCCTTTAACCTAGGTTTTTCTAAAACCATTATAGGTTAATGACTTGAAGACTTCATTGGGATTCTGAAGCCAGACTCAACTATTTTCTCTGTAGTTGCGTGTTCTGATCTTACTTTGTTCTATCGTATTGAGTGTTATCTTCTCTAAGATTTGCTCGAGATTCAATCTCCGATAGGTAAGATAAAAAGTAGTCACAAACATCTTCGTCTCATCGTTTGTGATTCCACAATATCTTGTTCCGCTTCCATACGGTTAAGATCATTGTGAGGTGATTGATATTACTAGGCTGTTCTTCGGGAATATAGGTCCCGAGGTTTTTCTGCATTTGTGGTTTTCTCGTTAACAAAATTTCTGGTGTCTGTGTTATTTCTTTTCCACGTTATTTTTGTTTATATAATTGAAATATCAAAGGTTGTGCGTAGGTCAATCAATTAGATAATCCAACCTTTGGATGTTGATATGAATTGATTGACACTTGAACATGTGTCTTTGGTACCTTTCAAGTTGTTTCTCATAATAATCAGGCTCGCGGATTTCTATCTGTTTTATTTGCTGATTACATTGAGAAACAGAGATATAACTCTTGGATGTATTTTCCTTGACTGAGTCTGACTTTCTAGTTGATTCTCTTGGAAGTATATTGGAGTTAGTCCATACAGATTGCCTAAATGAAATATTGGGTTTGGTTCCTAAACCCCCGCTTTTTTAGATATCGATCATGGTCTCTTAGGAAGGAAGAAGATTTCACCAATCCAGACACAAAAACGATCCATTGATTCAATCTCTGTAAATCCATTATAAACTTAGTTGAAGGAGTTATCCCTACCGGCACTTTATCTTGCTTTTGAGTTTGACCTTAGTGGTTAGGTTAGTGCGTCTCGGATCACCTGAATTTCTTCATGCATAATTAAACGCCCCAGTAACCTGTTTTCATCAAAATCTACCATTAATCCTTGAAAACGTTGGGTAAATACCAAGGCGGGCTCTTGGGGCTTCAACAGAATCTTGCAAAATTTTAGATTGATATTCATACTTAAACCCCTTTAAAGTTACCAGTAGTGTAATGACCCGTTCGTCCATCGATACTGTCCCCACTTAGCCACTGCGGTTATCCGGCAGTGCGGGGTTTTCATCGGGCATCTTTGCGGAAATCCAGCAGCAACTTCCCGGATGGTCACCCATCCCTGGATTACTCCTGCCCGAG
>JAJJMB010014681.1:1532433-1624521 GCA_023531105.1 Papaver atlanticum | reverse complement strand
AGCAACTTCCCGGATGGTCACCCATCCCTGGATTACTCCTGCCCGAGAACGCTAAACTGCAGAGTTTTCTGCCAACTCTGGAGCCAAATGTGCTAAAAAGGCCTCGGTGTTAGGGAAGGACAAATCATTACTTATATTCCATTCGGCCAACCACTGCCGAATATCGGGGTATTACAAGTAGGGATAGACCCAACAAATATAGATCGAGCACACGTTTCTAAAGAAGGAGTACTAAAACTGCTGAGAATAACACGGACAGGATCCAGGCTGTATTCAATCGACCTTACCGTAAAATATGAAGCTCGTTACGAATGCGACAGAGCAAAAGAGCAACCATCCATACGACCTTAGCACTCTCTAGGACCTTAAGGACCGGATGACGCTCTAAACTTGGAGATTTTGACGAATATTTTCTCCAAAATTCGTTTAGGTCAAGGGCCCTCAACCTTATCACAGGGGACTCAGGAAGTTTACTTCACTTTGCTATTTTACTTATACTATTTCATTCTGTATCCGGTTAACCTCGTTCTTTGTCCATTGGATTCGCATTTTCATCGTCTACAGGATAAAGTTAGCAAACACTTAGAAAGTCTCCAAAAATTTGTAACCTAGTCAAATATGTTGCAGAGCTACATATGGTAATAAATCGCAATCCAAGATACAACTTGGCGCTCTTCCTGCTTCAGAGGATCATCACCAAAATGAGACAAGGCATAAGGCGAGGCTATATCCAAGATGAATATCAACCAAAGCTCATGCTTATCCAAAGATGCAAAGCTGTTGGTCGATATGTTACGTCAACAACGGTTCTGTCAAAAATAAGAGGAACTCGCTCTAGCAATTATATAACCAAGTCCCAATGAGCCTCCATCTCAGCTTCACCAAAGAATATATATCCAGTTTCATTTGCCGATGGGACCTCAGTTCACCTAAGATGGAGAAGTAGAATATCTTTGCAGTCGAATCTATCAAGGAAAAAGAAATCCATCGTATACTCGTAAGGCCAACAATTTAGATAAAGGCTCCATTACTCGAACATACATCCACAACCAACTACTATCACTTAAGTAAACATGGGAAGGATGCGAGATCGTGAATCCAAAACAAACACTACTAATCCAATTGCCTACTAGCAATTCCCTTAGTCAAAATCTCTTCTATCGAAAAACCGGCTCAACAAGCAGCCCCATGTATCAGAGTCATACGTGATGACTAAAGGACAAGATACATCTTCCCCCAGTCCCAGAAGGTGTCTACTAATCTCGAGGTCGTTTTTGCATCTCCTAGAAGAATAGATCCCAACAGATAAGTTGCAACACAAATTAACATGAGTCCCTGTCAAGACACGTAGCAGAGATAAAACAACAACTTTATCTCATCTCGGAAGATTCAATCTCAAAAAAATAAATAAAGATCTTACCCCAATGATCAAACATCTCCAGTAAACTGGAATCCCTATTCATACAACAAACAAGGGACTGACGAAGAACCATGCATCAGGCATCTTTGTGACTAACATGAGGCGGCTCAAACATCCAACTCCTAAATGAAATACTCTTACACCATTAACCCAGAGATTTTGGATGCAAAACAAATTGGTAGAATTCAGAATGCTTTAAGTTAGAGACTTCTCACTAGAGGTGTATGAACGAGAATCTGATATCTTGTCCGAGCCTCAGCTCCCACGGCCAACCCTCAGGTACAAGCGCTTCAACCCTTGATATCAAACAAAGAATTGCGGGATGCTATCCCACGGAAATGAACTCAATCAATAACAGAGATGCTGAAATACTTATACAAGTCAAAATCAGGTTTTGTCGCATCCAGATAAGGACTCACCCATCTAGGGTTTCCATCACGATCAAGCAAGCTAGGTTCTACAAAACCCCGTATAAGGATTTCAGAGATGAAGCATGTACCAAGATTACCCAAACACGTTGGAATCATTTCTATGCTCAAGATTCACGGCTGAGACAAACTAGGTTTCGTGTTGGGTCAAAAAGAATCTATGGCTTATTTTCGTTCCAACCGCCTCATACTTCATCCAGTCAACTCGAAAAACTAAGACAAACGGGTTGAAAATTCGACAACGCGCCCTTGATAAAAAAATATTCGTCTAGGTCTCTTGATAGACGCATTTATGTGTCTATGTCATCTCTATTGTGTATATTGTTAGTACCCATTTTTGTACTTATTTTGGTATTTTATCTCTTTGTAGGTGTTTTTGGAGAAATAAGCTTTTACGGCGAAATTGGCTCGAAAAGTTGATAAATGCAATCCAAGGGACGAGTGTTATGCGGACTCCAGCAACGGATAAGGGGCGACCATTGGATAAGGGGTAACCTTTCCCCTTCACGTTCAAATTTTGAATTTGGGCGGGAAACCAAAACCGTAAAGCATGTTTTCTGGCAATTTTGGTGGTAGTGATTTGGAGGAGTTTGAGGTCGATTAAACCACTTATTTTCATAGGGTAGACTCCTTATGGGTCTAGGAATCTAACATGGGTGTTTAAATCGATTAAACTGGGCTCAATCGACGGATTTTTATCTCAACAGCAAAATATGGAAAGTCACGTGTGTGACTTGTTTTAAGAAATTTTAGAGAAATTAAAGGCAAGATTTTCTTCCCAAAGCTTTATATCTATCTAAGGAAGAGTTTAGAATCAAAAGGAAAGCTCAGAAACGCGTGGAAATCCTAAAACAAGAAATTGCCGCAACTTTGCCGTGAAGAGAAAGGAAGAGATTTTGGAAGATTCTGGAGAGATTTAATCGGTATTTTTGATATAAATAGATTGTTTGGGTCATATATAAGGGGTGTCGAGAGTTTGGGGGGCTGAGAAGGGATTAGGAGGTGATAATCATAGGTTTACAGGCCGCTGCTGCTGCTGTTTTCTGCTGGTGCGGAGCTGAAGAACACGAAGAACATAAGACGCACACGGGACAGTCGCAAAGAACACGAAGAACTTCGACCCACAAATAACCGTCGCAAAAACAGTCTTATATTCAACTACAGAAAGTTGTTATCGTTTTTTACTGTGTTTGCTTAATACTTTCAGCGACCATTACCTTCCTTACAACAAGCTTTCTGTAACTATAGCTCGTCCTTTTTAATAAAAACACCTTATTTGATCAATGAAATCAACTTTTGAGCATATTGCTAATATGAGGAGCTAAACCCCTTAGCCGAGGCAACGGAGGAAGCCATTGTTCCATGAAAAGTGGTATATTTCTATTTTAATTATTTTTGCAATCTTTTACATGATTATTTGCATAGAACTAATATTGGAAAATTGATTTTTATTGAGTAGTTGTGAATTGTTTTGATAGAACATGCTAGGTTTTAAAACTTTTGATGTTTCATGCTTGATGTTTACAATTGTTACTTCAAAAATCTATTAGAGGCAATAAATTAGAATCACTTTAAAAGCAAGAATTGCATGAATATTGATTAGATTGTATCACTTAATTGGTTAATGGTGGAATCCAAAGTCTCGGTGTCTTTTTATAATTTGATACAATTTTATTTGAGTTATTTAATTTAATTTAAGTCTAAAAAAATATCCTTCACAAGTCTTAGAGTTTGAATCTTTTTACCACTACAACTACAAAACACATCATCTCTCCTACCATGTGTTAAAAGGATATGATGTTTTAAAACACGATCCAAGAGTTATCATCAAAACACTTGAAAGAATTGTTGCTAAATAGCTCTGGATTCCGAGTTCAACTTCATATGGACATATCACCGAAATAAGAAGCTTCAAATCATAATTTTTCTCTAATAGATGAAGGTTGGGTCTTTTCTGTTCGATAGTTGGGGTCAACCACTGAAATCGGACATCAAACGAAGTTTTTACAGCCTCCGAAGTCAAGATCGCGCAAGGAAAAACTTCCTATTACGAATTTAACTTCGGTTTTTCACCTACGCAACGATCAAGCTAGGTTTGGCACAAATTAAAACTCAGGATGGTCCCCTTCCTTTACCAGATGCATACATAAAAGGTCTAGAGGGGAAATTACCAACATTTAAGGAAAATCATCCGACAACAGTGGCCTCTACCTCTCGGGAAGAAAATTATCTCTTCTTCTTTAAGGCCTCCATATCCCTTCCTCCACGTCTCCTCAGATACCGGCATCTCTTACATAAGGGCATCTCTAAGAAACGAAGACCGGAGTTTTGCTTGTTCAAGATGGTTCCAACAGAATCCAGCAACTCTCGCGATTACCTCATATTGAAAGCAAAGATTTTCACGGGTTGTCATCAAGGTACCCATATTTATAAAATCCTTAGAAGCAAGGCTGTTCATAGTTATCATTCTCATGACATTAAATTCTCCAACCAGTGCTTCATCTGAAGTCAAAGAAGACATGAGGCATGTGAAATCACCCTCAGGTCGGTCAGTTGTCTCTCTGCACCCTGAACCTATTTCTGAAGGCCTTCTGAAATTGTTGAAGCTTGCCTCATCTTCATTCTACCAAAGTCAAACCCTTTCTCGCTATGAGGAGTACTTGTCTCCATAAAAGTCTCGTTTTCCATGCAACTCTACAAGCGAGAGAGAAATTAGAAAAAGTACACTAAGAGAGTGAAGACACATGGCATATACATAGGGTCTGTAATTAGGGTTTTTCTGTATTGTGAAGTTTCAAGCCTCATGAGCAAAAGTCGAAACTTGCTCATATGCCTACATAACTATCCTTATTTCAATAAGTATACAATTCCATATCTCCAAGGATACTCACGGATTCATTCGGTTCCATACTTTCACAAGGGATCAAGCAAAATACGTTTTCTGGAAACCAAAGAGTAAAAACGTATAATCATTCCACGGACGTGTCTCTGGCCTAAGGATACAAAATTCACGACCTAAACCAAGCTAAGGAAGGGTAGTGAATTCATAATACTCTAAGGGGTTGTGGTTGAAGCAAGAGAACGCTTTAAGAGTCCAACTGAAACAAGGATTCCTTTGGTAAACATTGCAGCGCGAAGACTTGAAAACTGATGCCAAACCATAAGGAATTTCGGGGTACTTCCTGAAGCAAATATGTTCCTCTATGTCTTACCATAAACATACTAAAAGGGCACCTAAAACGGACAAACGAGCTAGGAGATGTGGTCCCAACACCGAAGTAAGTGCAATCTGAAAACTCCTGAAATTTTTATACGAGATTTCTGAAGTAAAAAGTATACATGGATATGATTGACAAAACGAACTCGGAATCAAGTGATTTTTTATTTTATTTTTTGCATTATGAATATTATTTTCTTACCTTTAAATTTTGGGTTCGGGGACTCAAATCGGAGTCCGAATGAAGAGTTTACATCCATTCTATGCAAGCCTCTCAAAACTGAAGTTTTCTGACGAACGCCCAAACGAAAAGTCCTAATACGAACATAACGTGTGAAAGTAGGATGGAAAGACCTCCATACCTAGGTCACTCCCAAAATAGGTGGAAAAGAGTTTTATTATCCAAGCCTAGCTCAAAAGGGAAGCCATCTAGAAAAGGAAAAGGAATTGGAGCTAAAAGAGGAAATTAGAGGAATTTGGATCAAATAAGGAAACTGGGAGTTTTCTTTCTTCTAAAATCCCTCCACGCGGTGGCCAAGCTCTTCCCATGCGTCAAAATTATCTCCTAATCCAGTGGGACATCACTTATTCTTTTGGGATTTTTAAAAAAGGGATTAAAGTCGAAGGGAATTAGGGTTTTGACGAAAAATAGCCCTAATTTCAAGAATTTTATGGAAAAGGGATTTATTCTAAAAGAGAAATGATCGAGCCTCTCCCCATTCTCTTGGAAGGTTCTCTACATCTCTCTCAATCCCTTTCAGCTCATTACTCTTCAACAAAAACAAGTTCATAATGGATTTGGACTAAAATACCTTTATTTGGCAATTTTTGAGTATTTTCAAATAAGAAAGCCCTAATACAGCCAGAGACCAAACAAGCTCTCATCTACTCATTCTAAAGGCCTCATACACGTGAATATTCAGAATATTGAGTCCTCTAAGTGTTCGAAGAAGAACGGGATTGAAACGGAATCCAGAAAAGCAGAATTTCAAAGAAAATAACGGAAATTTAACTCAAACAGGGAAGTTCGAGTTCATAATTTCCATAAGCGGAACCAAACACGCGCCTATTTCTCTCTATAAAGTTGTGACTATGCCCAGGGAAGATCATGTCCTCTCTCATGCCGAAGAAAAATCAAGCTCATAGTGGGTTTTGACGAAAATACCCTTAGTTTCAAAAGTAGGTATTTTCTTTAAGGAAAATGTGTCTAATTGGTATAAGGAATTAAACATGCTCTCATCACACAAGGTGCCGACCCCAAAAGATAGATACACACCTTACAAGCCTCTTCAAGCCTATCCAGAGTGTCTGAAGGAGTCAGACGCGAACAAAAGAGAAATTAGGTTTAGGTGCAGTGCAAACCTGAATTCAGAATTTACATTGGATAGGGACTCCGTAACTTCAAAAGTAAGTGCTAATTTATTCTCATAGGATTTTTCCAACCTCACGGACAGCCAGGAAGCCGCTTAAATCCCTCTTTTCCCCAAATACTTACTGGCACAAACTTGGAAGCTCAAGGATGCACAAAGATAGGAAATTAGGGTTTTGTCCAAGTAAACCCTAATTTGCAAATCCCATTCGACCAAGATGGAAATTTCATCTCTACAAGACTCTATTCACATTATGATGACACTTCCCAATGCGAAATCCAAAAAAGGTTCCATGTCCAGGGTCAACTCCAAGCTCAGATTTGCACAAAAGGAAGAAGTAAGGGTTTTGAGAAACCCTAATTCGCAAGTCTAGTCTCTCAAAACCGAAATTTTACTTCATCAAGGCTCAATTGTCACGCTAGTAACGTCTCCTAACAAAAAATCCCAGAAATCTCCCAAGTCAAAAGTTGATTCGAAGTCCAGAATCAGAGCAAGCAAAGACGAAGAATCAATTCAGGGACTCTGTAGATCTAAAAGAACGAGTAGATTATAATTCCGTATTTGAACGATTTGACACCATCTATATACTCATCATAGAACAATCAAGATTCTACTCTGAGTAGGGGACCTATTGTAGATGATAAAATTTGGATAAGGGAAAAAACCGTCATTTCAAGACAATAGACAAAGCTCAACTCTCAGGGGAAGGATTAAGCACTTGGTCCTCAAGGCGCTCATAGTCACGATTTCTTGTATACGTCCCCGCGAGACACTACTGGTCGTGTTGCCGTGATTCGTAGCGCACATCCCCGACGAGATACTGCTGGTCACGTAGGTTATGTAGAGCGTAAAACGTCCCCGGCGGATTTATGAACCAGAACAGCCATAATTCCAGCGTGTCTTCGCGAGACGCAGCTGATTGTGATGCCATGATTCCTAGTATACATCCCCGCGGGATACTGCTGGTCATGTAGGCTCTGTAGATGCATAAAAACATCCCCGGCGGACTTATGACCCAGAGCGGAGACATACATGTCTCCTGTAAGCACGACTCACCCTATTTGAGATCAAGGACTGATTCCTAGTACATTATCGCGAGATACACTGGTCATGTCTACTCTAGGCTCTGAATCGACTTACCGAGGCTTCAGAATAATTCCTAGGACATCCCCACGAGATACGCTAGTTATTCTGCCACTGGGCCCATTCGACAGACTCATAGAACATCCTTCCGAGATACACTGGTTATGTCGGACCCATAAATACAGACACAATTGACTTCTAGCACATCTCTGCAAGATACGCTGGTCAAAGACAATTGAGCCAAAGTCTCACAAATACATTAATCGGGGGTACAAAGCCCTTTCTCTCTCTTCAGGACGAGTCCCTTATGACCACAGAGAGTTTCGAATTTATTAAGAAAATCTTCATAGAGATTTTGGTCAGTCATCAAAATCTCGGAGAGATTCGCATCTCTCTGCAAAATCTCGGAGATATTCAAATCTCTCCTCAAAATCTGAAAGTGATTCACATCTCTACTCAAAATATCGGAGAGATTCAAATCTCTCAAAAAAATCTCAGACAAGGTTGATATTGATCGGTGCCTAATAATGTATATTTTCTGATCATTTTGTTGTATTTTATCACACTTTAAGTGATTTAATCTCCTATTTTAAGTCAAATTGTGCAGTTTGAAGTTCGAGGCATTGATAATCTTATTGCCTGTAAATATTGATGATTTCTGTTTGGTTGTATTTGCAGGAGAGTAAAGATAGTGGGGTTGACAGAGCTATTACGAGAAGTGAAAATATTACATCAAATGGTAGCTGAGAAGCGACAGGAAAATCAGGTGCTGGGTATATGATTAATGGGCCAAAGGAGTAGTCCATTTGTTTTCACGGTTTACAAGTCAAGCTTTCAATCTCTCATATATCTAAGCTTGGTGTTAACGCCTAACACACAAGTAAGCCCTTTATCAACTTTACCAATTCACATTTCCAAGATTAGAACCAAAGTTCATCTTCTTTGTTACTCCACCCGACAGCAGTACCTTCTCCCTGCTTTACTGTGTTTTTGCCTCCTTTAAGATCCCATCATCACTACTGCCAAACCACAACCATCTCCCTCTCTCAACTGTACCACTCCTTAAACCAGAAACATCACCATCCAACTTCCCTTTCATCTTTATCTTGTCCCTAATTTTGACCTAAGCCTCGTCTCTGAATTGAACGACAGTAGGGCGGCTATGAAGAACAAAAGCAACAGGGTTTGTCGAATTGAGGGCTTGAATTCTCTGAAATATCATCTGCAGAAGACAATAAGGGTGGTTGTGGTGAATAATAGGGTGTTGTGTTGTCATATTAGGTCTGAAATCGATTTCCTTTCAACACCGGCAACATCTGAAATTAGTGAAGACATTACAATGTCAGTGCATGATGAAGTAGACTACATCAGTGGTGAGTTTCAAGACTATCAATTTCCTAGATTTCTTCTTGTGTAATTACTGTCAATGGGATTGAATAGTTGGGGGAGAATCTTGTATAAATGGGGTTGCAGTTGTATTTGGAAGTTATGCCCGGATTAGACGGTGCACCAACCTGTAGTTTATATTTTCAGTATTATTATGTTCTAATTCAATAACTAGGGTTTAGATGAAACCCATAATCAGCTACTGAGTTTGGTTCATGTATTGATATTATTCTTGTTGTGCTATAATGTTTAGGATAAATATAATCTGAGCACTTCATCATTTTACTTTCACAGTGTATGCCATGTATCCATTGTAGTCATATTACTTCTATACTGAATGTGTTGCAGCTCGTGCTTAACAGATTGTTGTTCGATCCCTAGACTAGTTGTGCTTTAACTAGACAGTTAGTACTTCGGAGGGACACCTTAGTTGTGATTATAATATCTTTCTTAGGAATGGATTGATCATCTAAGTGATGAAACTGATCTGTGATTAGTTATACTGTGAGAAGACATCTAATACTAGGGGTTAGTTAGTTGCCTTAGTTGACATTAAGCCATCCATTGAGACCTTGGATAAACGGTAGACTTGCATCTTGTCCGGTGTCCATTACAAGGGACCAGAACATTATTGAAACTGGACTAACTTAGATGAGATTAGGTGTTAGATTCGACTTCCCTAGTGCCCTTTAATCTGCATTTTTTTTTTCTATTTTGTGTTACATAACCAACATCTATCCGTATTGGCAAACAAACCCCCTTTTTGTTAATGTTTGGATTGAATCAGTTGTAGTAAGACTTGAGAATCAATTTTACACCCACCTTGTCCCTGAGGATCGACCTATGCTTGCCATGTGTTACATTAGGATATTGTGCACTTACAGTTATCATTGTAGGTACTCTTTATAAACCTACCAAATTTTTGGCGTCGCTGCCGGGGACTCGGTAGCGGTGTAGCTGAAGTTTCTATATTTACTTAACTGGTTTCAGTTAATATTGTATATATGTGTTAGATTTTCTTTTGTTTTCCTGCCATTATAGCTGTAGCTTGTTATATTGCATATTAGCTGTTGTAGTTTTTCTTTTAACTTTAATTATTTTATCTACCTGCATTCTCGTACCAGCATCATTGTATTAGTTAGCCCATTTGCACATATATCTTGCATCACTTAAAACAACCTGCATTTGTGTTGCCGTGGCTTGTCAGTTTTCTATGCTTCTGTAATTTTTTCCATTTGATGTTTTGTAGTCATAACTTAGCAGGTTAACTCCATCCCATTTGTAGTCTGTCGCATCCAGTAGCTGCCTTAGCAAAATTTTCAATTGTTTTCCTTTACTTTCTTAGATTACAGTAGTTAAACCCATCTGTGTACATAATTTTCATCCCATCTCTTTAAGTGTTTTTTGTAGTTGCTAGGTTTGTTTCAGTCAATCACCTGCATCTAGAATTCTGTGAATATTTTGAAGTTTCTAGTCTTTTTACCTTTGATAGTATCATCTCAGTAATGTAATCCATCTGTTATATCTTGCATCCTTTTTTTACAAAGTAGTATAATCTATAGTTGTAGGTTAGTTCTGTGACACCTTGGCTGTAGTTTTTAATTCTCAGTTCATTTGTAATATATTGCCATCAGTAAGATTAACCTATATAAAAAAATTTATATATCAATCATTCCGTATTCAGTTCATATCTATATTTTAGCCTCTTTTTCAGTTTATTTGCATTCTGTTGCCAGCATCATTGACCTGTAAGATAACTTAGTCCTGTATTTTGTATAGCATATTAGGTCTTTTGTACTCTCATCTGTAGCCTTCTAGTGTAGTTATAGTTTAGTTCTGTAGCATCTTAGTCGCAGTGGTAACTGTATTCTCCATCACTCCATTCGCATTTGCAGAACTACATCTGTAGGCTATGTATATACTTGTTTATATTTTACTTTTTCTGTTATAGCGTAACTTAGCTGTAGTTTTTAATCTTCAGTTTCATCACATATCTGCATTTTGTTTCAGTTAGCTGCACCATTGCCAAAACTAGTTTTAGTTATATGCATCTATAGTTCATAGTATCATGTAGCTTAGTTTGTATATTTGTCAGATTTCGTTGTTTCATAATTTAAATCATATCTGTATATATCCATCAGCAAGTCATATAAGATTGTGAAGTTTAGCTTTTCTTTGTCTCGGTTTTAATACCTGCTGTTTCACCCTATCACCTGTACTTAAACTTGAAACTGCATAGCCTGAGTTGTATCTCAGGATGTATTGTGACATTCACCTTGAAATTGCTGAGCCTTTGGTTGTGCTAGCCAGTCCTGCAGAGCTGACGTGTTCCCATTTCAGCTGCATCGCACCTAATGTTGCACTATTCTCGAATATAATCTGTGGCTATATGTCAATCATTTGTAGGCACCTTTGAAACTAAAGCACAAACCAAAAAGGACAAGGACAAGGAAAAGAGCAAATCCGTGGCGTGCCTAAACCTGGTCATACTAGCGGTATCGTATTCTCGAACTTTATGCTCTGTCTTAAATGTTATGCCATGTTTACCTGATAAGCTAGTCGCCTGACTGAACATTACTCAAAACCCTACAACTTTTGGTTCCCATGCACATTCCCTTATGATATTTTGAGTAACATCTGTGCTAACTGGAATTGCTGTTTACTGAGATTAATTCTTTGTGCATAATATCTGGCCTTGGAATCTCACATGCTTTGCTCCCTGTTTTGTGAATTGCTTGGCTGTCTGATAGCCATAACATATGGTATCTGTATGCATGCTCCTGTACTAATTGAGTAACATATCTTCTAGCTAAATTGTTACATCACTGTGAATCTCCCGAACTCTGCAAAACTCTGTGTCTGCATACATCCACGAACCTTCCAGTTAGTGACCGTTTATATTGTGTTTAGGACTGTTTGAGTGATTCATGTCAGGATTTTGAACTGGTGTTAGGGATAAAAAATCATCGCATAAATCAATCAGAGAACTTGCATAAGAGCATGCTTCACGTTATGAGTTTCCAGTAGACCATGATGTCAATAACTATAGGGATTATTACCAACCTTTTCAAGGTTCTGAGCCTCCATATACATACCCTAATGTCTATGCACACATGGACCAATCACCACAATAGGAAAATGACCAATTCTGTACTCCCCTTGAATAACTGAATATGCTTTTAAAAATGAATCTGGTTCATTTACAAAATGAGGGAAGGGAGAAGTGTCTAGATGAATTATTTGTTGATCCTAATAAATTAAATTGTGAAAATAGTGTTTATTTTCCAGCTCATGATTCACAAGATGAATATTTACCTGTTTTAGAGGGAAGTAAATAGACTCGAAATACTATGCTTACTGATAGGATAAACTATTCATGTTTTGATGATGATGATAATATGATGTTAGAGGAATCTGTTTTCTTGAATACTTTAGATGTGGAGTCAAGTAGCTCAAAAACACTAGACCCCATGATAAAGGCATGCACACATGGTGTTTCTTCTAACTTTCATATATATCAGAGTCTATGTTCATACACTTTTGATGCTGATTTGGGGCATGTACAATTGTTCAGTAAAGAAGAGCATGACATACATTTTGTATCTGACTTAAGGAAGGTTGAATTTTCTGTTGACAACAATAATCATATGCATGAAAATAACTTTGATATGTCTAGTTCCCTTCCTAGGTCACAATATGCTGCTTCTTCTGATTTTGATTTGGGTACTTTGGATAATCATGATGCTGATTTGGGGCCTGTTAATTTGTTCAATGAACATGAGCATGATGTTGTACTTGTTTCTGACTTAGGAAGAGTTGAATCATGTAATGATACAGATGAAAATAACTTAGAAAGATCTGATTCCCTGCTTAAGTCACAACATGATTGTCTTAATGTCGACCGAGAGGCTGTCAAACCCACTTTGTGGACAGCTCCAAGCTTTGGATTAGATCTGTGTGCTTCTCAAGTGTTTTTGGACCATTTTGCAGTTAAATATAGTATCTCTGAAGAGCCACATTTGGAATGCATTGATATGTTTGTGCCTGCCCCTAACACAGTTCACTTGGAACTAGATCTTGTGCATGACGCACCTCTGAAATTGTTAGATTTTGTGCCCAAAAATATATCTGTTGAAAAATCTAGGTTTGGGGGTAGCTCATCTTGTCTGACAGTCTCACTTAAATTTCTGTCCTATTATAAATGTTTGAGGTTACTAAAATCTATACATACTGTCTTTTGGGTTGATCCTCAGCTCTTTAGGTTGTATATGTATGGTGAATCATATGTGTATATAATTCAGTAGGTAATTTTTCTATCTTGAGTCAGTTGAATCTTATTTTTTGTTTTGTATATATTGTGTTAATCCAATGTAATCTCATCTGAAAAATGTTGGATTTTAGCCGCGAATAATGGAGTTCAGTTCTTTTTTTCGTCAAATCTGGTAATCTCGTTCCTTTTCTTTACTCGGCATTGCTCTGATGGTATGTTGTAGTATAATTTTGTTCATCTTTAGAAACATCGAGGACAATGTTTAGTTTAGGTTTGGGGGTGAAAAGTAGATACCATATGACTGATGGCATGCTATAATTGAAAACAGAACTCTTTCTTTTTGTTATAAAAAAATGAAAAATAAAAAGTGGAGCTCATTTACCTTGATTTGTGATACTTGTGAATGTATGATATCTTAGGGTTCTTAGTCTAGATGATGAGGCACCCCTGATTCTAGCACAATTCACATGTGATATAGAAAATTTGCACATGCACGATCTACCAAGCTTGTATAGCGTCGGTGTTTCATAGGTTAAGTAGGCTTCCAATCATCTAAAAAACTGAATGAGACTTGACTAGCTTGTTCTTTGGTTGGCTGGGATAGAAGTTGGAGGATACACTAAGAAAAACAACCATTGAATTTGACCGGGTGCATCGAAAAGGGTTGCCTCTTGCTAAAAGTGTCATGTAATGTATTTTTTTTGTTTTTGTACAAAGTTTATTGTGTCAATTTGTGTTTGCATCTCTCATTGTTCAAAAATCAGTTATAAGAAAAGAAAAAAAAATCAAAAAGAAAAAGAAAAAAAAAAAAAAACAAATAATATCCATTGTTTGTTATTATGTTCTGTTTCAGTAAAAGAGTTAAAGTTTCTCTCTTGCCTCAAATTAAGAGAGTAGTCAATGTAAATAAGTCATCTTTTGTTATATGTTGTGAATAGTCTTGTAATAAGCAAGGGAGGGTGCACGCCATTGATGTACAACACGGGTTAGCTGAAATATCACCAACTCTAAAGGTAAACATTCACAATTCTCGTAAAGATGGACAGCTAGCTTGGCTTTGAATTCAGTTCTTAGCCTAAAAAACTATCTCTTAGTAATTGGCAGTCAGAACTTCCTAGAGTAAATCATTCTCTATACATGTCTAAGTTAGATGCACTTTACACTCTTATCACATGTCTTTAGTTGTTTCAGTGCTAGAATTGTGCCTTTAAAAGCTAGATTGACATATCCAATTGTTGTGAGCTAAAACTGAAATGCATGTATCACTTTCATGGAACCTGAGCTTATATTTTGTCATAGAACTTTGTGGGTATGTTCTAAACAAACCCTCACGAGACTTCAACTCGTCCACTAGGGACACTTGGTGGTTTAAAAAGCTTATTGCATTCGCTAAATGCAATCAAGAGACCAGCGACAGTGATGTAGGTAGGATTTTATTAGTTTTTGTTTACTCGTGGACGAGCAAAATTCAGGTTTTGGGGTGTGATCGGTGCCTAATAATGCATATTTTCTGATCATTTTGTTGTATTTTATCACACCTTAAGTGCTTTAATCTCCTATTTTAAGTCAAATTGTGCATTTTGAAGTTCGAGGCATTGATAATCTTATTGCTTGTAAATATTGATGATTTTTGTTTGGTTGTATTTGCAGGAGAGTAAAGATAGTGGGGTTGACAGAGCTATTACGGGAAGTGGAAATATTACATCAAATGGGCCAAAGGACTAGTCTATTTATTTTCACGGTTTACAAGTCAAGCTTTCAATCTCTCATATATCTAAGCTTGGTGTTAACGCCTAACACACAAGTAAGCCCTTTATCAACTTTACCAATTCACATTTCCAAGATCAGAACCAAAGTTCATCTTCTTTGTTACTCCACCCGACAACAATACCTTCTCCCTGCTTTATTGTGTTTTTGCCTCCTTTAAGATCCCATCATCACTACTGCCAAACCACCACCATCTCCCTCTCTCAACTGTACCACTCTTTAAACCAGAAACATCACCATCCAACTTCCCTTTCATCTTTATCTTGTCCCTAATTTTGACCTAAGCCTCGTCTCTAAATTGAACGACAGTAGGGAGGCTATGAAGAACAAAAGCAACAGGGTTTGTCGAATTGAGGGCTTGAATTCTCTGAAATATCATCTGCAGAAGACAATAAGGGTGGCTGTGGTGAACAATAGGGTGTTGTGTTGTCATATTAGGTCTGAAATCGATTTCCTTTCAACACCGACAACATCTGAAATTAGTGAAGACATTACAATGTCAGTGCATGATGAAGTAGACTACATCAGTGGTGAGTTTCAAGACTATCAATTTCCTAGATTTCTTCTTGTGTAATTACTGTCAATGGGATTGAATAGTTGGGGGAGAATCTTGTATAAATGGGGTTGCAGTTATATTTGGAAGTTATGCCCGGATTAGACGGTGCACCAAGCTGTAGTTTATATTTTCAGTATTATTATGTTCTAATTCAATAACTAGGGTTTATATGAAACCCATAATCAATTGCTGAGTTTGGTTCATGTATTGATATTATTCTTGTTTTGCTATAATGTTTAGGATAACTATAATCTGAGCACTTCATCATTTTACTTTCACAGTGTATGCCATGTATCCATTGTAGTCAGATTACTTCTATGTTGAATATGTTGCAGCCCGTGCTTAACAGATTATTGTTCGATCCCTAGACTAGTTGTGCTTTAACTAGACAGTTAGTACTTCGGAGGGACACCTTAGTTGCGATTATAATATCTTTCTTAGGAATGGTTTAATTATCTAAGTGATGAAACTGATCTGTGATTAGTTGTACTGTGAGAAGACATCTAATATTAGGGGTTAGTTAGTTGCCTTAGGTGACATTAAGCCATCCATTGAGACCCTGGATAAACGACAGACTTGCATCTTGTCTGGTGTCCATTACAAGGGACAAGAACATTATTGAAACTGGATTGAAATAGCTGAGATTAGGTGGTAGATTCGAATGCCCTAGTGCCCTTTAATCTGCATTTGTGTTTTCTATTTTGTGTTACATAACCAACATCTAGCCGTATTGGCAAACAAACCCCCTTTTTGTTACTGTTTGGATTGAATCAGTTGTAGTAAGACTTGAGAATCAATTTTACACCCACCTTGTCCCTGAGGATCGACCTGTGCTTTCCCTGTATTACATTAGGACATTGTGCACTTGCAGTTATCATTGTAGGTACTCTTTATAGACCTACCAAAAATTCCCCATGATAGGCACGAGCCTCATGTAGGAATCGAGTCTCCTTTTCAGACTCTCCACAGAATTCTGAGGCATCTCATGCATTTTCACGTGACTCATCCTAGTCATTCTTACAGATCGGAGAATATCTCTCTATCTTGGCCAACTCGGCTAAAGAGAATATTTCTCTCTCTCAACACAACATCACAAAGGCTGACTCATCTTCACACAAATGAGGGGATAACAATTAGGGTTTTGATCTGCCGGTCGACGGCACGTGTGAGAAATACTCGGCCTATTTCTCACCGCATAAGAGAGTAAAGGCGGTGGAATAATGAGATAAACTCAACCTAGTTTATCTCTATCTATTCCTTAAAAGTCGAGAGAATTGCTTCGCACGGCACGGAAAATAATCCTTATCTTCACCGACCTGAGATTAGAGAATTCAACTATAAAGAGGTCCTCTATTTCTCCAAGCTACGAACATCTTTCTCATAACCTCTCAAAGTAATTCTTCTTTAAACCCTAGAATTCTCTGATCTCTCTCTGCGTCTGCTTCCCTCCCTAAGACAAGCCCTAAACCTCTTCCCTGTGACTGAAGCAACATTTGAACGACCATTGTGCGTGGTTTTGGCAGAGACTGTTTGTTAGAGCACTTCTCGGTCAAACTCTCAAGCATTGCTATCTCAAGCTTGTTTGTCAAGTTTAGGTTCCAAAACTATAAGTCTTGATTTCTAGTCTACTTATAGTTATGTCTCAAATTAGGATAGAATGTGTAGTTGAGCTTTAGACTTCACGGCGTCCGTCGATTGAAGACGAAGAACTACTAAGGGGAGCTTGTGGAACTTCATAAACAAAAGGTATGTGGAGACTTGAACTCATCTATCACTCAGAAGTCTATTTCTATTCTATCTCCTATTGAGACAAAAGTCGTATAGCTATATAGACTTTTTATTATACACATTTGATATTTCGAGCTGAGTTTAACTTGCTTATATATTTCTCGAAATAAGTGTTGGTAAACTTTCTCTTTAACCAAGTTCATCTTTTATTCTTGACGAAAGTCAAAAGATGATCATGTGCAAATCGTCGGGTAACATCTTACATGATTTGTGTGAGACAGTCATTTGATGTAGCCTCGGAATGTTTCGTGTTGATCTATTAATCACTTGAAAATTACATTGAAGCTAATAGTTTGTGTGAGACATCTGTTCCCGTATTCCAAGAATGTTTCAGTGATTAAAATGGAGTTTAGAACAATCAACCATTGATTGGATATAACACAGTATGAACAAGGTTGATATGAAAGTGTTCATATGGCTAACTTCGTTAACTATTGTTGAGCCAATAAAGTGTATACGTTTAGGTACGGTTACCCATATCTAAATGAAGTCACATTTCATTTTTGTGTAACAAGCTAAGTTCGATCTAACGGTTGAAAGATATTAGCTAATCAGGTTTTCATCTAACGGTGAATATTGAATGCTTTGTTACCAAGGTAGCATTGATTGCAAACCCTGATTTGAAGACTATATAAGGGAAAACTCTAGCAACTGGGAAACCTAATCCCCGCACCTCTTGTGTGATACTAGTTGCAACTAGAGTCAATTCTCCTTTAACCTAGGTTTTTCTAAAACCATTATAGGTTAACGACTTAAAGACTTTATTGGGATTTTGAAGCTAGACCCAACTATTTTCTTTATAGTTGCGTGTTCTGATCTTACTTTGTTCTATCGCATTGAGTAATATCTTCTTTATGATTTGCTCGAGATTCAATCTCCGATAGGTAAGATAAAAAGTAGTCACAAACATCTTCGTCTAATCGTTTGTGATTCCACAATATCTTGTTTCGCTACCATACGATTAAGATTATTGTGAGGTGATTGATATTACTAGGATGTTCTTTGGGAATATAAGTCAGGTGTATCATTTGGTTCCTGTTCACCTTGATTTATCAAAAGACGGAATAAAAACTCGTAGGTATTTCTGTGGGAGACAGATTTATCTATTCAATAGACTTTTCTACGTGAGACAGATATGTTTATCAAGTCTTCGACTTTGGGTCATAGCAACTCTTAGTTGTGGGTGAGATCAGCTAAGGAAATCAAGTGCGTAGAGTCCTGCTGGGATTCAGAGGAGTAAGGAATGCGACTGTACCTTAATCAGTGTGAGATTGGTTAGGGCTCAACTACATTCTAGTCCGAAGTTAACTTGTAGTAGGCTAGAGTCTATAGCGGCTTAATACAGTGTGGTTTTCAAATCTGGACTAGGTCCCGGGGTTTTTCTGCATTTACGGTTTCCTCGTTAACAAAATTTCTGGTGTCTATGTTATTTATTTTTCGTATTATATTTTTATATAATTGAAATATCATAGGTCATGCGTAGTTCAATCAATTATATAATCCAACCTTTGGTTGTTGATATAAATTGATTGGCACTTGAGCATTGGTCTTTGGTACCGTTCAAGTTGTTTCTCATAATAATCAGGTTTGCGGATTTCTATCTGTTTGATTTGCTGATTACATTGAGAAACATATATATAACTCTTGGATGTATTTTCCTTGATTGAGTCTGACTGTCTAGTTGATTCTCTTGGAAGTATATTGGAGTTAGTCCATACAGATTTCCGAAACGAAATATTGGGTGTGGTTGTTAGACCCCCTCTTTTTGAATTGGTATCTGAGCAGGCAAACACGTTTAAGACCTCATAAGTCTGTGTTTGTAGTAATCTGACCCTATGGACAGTAGTGTTATCTCTGACAAATGCATCACCAGAGACAAAAGTTCCGTTTCTGTGAAATCTATTAAAGAAAAAGACTTTTCTATCTCACATATAGATGAACATTCTGTTTCTACGAAACAGACAAGTATTGATATGTGTTACCCTAATTATCTTACTGACGAATCTGATTCTGAAGTAGAAAGGGAAGCAGCCCGAGAGAGTGTAGCGATTCTAAAACTTGTTAGAATCCAGGAAGTTGAAATCAATAGGCTGAAACACAAGGTCCATACAATGGTTGGTATGGTAAAAGATCATGATTCCCAACTAAGGGTTCTTCGTGAGGAAATTGTTGTAGTTTGTTCATCTCGAACCTTACTCGAGGCTAAACTCAAGGAAGATGCCCATGAAATTGAACAACTATTGAGTAACCTCTTTATTCAAGATAAAGGTCATCCTGGGGAGTCTGTCATACCAACTACTTCTGACTCTGCTGTGAAATTAGAAAACGTGAATAATTCTAATCATGTTCCTCTAATGAAAACAACTTTAGAAGCTAAACTGCAAACCCTTCATATTGTTAAAGGAGTGCTTGGTTCTTCCATTGATCATGGATTTACCACATCTCATGAAAGGAAGAAACCTTCTAATGATGTCTCTAATGCTACACACACTAATCACTCCCGTGATCAGAAAGTATGTCTTTTTTGTGATTCAAAAGGACATGTTCAATGAAAGAGCAAACTGAAGCTGAATGACAATTAATTTGGTCGACTTCAGCACATCTTAGATTTAATACTCAAAGGTGTAACTGACATTCAGATGTCTAAACCTATTGGTTTTAGTACTCACCCTGTGAATTCTTCCAGAAAAGTCAGTTCAATATGCTCATCGAACGTTTGAACCAATTGTAGCATTAATATGAATCGTTCAAGAAGATTTTAGAAAGGTTCTTCTCAACCCAATGTGAAGAATGCTGTTCAAGATGTGAAAAAGGTACCAGTGGTGGAAGCAACAGTGGAGATATGAAGGACAACCTTAATATGATAATTGAAGGATACAAGGATCTTATCAACAGGCTGTCAAAATCCTCCATACAAACTTCTTCTGGTAAGGATTCGAACTTAGTCTCATATTTTGATGATAGTAAGTTTTATGATATTTTTTCACATCACAAAGGTTTCCTCCAAAAATTAGAAGGAAAAAGAGGATTAACCATGAAGAATATTCATTTGCTGAGCATAAAACTCATACTTGTGCTAATTAATCACAAGGGTTGAATGCTTACTCATAAAAATCCTGTTGAGTAAGATTTGCTAATAATCAGGTATACTTATTGGTAAAATGCTTTCTAATTAGTAGAGCTATTTTCTTATCGTCCATAGCTAAACTATTGTCTACAAACAACTTTGCCTAAGTATTATTTGTGTCTCGAGAATCTCTTCTTTTTTTTATATTTATTTTTGAAGAAGTTTTGTTGTAACTAAGTTGCCTGCTACTCTTGTGCTCTAAATTGTTTCTCTGTGGAAGTATAAAATTTATTGAGCAAAAAATTATTGAAAGGAAATCTTCACATTGCAAAATTATACTGTTTTGTTTTACCTTGTAAATGGGTACGTTATGGTTTTAGTTTAGTTTTTACTTTTGGGTTCGGGTTGTGTTCGTACTGGTACCGATGACTTACTTGTCACGATCTGTCTTTAGAAACCCTAAAAGTTACCGTCCCTGAGAAACCATTTAAATACCAAACCTATTGAGTCACGTACGCGTACTCTAGGATATTTTATTTTTTGTCAAGAATGTCTTCACCTTTTCGCACATGTGGTTTTGCAAGAGGTTTTCTTGATAAAGGTATTGGTTTTGAGTCCAAAGGGAGGAAGAAAAGAACCTTAGTAGATGTTGATGGTCAAAATCCTGATGCCTCATGCTACTATGCCTATTCTCATCAAGATGTTGAGAATGAGGAGATGGTTTCGGCCGAAGTGGTTCATGATTTTCTTAAATACTTTGAGGATGCAAAACTGCAGCTTGTTGATACTATGAAGGGTCTAGATGTGTTAAGAACTGAGTTGAAAAAGGTTAACCTCTGACCTTGTTCTCATGAAAACACAGGTTAAAGATCTTCTCAATGAGGATATCTTCTCTAAAGAAGCAGTGGATGTTGTCAACCTCAAGCTCAAAGGTCTCAAGACTCGTGAGGGTTCCGGAAAAGCTCTTTGATTTCAGTTCATGATCGTTTTGATGGTTTAAGAGTCTTTTTGTTTTTAGCTTGATTGTTTTTATTTTGTCTAGGAAACTTTTTATGAGAATTTATTCTTGTGTTTTAAGAAGGATAACTAGGGTTTGGAATAGCCTATATTGTGATTACACATTGCTATTGCCAACGATTTTCATCTTGCAATGTTTTTAGATTTATTTATTTAAATTCTAAAGTTTGTTTGGAAGATGATTTTGCAGTATTAATCTTTATTGGTTTTATATATTGCAAAAAAAAATGTTATGGGATATGTGTGTTTGCGTCCGTGAACTATGATTGTCCCATATATGTCAAAAGTTGAGTCTATTATGTCATTATGCAAATATTGATGGAAGATGGAATGACCTTTTGATAACAAAGATTAAGTCTACGGTATCATTATGCAAATATTGATGAAAAATAAAATGAATCTTTGAATATTCCGCAGTATTGATCTTTCCCTGATCCACTTCTATGTGAAAGTACTGTACAGCTCCGTAAGTTTTCTTATGTTGAGCATTTCCGATTTAAATTAATCATGGGTTCTCTTATGGTTAATTTAATTAAGTTTTTCTGGATACAAATTCATATTTCATGTAATTTGTTAATGTCCAAAGAAATCCTTCTTTTCTTGTGAAAGTAAAGTCGCTCCTGTTGTTCCTTTCGGGAATGACATTTTATGGGGGAAAGTTCTTAATTGAACTTGTGCTTAATTTCCAAATCTTTGTGGGGAGTGCGGCTGTGGAATTTTTTAGGAGTTTTCTTGTATCTTTATAAACTCCTTGATGAATACACTAAGTTTCAACTATGTGAAATCATCGAAACAAAGTTGATATGTTCTCTTTTAGTCATGAAGTATCTCTATGAGAATTTCATTATGATCCCGCTAGTTTTCGTACCTTTGCCAATTTATATTGACAAAAAGGGGGAGAATTATTGTGTAGTTCACACTACAAATACATATGGTTTACGGATCATTATGTAAGGGGGAGTGGTTTTCATTGTGAGATGAAGTATTGACTAAGGGGGAGTGATACATATCACCGTAGTATTATTGTCAAAGGTGTGATACAATTGAACTTTGATGCTGTGTAATAATACTATGACACTGTATAATAATAATTGAGAACAATGGTTTTCTTATTGTTATGGCTACTGATCTTCAACAATTATGATGCTGAGTTGAACACGTTCAGAATCACTGGAGTACTTGGAAGTGACAAAGATTTCGAGTAATGTTGAAGAACCAAGGAAATCAAGCTACAAAGTTTATTTATTTTGTAATCCATATGTATTGATAGTTTTGTCACTAAAATTGACAAAGGGGGAGATTGTTAGAGCATTGCTTGGTTGAACTCGCAAGCGTTGCTATCTCAAGCTTGTTTGTCAAGTTTAGTTGCCAAAACTATAAGTCTTGATTTCTAGTCTACTTATAGCTATGTCTCAGATTAGGATAGAATGTGTAGTTGAGCTTTAGACTTCACAACGTTCATCGATTGAAGACGAAGAACTACTAAGGGGATCTTGTGGAACTTCATCAACAAAAGGTATGTGGAGACTTGAACTCATCTATCACTCAGAAGTCTATTTCTATTCTATCTCCTATTGAGACAAAAGTCGTGTAGCTATATAGACTTCACCTTATACACATTTGATATTTCGAGCTGAGTTTAACTCGCTTACATATTTCTCGAAATATGTGTTGGTAATCTTTCGCTTTAACCAAGTTCATCTTTTATTCTTGATGAAAGTAAAAAGATGATCATGTGAAAATCGCCTGGTAACATCTTACATGATTTGTGTGAGACAACCATTTGGTGTAGACTCAGAATGTTTCGTATTGATCTATTAATCACTTAAAAATTGCTTTGAAGCTAATAGTTTGTGTGAGACAACTATTCCCGTCTTCCAAGAATGTTTTAATTATTAAAATGGAGTTTAGAACAATTAACCATTGATTGGATATAACACAGTATACGTACTTATATGCTAACTGTTGCAAGTTATTGATAGACGCATTATTGTGTCTAATATGTCTCTATTGTGTATATTGTTAGTACCCATTTTTGTACTTATTATGGGGTTTGATGTGTTTGTAGGTATTTTTGGGAAATAAACATTTTTGGAAAAATCGGCTCGAAAAATTATGCGGAGCACCCCTGGAGGATATTTGTTATTCTGACTCTCAATTTGGATAAGGGGCACCTCAGTTGGGCACCTGTTATTCGCACCCCCGGTTTGGTTAGGGGACACCCTTCTTCTTCACGGTTTGAGAAAATTTTGGCGGGAAAATGTTGTTTGAAATTCCGGTTACATGCAGACTTATCAGGGCGGATTTTGGACGTGATTTTATGCAATCTTTTCGTGGATTTGGTTTGGTAATAGTCTGATACAACTAAACGGGGATGGTAAGGACCTTGGATTCGATTGGATTTGGCAGAATAATCGTGTGAAAGAAAACAGAGGAGCACGAGTTTGCAAGGGTCTGTTACGGGATTACACAAAGAGTTTGAGCGTGTTTGGATAGAGCTTGGATGCTGCAGAAGCGTAAAGGAGTTAAACAAGGAGAGTTTAGAGTGAATTGGATTGCTACAGACGCGTGCAGAAGAAAAAAAAAAAAAAAAAATATTCCCGTGGCTGGCAGCATTAATGAGAGTGATTCCGGATTTATTACAGTGATTTTTAGCCCCTGTCAAGTATATATAGGGTTCTGGGGATGCTGATAAGGACTAGGGAGAATTGGGAGAAGTTTGGAGCAGTAGAGAGCCGGAAAATCAAAGTTAGAGGAAGGATATTTTTTCTGCTGGTGAAGAACACACGAAGAACATAAGACGCCCAAAAACAGTCGTAACTGCTACAGTGTATGCGACCGTTCCAGGACAGTCTTATATGCTCCAGTAACAACAACACTTTACAATTATCGTTCTCTGTAACAAAGGTTTGTAACAAATATAATTGTTAAAAACCCGATTTTCACCATTTTCTCTCCTTTTCATCAATTATAAAACACTTTTGAGCATCAATAAAGATGAATTTTGAGTGTGTTTTCACAATGAAGAGCTAAACCCCAACACTGGGACGACGGAGGAGGTCGAACTTCATACATGGGTAAATTTATTTTATTATTTTTTATGACTTTTGCACTAAAATTAATTGAAATATGATTTGATTAAATTGGTTGTCATTTGATTAGATGGGTCATGCTTACCTTAGGTGATTTGATGTCCCATGCTTAACATTTACAATCAATGTTTTGAGAATCTACCTTGGCAAAAAATAGAGTCCATGTTTATATTTCTTGAGCTAAAATTGTTGAGAATAAATAAGTGAACCTTATGTTATGAAGATTGGCTAAATCCTTAGTCCCAGTACCTCTCGCCCATTGTTAATAGTCTTTGTATATATTTATTTAGTATTTTTAAAAACTTTAATCTCTACAAATCCGAGTGAACGACAACCTCATTTCTTACCACTATCTAAAATTCGATCAATTTTTGGCGCCGCCGACGCGGATTTGTTTTTAGATTTAGAGTTTTTAGATTTTTATTCTTTTGTTCTTTTTTACGTTTCTTGGGTATTTGTCTTTTTGTTGCAGGTTTTGAATCAAAGAGGAATTGGAGACGAAAGACCTGGGGGATTAAAAGCTAGACAAAGGGAAAAGAACGGAGAAAAGATGAAGATACTTTATTTTATTTTATTTTTATTAGATTTTATTTTTATATTTAGATTTCATTTTTAGAAATTGTAAATAGGACTTTATTTTTGTAAATTTTTATTTTTGAACCTTTTTATTTTTGAACCTTTTTTTTTTTTTTTTTTTTTTTGGAATATTAAACATTGGAATTTAATTATTTTGTAAACCCTACGGAAGGGTAAATTTTTAAATATAAACTGTTTGCAGGGAAGGACGACGATTACGATATCGTCTCGGCCCCTCGAGTTCGTACATGACATAGGAGTCGTGGCCCGAGTCGACTACAACCGTTTCATCGGCCGTCTGGTACGGGAGGTAAGCTTCTAAACACCCGCGAATCCCCTGTCAGCGGGTTTACTGTCTTCCTTAAGGTGCATATATGTTGAGGTTTTGAATACGGACTTTAATTTTCTAGTAAAGGGCAAGGCCAGGCCATATAAGATAAGGGTTCGAATTTCATCACCGTTCTCTTCTTGCCCGCCTTAGGAAAACAATACAAAACACGAACCCAAGCTTAAAATATTGACTAGAACGAGACCTATAGGGTAACGAGCTTAATAGGAAAGTCGTTCGAAAAATATTGGTTGCTCTTTTAAGCATACTTTGAAGTTCATGAAGATTACTGTAAATCGATTAAAGCCGCCTTGTAACCCAGGGAAGCGTTGCCAAAGAGGTGGGGGTATCAAAGCTCCTCTGAGCTTCCCCTACTTCTCTTCGACTCACTTTATTCGGATCGATCCAGAGAGGTTTCCTTAGATTGTAACGAATTCCCTTTCGAAAGGGTAGAAGCTGGTCTAGAAACAATCTAAGTGGAGCCATCATGCTTGTTGTTTGCTAGATTTTATAGGTTTGATTTGGTCGAGTCAGCCTTGCTTGTGATTGTGTAGAATTCCCTTGCAATTAAGAATGTCGAACTGGTATGATAGAAGCCAATACAATGAGTATCGACCTGAATTTGATTATGTACATCATCATTTTTATGACCATGGTGGGAATAGTAGTTGGGAACGCCAATCTTTTAAAGGTTATGGTTCATCCCATGGTGAGACCAAGTACTATCCACACCCGAATTGGTCTTACGAGAATAATTCTAATAAATCCTCTTTACTAGAGTCGACACGTAAGTTAGCTGAGACAGCACGTAAGTTTGCAAGAATGAATAACTCAGTTATGGACGAGAATGCAACAAGTGAACTTTCTTTACCTTCTTTCCTAGATTATGTCAGGAAATCATGTGAGTCGGCCCAGAAGCTTTTGTTAGAGACCCATAAAAGAACTTCTTTAAAAGATCTAATTATTCAAAATAGTGTTTCCGATTTTACTCTTGATATCAATGGTGAATATTTGCCTAATTTAGAGGACGAGGTTAGAATAAAAGACATTAATTATTTAGATGAGGTTCAATCATCTTCGTACTATTATGATGATGAGGATAGTAATAATGAAGAATCTGAAATATGTAGGCATAGTGATCAGGAAATTATTAATCCAATTGAGATTTGTAATGATTATATTATTTCTAGTTCAAATCCAAATAATTTTTATGATTATTCACCTATTCAAAAGGACGAGGATTTGATTAGGGATACCACCGTTTTAGACGATGTAGTTTTTCCTTTTGATTACGAAGCCGATAGTGGTTTAGAGGAACGGGTTTATTCTGAAAATGCTGTTTTAGATTCTAGCGACTTAAAAACAATAGTCTTAGATGAAGAAGATAGACCCGTAGAAATGAGTAAAGATGCACTACCTGATAATAACTTAGAAGAATCAATTGACCATTTCCAAGAATCTGATGATCTAGAAATTAGGGAGATTGTGACTAGTCTATCTAGAGACACTGAAAACTCTAAGTTTGGGGGTGATTATCACTTTCCTAGTGCCTTACCTTTAACTCTCAGAAAGTCCCCTCACTTAGGACTTGATATCTGTGCCTCAACCATTTTACAAGATTACCTTCATACTCGTTTTCCCGAACCTAATGATGTCCAGGAAGAAGTTCAGTCGTTAGAAACCCATCCCCTGGTTGATGTGGTTTTCCCAAGTTATGATACCCAAATGTGGGAACGTTTATATTTCAAATGTGTCGAATATTAAGTTCTGAGACTAAGCCTAAGTACTTTAGGATAATAGAATCGACACATTTACTTAAGAATGACCATTACTCTCATTGTGGTCAATTATGTAAGTCAAATATGATTGACTTAGAGGATCCTCAGTTATTTAGGTTATTATTGTGTGCTTATAAGTTCCTATTTGAGTTTTTCCAGACTTTAGGACATAATAATTCGGATCCCACCTATGAAGAAATGCAGCCAATGAAAATATTTTATTTAGACCCTTTTATAGAACCTGAACCTGAACCACAATTAGATATAGATATCTTAATCAGGAAACTAGATAAGGGCATGCTAGTCTTGTTCATTTCGTTGGTTTATTGCAGTTTCTTTTGGTCAGCTCTATTTGGTTTTGAAGACCCACAGTTATTCCGACTACTGTTATACGATTCGAGGTGACTAATCCTTTCCAATGTTTGGCTGAAGACTTTAAACTTAACACTTCTTGGGAGGTAACCCATTTTCATGCAACACGGTAATATCTTTCCTTAACTCTTTTGCTTCAAATGGTAACAGTTTCTCCTTGTTCATGCTTTTAATTTCATCTTTAGAACATTGAGGACAATGTTAGATTTAAGTTTGGGGGTATGGGAAAAGCTTTTTAGTTGCAATAAATAAACTCCAGAGCCTAGAAATTTATGCCTATTAAGGATGGCACTAACCAATCTAAGTGGATGGAAGCATTTTGGTTTTAGGAGTTGAGGAACCAATCTTAGTAGATGGAAACATCTATAAGAGTCTATTCGTAAAAGCACAGAGCTCAGGTATTAGAAATAACATGATAGTTTCGCCATATCTCGTTGAGTCCTTTTCACTTCTGTTTTTATTTTCTTTTCTATTTAAAATATGTTTCTCTAAGTGATTAGGTGGGGCTCACGATTCAAGTTGTTACCACTGCTAGGGTGTAATAGAGTGATTGAGATACTAAAAAAAAAAAAAAAAGACCAGACCAATAGACCAATCGGAATAAATATTAACACTTGGATAGCAATATGTGTGTGTTCTCCCTGTCTCCGTCGCCTAAACAAGCGTGGAATGCAGGATCCACGGGAATTACCATGTAATCTGCTGACAAGAAGCATGCGCTTGGATCCCCAAGATCTAATCATGTTGTTAGTTCTTAAAAAAATAAAAAATGTGTGTTCAATAAATCGACCGTTGGTTCCCTTGTATATGCCAGACGAGTTGGTCTAGAATTAGGATTATCGACCACTGGTTCCCTTATATATGCCAGTTGTGTTGATATTAGTCAGACCAGTATTTCAGTCCATTAGGATAGGTTCATTTTGGCAGTGGCCTTCAGACAGATATGAGAAACACCATTCACCTAGTCACCATCAAAACCATCTATGTTTTTCTATATCCATCTCTTAATCTATCCATGTGATTTGTTGACTCCGGATATTGATGTCCATAGTGAAACTATCTGAGTAGAGCTCTGTCACTTATATATGAATTTTAGTATGCTTGAGTGCAAACTCGTATACAACAATTGGAATTTCGCATCAGGGTACTTCCTCCCGTAATCAATAAGTATGCCAACCAAGGAGGTTCTTTAGTGCATTCCAAGGTTCTGCGTAGATAGCTAGGGTCTGGAGTAAAGGTTTTGTGGGTACACCTCTGGTAAACCCTCCCGAGACTATAACTTGGCCACTAGGGCCACTAGGGCCACCTAGGGGTTTAAAGGCTTGTTGCACATGCTAAGTGCAATCGACGATGCCTGCGACAGTGAGTTAGGATTTTATTTTATAGATTAAATTTGCTCGGGACTAGCAAATAATAAGTTTGGGGTATTTGATAGACGCATTATTGTGTCTAATATGTCTCTATTGTGTATATTGTTAGTACCCATTTTTGTACTTATTATGGGGTTTGATGTGTTTGTAGGTATTTTTGGGAAATAAACATTTTTGGAAAAATCGGCTCGAAAGATTATGCGGAGCACCCCTGGAGGATATTTGTTATTCGGATTCTCAGTTTGGATAAGGGGCACCTCAGTTGGGCACATGTTATTCGCACCCCCGGTTTGGTTAGGGGGACACCCTTCTTCTTCACGGTTTGAGAAAATTTTGGCAAGAAAATGTTGTTTGAAATTCCGGTTACATGCAGACTTCTCGGGGCGGATTTTGGACATGATTTTATGCAATCTTTTCGTGGATTTGGTTTGGTAATAGTCTGATACGACTAAACAGGGATGGTAAAGACCTTGGATTCGATTGGATTTGGCAGAATAATCGTGTGGAAGAAAACAGAGGAGCACGAGTTTGCAAGGGTCTGTTACGGGATTGCAAAGAGTTTGAGCGTGTTTGGATAGAGCTTGGACGCTGCAGAAGCGTGAAGGAGTTAAACAAGGAGAGTTTAGAGTGAATTGGATTGCTACAGAAGCGTGCAGAAGAAAAAAAGAAAAGAAAATATTCCCGTGGCTGGCAGCATTAATGAGAGTGATTCCGGATTTATTACAGTGATTTTTAGCCCCTGTCAAGTATATATAGGGTTCTGGGGATGCTGATAAGGACTAGGGAGAATTGGGAGAAGTTTGGAGCAGTAGAGAGCCGGAAAATCAAAGTTAGAGGAAGGATATTTTTTCTGCTGGTGAAGAACACACGAAGAACATAAGACGCCCAAAAACAGTCGTAACTGCTACAGTGTATGCGACCGTTCCAGGACAGTCTTATATGCTACAGTAACAACAACACTTTACAATTATCGTTCTCTGTAACAAAGGTTTGTAACAAATATAATTGTTACAAAACCCGATTTTTACCATTTTCTCTCCTTTTCATCAATTATAAAACACTTTTGAGCATTAATAAAGATGAATTTTGAGCGTGTTTTCACCATGAAGAGCTAAACCCCAACACTGGGACGACGGAGGAGGTCGAACTTCATACATGTGTAAATTTATTTTATTATTTTTTATGACTTTTGCACTAAAATTAATTGAAATATGATTTGATTAAATTGGTTGTCATTTGATTAGATGGGTCATGCTTACCTTAGGTGATTTGATGTCCCATGCTTAACATTTACAATCAATGATTTGAGAATCTACCTTGGCAAAAAATAGAGTCCATGTTTATATTTCTTGAGCTAAAATTATTGAGAATAAATAAGTGAACCTTATGTTATGAAGATTGGCTAAATCCTTAGTCCCAGTACCTCTCGCCCATTGTTAATAGTCTTTGTATATATTTATTTAGTGTTTTTAAAAACTTTAATCTCTACAAATCCGAGTGAACGACAACCTCATTTCTTACCACTATCTAAAATTCGATCAGTTATTCAAAGTCCGGGAACCATAGTATGCATACATGTATGCGTATTGGTTTGATAGTTGAAGTCTGGGAACTTAGTATGCATACCCGTATGTGTACCAGGGTAACAGTTCAAGTCCGGGAATTCAACTAAGTTTGGTTGTACGACAGTATACGTACCCATTCGCATACTGGCGAACCCAGACCAAGTCCGGCTACTTAGGTATGCGTACCCATTTGCATACTTGAGTGGGTTATGTTCTAAAATCGGTTTGTTCATGAACTAATACATTTATATAATAAGGAATGCAATCTTTTGCAAACCGTGGCTATAATGTTCATGAATTGATTCAAGTGAATCAAAATCGATTTTGCTTCAATTGTGTCTTGTATACTTCTATGAGAATATAAATAATTTAACAACTCTATAACTAGTTTCATTCGAGTCATTTGAACTAGTTGTGATTAAGATGAACAAGGTTGATATGAAAGTATTCATATGGCTAACTTCGTTAACTATTGTAAAGCCAACAAAGTGTACACGTTTAGGTACGGCTACCCATATCTAAGTGAAGTCATATTTTATTTTTGTGTAACAAGCTAAGTTCGATCTAACGGTTGAAATATATTAGCTTGAATCTAATCAGGTTTTCATCTAACGGTGAATATTGAATGCTTTGTTACCAAGGTAGCATTGATTGCAAACCCTGATTTGAAGACTATATAAGGGAGAACTCTAGCAACTGGGAAACCTAATCCCCACGCCTCCTGTGTGATACTAGTTGCGACTAGAGTCGATTTTCCTTTAACCTAGGTTTTTCTAAAACCATTATAGGTTAACGACTTAAAGACTTCATTGGGATTCTGAAGCCAGACCTAACTATTTTCTCTGTAGTTGCGTGTTCTGATCTTACTTTGTTCTATCGTATTGAGTACTATCTTCTCTAAGATTTGCTCGAGATTCAATCTCCGATAGGTAAGATAAAAAGTAGTCACAAACATATTCGTCTCATCGTTTGTGATTCCACAATATCTTTTTCCGCTACCATACGATTAAGATTATTGTGAGGTGATTGATATTACTAGGCTGTTCTTCGGGAATATAAGTATGGTGTATCAATTGGTTCCTGTTCACCTTGATTTATCAAAAGACAGAACAAAAACTCGTAGGTATTTCTATGGGAGACAGATTTATCTATTCAATAGACTTTTCTACGTGAGACAGATATGTTTATCAAGTCTTCGACTTTGGGTCATAGCAACTCTTAGTTGTGGGTGAGATCAGCTAAGGAGTGCGTAGAGTCCTGCTGGGATTCAGAGGAGTAAGGAATGCGACTGTACCTTAATCAGTGTGAGATTGGTTAGGGATCAACTACATTCTAGTCCGAAGTTAACTTGTAGTAGGCTAGAGTCTGTAGCGGCTTAATACAGTGTGGTGTTCAAATCTGGACTAGGTCCCAGGGTTTTTCTGCATTTGCGGTTTCCTCGTTAACAAAATTTCTGGTGTCTGTGTTATTTCTTTTCCGCATTATATTTTTATATAATTGAAATATCACAGGTCGTGCGTAGTTCAATCAATTAGATAATCCAACCTTTGGTTGTTGATATAGATTGATTGGCGCTTGAACATTGGTCTTTGGTACCGTTCAAGTTGTTTCTCATAATAATCAGGCTCGCGGATTTCGATCTGTTTGATTTGCCTATTACATTGAGAAACATATATATAACTCTTGGATTTATTTTCTTTGATTGAGTTTGACTGTCTAGTTGATTCTCTTGGAAGTATATTGGAGTTAGTCCATACAGATTGTCGAAACCAAATATTGGGTGTGGTTGTTAGACCCCCGCTTTTTCATTGTTCGTGCTCAGCCTCCCGTAACTCACTTTCAGAAACCCTGGAATCCCACTTATAACCTCTCTGAAATTTTAGGAAACTACAACCATATATCATGGATTTGTAGGCACGGATTTATATATGTTGATTGATAAAATGGAGTATACGATTTTGATTAGTTGTATACTTATACTCATATTTTTATTGTTACGCATGAGTTTCAACCATTTGTAAAATTACTTAACTGTTAGAAATGATCTAACCCTCTTTGATTATCTATACCAGGAATATAAAATTTAAAATTATTTAGTGTATCTTATTTGTGTACAGATGAGACAACTTGTATATCTAATGGTTATAAAATAATTTAAATTCTATTTAATGAATCATATAGTTTTATAAACCTATGATATATTTCTTTATAATGTCTTTCATTGCCCTGAGAGAAATTGATGATTCATATGGTTTAAGATCAACCAATAAAGCTACAAAAAAAAAAAAAAAAAAAAAAAAGTCGATCCGTCTTAGAAAGATGAGATGTAGGAGTTTGGTTTTAAAGGTCATAAAATTGTTTCTATATTGATATCTGAAAAGATCTTTGAATGACGACAATATATATATTGATTCCCATTTATCTGAAAGTAGATCTCAAACTTAGTAATCCCTTTTTATGGTTTCTAATTTTTAATATAAATCAAGTGTTAAACATATAGTGGATTTCCCATGCTATAACTAAAATGACTACTTAATATTGGGTTTTCTCCATCATGTCTGTAAGATGGGAGAAAATAAATTCGCATATATTAGTCTATTTTCTAATATTTTTGCCATTGTGCTGTGATTTCTCGTCTTTTGAAATAATATTGATGATCGTCTCAAACAAACATGCACCATCGAATATGATTTTTGGACCACCGGTTCTTATTCCTTACATAAAACAATTCATTAACCAAACGTTTTTCTCTATAAATATTAGGATAATAGTTTATTTATATTTGTCAAGAAACATATAAACTAACTGGATTTGGTTTACTCTATAGATCCTGTAAGGATGCGATATCGTTATCATGGTATAAGAAAATTGTAAATACCAGTAGACGAGGAATTAATGCGTTCTTGAGGTATACCTAGCATTTTGAGTTTTTCCTTGTGATAATAATCTCCAAAATTTCGAACAATTCAACATTTTGTTGGAATACGACATGACATAAAAGGTTCATGGATGTGCATCCGACTTGTTAGCCTATATTATTGGTCCTTAAAGTGACTTAATTAATTGATCTTGACTTAAATTTCTTTCGATAAATAAAGTGTCCATAATTTCATCGGAAGGTGAATGATTATGTCGTTGTCTCATTATGCACAAAGATTATTGCAGATTTATTTGCGTATTCATTTTTTTATAGTTTTGTTGGATGTAATCAACAAGAATTTGCTTTCCAAAAGTAATCCATGATTGATAAAAAAACATTAGATGTCTGGTGGACTAAAAATTTGTTATGCCGGAAGATATATCATTTTCTAATAGCTCTTGAAGTCACTATACATGATACAACCTAATTATCCAACCTTCATCTCAGACGTGCTTCTTCACCTTTTCTCTCAATTCATCTTCAACTTAACTATTAGGAGTCTAATTAATTAATTATTATTTTATTTTGGATCAAATCAAATCTTTTAATTATTTTAGAATCTATTAGGGTTGTTTCTTTTTTCATGATTTTTTTTTTCTTTTGAAATTGAATTAGAAAAGTAGATTTACAGGGCTACGATGATATAATCATGCACCACTCAAAGTGATTTTTCAAATCAGTAGATGATATGCTCACGTTAACTCACCTGAGCCTTCGAATCTAATTTATTGAGTAAAAAAAGATTAAGTTAATTGGTCTAAGTCAAACAAGTGATAGAGTTATTTACATTGCCATATTATTGATGATTTGGATTGTTAGATATATAAAATATAAGAGATATGTGATTTATCAAAAGGTTTTGCTAAATCCTTTTGTTACAGGATTTCGACAAATGAAAAATGTTTATAAAAAAGAAAAGAAAACACTAAACGAATGTAATAAAATGTTTTTGGCCAGATCAAGTAACAAATCCTTAGAAATATTCCATATATAACTTATTTTTTTAATCAAAACTATAAATGAAAATTTTAGTATGTACTGTCTAGTTTGATCATAACCACCTAGCAAGAGAGAATTTTAAGTTGTTCCAACAACTATGTACTCCTTCATGCCAACCACTATGGTAGTACATTTTGCTTGGCTATAGCTCCATTACATCAAAGGCCAACTACAATGGGCCATCGTTTAGCTATAACGTGGTCATATGTATTTGGTTGGCTTTAAAGGGGAATACATTTGTTCCCTTCTTAAGTTAAGAAATGCCCGACAGAAACTCACTTTGCATATACAAGTATATTTTACGGAAACTAAGTTTATGTATGGTTTTTGACAAAAAGTGAGCATTCGTATACTCGGTTTATCAGTTTCTATAAAGTATTTTTTTATGCAAAGTGAGTTATTGTATTCAATCTTTGGTTTTTTACCTGTTTTTATTCATAATATTCATCTCTTAACTCTTTTATTTACCATAATTCAATTTTTTCCTATCACATCTCCAATTTCCCCCCTTAAATATCCTTTATTTTGTAGCAACTATTTATTAAAACCTAACCGTTTAAAATTTGGATTGATTTTTTTTTTTTTTTTTTTGGTTTATGGAAACTCAATTTCTTTATTCTATTTTTCGTCCCAGTAAGCTAAGAGATGCAACCTTCTCATAGTAGGATTCTTTTTTTGGACCTTGGCTTTGCTGTGTTGAAACTATAGCAAATAAAAAAGGCGAACCATTCACCAACAGTTAACTTAAAAATAAAAATCGCTAGTAATCAAATGATCCCTCTTCCACTACCTTTTTAGCTTTTAGTACAACTTAACAATATGTTCTACCTTCAAAAAGGCTTGAGGTTATCGGTGCCAGCTGCACACAATGCTTCACATCACTCTGGCTAATAAGCTATACACAGTGCCTACTGACTCAACTTCACCAACAAGGAAGATCGATGATCTTTATTGTACGTAAACCACCTCAATATTTATTTGAATCATGCGCTATTGGTACATGTATAGTATCGATTTTCACAAATACGTATACGATATGATAGTATTGGTGATACTATTTGAAATTAATCGTTGTCACTAACAATTATTGGCTGAAACTAAAGTTTTATGTCTACTTAAGGCATTATCATCTTCCATCACACTGAATTTGCATATATTAGATATTTAAATACACTTTCGTGTATATAGACAAGTTAATAACGCTAGTTGAACTTTTAAATCCGAAAAATATCGTAATTCAAATAAGTCAGATGTGATTGAAATAAATCCAACGAAAATGCCGAAAGCAAAAATTATTTTGAAATTGGAAAGAAAATACGCGGGGCCGAATGTCCGCATGCATTTTCTGCTTTAAATCACACGGTATCGCCAATGTCACTATAATAATAATATCATGGTAAAATCATCCGGCGATGACACCGATGACCTGAGTTTAAAACTTTTTCCTACCAAATATTTTATCAGTAAAAACAACAACAACACAGAATGGGTGTTGGATGGATGATTTTAGTGGGAGACATTTTTTGAAGTGTAAGTTTGATGTAAGAAAAAACTCGATATTCTAAAAATTACAAGTATTTAGGATATCTCCTAGTCTGACTTTCCAACTCACTCACTAATCCATCAGATTTCCGGCATCTCTCCAGAGACTTCTCCTCCCCCTCTCTCTAAAAATAAAAATAAAAATCCCTAAAACCCTTCATCTCCTCCCATCTCCTCTCAAATCTCCACCACCACCACCACCAGAAGAAGAACTCATCTTTGGTGGTTGGTTGCTTAATAGAAAAATGGCAGATACAGAAGTGAGCAACAGTACAGATGGACCAGTATTAAACCTAATGAACAAACGATTAAGAGCACTTAGAAAGAAACATAATCGAATCGTTCAAATGGAAGAAGCTGTTTCACAAGGGAAGCCATTAAACAAAGAGCAAGAAGAAGTACTTCGTTCTAAAACCGCTGTGCTTGCTCTAATCGATGAGTATGAAAAGCTTCGTCAACCTCTTCATACTGCTGTTCAAGAAGAAATCCTCCTCTCCCAATCTCAGTCGAACCAACAGCAACAGCAAGAACAGGAAAAACAACCACCAGTTGCTGAAGAAGTTGAGGAGACTCAGCAACCAAACCCTAATAATGAAGAAAATGTGATTGAGGATTTATTGAATCTCATATATTTTGGGAATCTGTTTGATGCCAAACCTCAAAGTGATTTCACATCTACCATGTTAACAAGAACTCATGAAAGAGGGTGTTGTTTAACTTATGATTATGTGACTGATGATGCTACTGATTTACTCGCGGAGAGTGATTTGGATTTGATTTGTGACTTGGGGAGTTTGGTTATTTCAAGGCCTGCTCATTCTGGTGTTTCTCATAAGAAGGCTTTGAGTAATTGTCTTCAACATGCTAAGCTTTGGCGTATGAATTCGGAGGAGCCGATTCAACCTGGAAGTGATGTTACTTGTATGTTTCTGACCTAATTTGAAGTTTTTTATGATTTTCTGTGTGTGGGTTTTATGTTAAATTGTTAAAGATGTTGTGTTTTTTTTTTTTTTTTTTTGTAGATGCTGCATTGAGAGAGAGATTGAATAAGATTATGGCTTCGGATTATTATACTACTACACCAGAGATGAAAGCCCCTGTTGAAGTGGCTGCTGCTGCAGGGAAGTTTGTCCCTTGCCAGATCCCTGTATCTGAGTCCCCCGAGCCCAATGAGACTGAATATGCATGTCAGTATTACCAGCAGCAGGTGAGTCTTATGATATTGCAGATTGTGGTTTTGTTTTCTTCCATTTTGGGTTCTCCTAATGATTATGCATCTGTCAGTTTAGCTGAGTATGATCATATAAGAAGCAACATGTGTTCGGGCATACTTATTTCTGTTTGTTTCGGGCTTATTCGATGTTGAATCATTTGACATTGTAATTTAGTTGTACCCATTTACTCCAGAGACCCAGGGTTTTTTGTCGGGTAGGGCCAGAATGTCCTTAGTTGGTAAGGTGACGGAAGGTCGCTGAAACTTTTTGGTACGAGTCGCATAATTAGTAGGCAACAATTATTCACCTATAGAATACTAGATGGATAGACAAATAAACATTAAAATGAACAAAATTAATAGCAAGTAAGTGATTAATTTATAATTTATGGTAGAAAAAATGGGAGATAAATGTGTTGAGACTTGAGAGAATGAAAGCTTTTTGCTTTAGGCAAGATTTTGTGTCTAGTACTCTTATATATGCGCTAATTTCTACAAAGACTAGAATTTCCATTAGTTAGTGGTGGGCTAAACCCCAAAATCCACAAAACTTTGAATAAAAAAAACATGTTAAGTGAAAAACAGGGACGGGCAATAGCCTCAATTAGCCCCTTGCTTGGCCCGTCCCTGCATTACTCCATATGGTTACAGCAGTATATAGAGTTCTGCATATGCATTTGCTCGTACATATTACATTTCATTCTCCTTTTCCTTTGTTCATGGTTGTTATTCTTCTAAAGGAAGTTCTGTTTTTCTTTATTTGGAGCTATAGCTAGAAATCTGGAATTGTTTAGGACTAGTTGAGGCTCTAGGAAGGACAAAATTCCTAAAATAAACAAATCAATTAGAAACAGTAAACAATTCAAGGGGAATGAAGTCCTCAAGTAATATAGTTTGTAGTGTAGTGTGAAATGGCGTATACTTGAATAACCATATTAGTATCTGGATTAGTGTACACTGCAACCATACTGGTCTTCTGCTGCATGTCCGTTTAAAGTGGGTAATGAATGAGCTTCTTAGAACCAGCATACACTGCTAACATACAGATTCTAATCTTCTGAAACAGTGAGTGATGTTTTAGGTGCTAACTGTTGCTGCAGGCTTGTGGTGCTTTCTGTCTTCTTTCTGCATGACTGTATAGAAGGGATAAGATGTGCAAAACACCTATGGATGGTTGTTATTTCACATGTGTCATTCGTGTAGTTCTGTGTATGTGTTAAATGCTTGGATTGAAGGAGAAAACGTTCACCATTTATGGATGGTTCTTATTTTACATTCTCTTTATTTGTTTACTTGTGCGTATATGTAAAATGCCTAGGTTTGTCTTTCCGTCTTACATTAGTCTATTGTCAACACAGTGCTCGGATGAATCTATTTACAGTTGATTGCTTGGTGATCAATTAGGAATTGGTGGTAACCCTGAAGCTCCATTCGTTCTTTTATTATCTGCTTAGACTTGATTGCATATCAGCCTTAAATTCAAGTGGAAGCATTGCTGCAAACTTGAGTTACTTATGTATAGATAGAGAGATAGAGAAAGGGGGGAGGTTTGGTTGACATGTTTAAAATGACATTATGTTGACAATATCTTGTGGGCAGACATGGTTATGAACTAGGATCCTTTTTTCGGATTCTAAGTCTTCTCATTTGTATCTAATGACTAATGCACGGATAAGTAGATTCTGTGATTTGAAACTACATCGTCCAACAAATGAATTTAACGGTAAAGTGGTAAAGTGAATAACGCAGCTGCTGTTGACTTTCAAACTTGAAGATGTGTACAGTTTCATGTTTCAGAGTATGTTTTTTGTAAAAGATACTATTATGAGAATCATTCTCCAAAATACTAGTTTCTAGGTAATCCTTGTGTTGCCAGCACAATGTCATTTTAAGCATGTCAACGTATCCTCTCTCAGTGTACATATATGTCCCATTAGCTGGTAATAGTCGTGGTTGACTAACTAGGCTTTAAGATCCAGTTGAATATCATTACCAGCGTTGGCAAGATGACTGGTGCCTTAACAGATCTTTCAATGCCATTTGACTGTAACCTGTTGGGTGCCTGTCATGTCTGTATAGAGCATGCATAGATTTGTGGAATTACAAGCTGTGCAAGTTGTTAGGTAAATGAAGAGACAAGACTGAATGTTTTATCTTGTTTAGGTATGGAAATTAAGTTTGGCGGTAGAAGAAACAAGCAGCGTCATTGTCTTGTTGCTCCTCTCATATTGCTAGCCCTAACTCTGAAATTGTCGCATTTCATTCCATATTATCATGGTTGGTCTTAAAGCTGAACATGATCTTAGTCATATGATTATGATCTGCAAGAAGCATGGGCAATATAACCTGTACTGGGAGATTTTTGCTAGCATAGTATCTTTGTCCATGGGTTGCACCAATACCGCCACAGGTGTCCGACACAGCGGCGTGTCCGCGTGTCCAATACGGCAATTCTGAAAAACTATAATACGGGGACACAGCGGTATATGTTGAAGTACCGTCAATTTTTAAGATATATATAGAAATGTAAACGAGAAAACCACACAACTGTATTTGTTTTGCACTTGTTTACAATTGCACAAGTGTATTTCTGCTAGCACATGCATGTTTTCGACTATAATCTTCCTTAGAGGTAGGTGACCTTTAGTTTTCAGCCGTTTCCTAGTTTATAGTAAGAAGTATTTTAGGTGTGTCCGAGTATGTGTGGCTGTGTCCATACGGGGACACACGATACGGGGAGCCCCAAGAAGTATTGGTGCTGACTGTTATCAAGACCAGTAGAAGTCCTCCGTTTGCCAAATGCTTCTTTGATTGATGATCATTGTTTGAATTATGCAGAAAATAATTCCTCGTTGATGCACTTATCTTTCTTGCATTTTTTTGTATCGAAGGGTTATAGTTAACATCGCCAACAAAGTATATGTTGCTGCTGGTTTTTATATGTTTTGATTGTTCTCCAACTGTTGCATGTTCACTTGCAGGATGAAGAAACAACAAACTTTCAAGGGCAAGAAACTGGTGTTGATCAGTCCTCTCCTATTGAGGAGGGGCACCTCGAGGTGATTTATTTCTCCCATGAAACTAGCTCTTTTATGCACTCACTAAATACATTTACTCATGGTGGAAATGCAATATCTTCTACTCCACAGGAAGAGTCAGAAATGTCGAACCCTGCAGGTGTCATTTCAGTCCAACAGCAAGACCAAACTAAACTTGATGCTGGAGCAGAGGGGCAGAGTCAGAGAGATGTAGAGTCAAATGAAGAACACACTAATCAGAGGAAGTCTTACCCAAACCACAGAGGAGGTGGCTATGGTGGTAGGAGGGGTGGTTATCCCAATGGCCGTGGAGGTCGAAACAGCAGAGGTGGAGGGTACCAGAACGGGCGCAGCCAGTATTACGAACAACCCGGAAACTATTATCCAAGAAACTATAACGCAAGAGGTGGTAGGGGCAGTAGGGGTGGTAATGGCGGATACACTTCAAACAATCACGGCTCAACTGCTTATGGCAGCCATGCTCAGGCTGATTCACCAAGTTCGTAATCAGTGGGTAGTGCCAGTGGGTCTTCTTTTGGGTGTTAAAATTAATTACAACTAAAGAGGAGGGGTGAAAGATATACTTTTAACTTGATGATTATCCGAAAAATGTGGTTATAGTATATTGCTGTAGAACATTTTTTTTTTTTTTTTTGGGCGTACCCTCTCTTCTGACAGTTTATGTTTGTTAGTTCCCAAAGCAAGTTGTGATCCACTTTAAGAAGAAAAAAAACTGATCCTTGACAGAGATTACGTTTGAGGTTTTAACATCTTTCATTATTCTTGTGCATACTGCACGTAATTTCCACTTTTGTCTAGGGATGGATGGTGCTCATCAATTTGAAGACAATTACTATGGGAATAGCCAACAGTGGTTTGGCGTCCGAGGGCCAGTTCACATTGTATATTGTTGCTCTTTTGGTAAAGTAACCTGCAGAGATTCTTGTTCTTACGGGTGTCAATAAAAAATGTTAGTCAATCCTCCACTATGGGAAGCTGGAAATTCGTTTTGAGCAATGCAAATGAAAGCAGTTGTTACATCAGTCGACACCATGCCAGAAAATGGAATCATATTCCTCATCAATGGACCCCTTCACCAGTAGTGCTTCTGTTATTTATACTCTGCTTGTGCAAACTTCTGTTCCTACAAAATTTGTAAGCCAAGAGAAACACATTTTCTTGTTCCCCTTGAATAGAAAGAAAATACAACAATGGGAGCTCAACATTCTCATCCTTATGGTGGTCAGTTGGACCATAATGGTTCTGCAATTCAAGAAATCCACTCCAAGCATGAATGGCGAACTCTATTGGGAAAAACCTACGGCTCGAATCATCTGGTATTTTATTTATTTTTTTTGTTTTCCTTTTTCTTGTTTGTAGAATTCTTTCATGAATGCTTCATTTCACTCAAATTGTTGTTGTGGCATTGAACGAAGATGGTGGTGGATTTTACGGCATTATGGTGTGGACCATGCAAATTTTTCGAGCCAACTATTGTAGAGTTTGCTCTGAAATTCCGAGATGTAACCTTTGTCAAAATCGACGTTGATGTACTGCCGGTAAGCGAAATTGGTATACATGACTGACAATTAAGCTCTGAAAAGTTCACTCTCTGATTGTTAACTTGTGATGCATATATATTAGGAGGTGGCGAACGATTTTAACGTAACAGCAATACCAGCATTTGTAATGATCAAAGAAGGTAAAGAAATCGATAAGGTCGTGGGAGTCAATAAGGAAGCACTGGAGATGAAGATAGAGAAACACAGATCACAAGGGCAGCAACACCCACTGCTGCTGCAACATTTATGAGATCTTAGCTATCAGTTTGCATGCATTTTGTAAACCTTAAGAATATTACAATTCTCTCTAATCGATATTGATAATAAAAAATGTGTGATGTTTCCTTACCATAGAGACCAGACTCGGTAAATTCCCAATCAACCACATAAAATATCAGACTTGACAAAAATGAAACGTAGTACATATACTTGACAATAATGAACTAAATTGCCATCTCTGGAGAAAAATTTATTTACGCGAAAATTCTTGCCCTGTACCAAAGAGCTAAAAACAGCATCCACTTCTCAGACTGCACTGTTTTGAACCCACTCAAACAGTATAGTTCTGTTGGGTTGTATTGAAGTGCATACCCTTCCATCTAACTACTGATCAACAAAGAACGAGCAAGAAATTCGAGAATGTCTAGCACATTGAGTCAGTGACTAATTGGAAACTTACAATTTCTGCACAGCTATGAGTTATTCGACATGGCAACCCAGAACACTCAATACGGAGACATGGATGCTAGGGGTAGGTCAGTATTATATTGGTACATTCATCAACCTTTTATAGGATAATTCAATCAGTACATCCAGGTTTATACTGCAGCAAAAGGCATTCCAAAGTTGACAATATTTAAGTTAAATGGCAAGGAGAGCTGTTGTTGTGCCCATGCGTATCTGACATGAATGCAAGTGTCGATACAGGGAAATAGGGAAAAACAATGTGATGTTGCTACACGAATATACTGAAAACAAAACAGGCGCGTATAAGTTTTCTTCCACCACAAAGTGTCAACCGTTACTGGTAAGCTAAAAGCCTAAATGGTATATTAGCTCAAAGATTATTTGGCATTCAATAATGCAGGCACATTTAAGTTTAATCCACCATAAGTTTTAGCTAGAAATTCTTAAATCAAGCTAAAACGGATATTACATTGCAACATCTTGAATCTCATGGCACCTGGAAACTACAAAATGGATCTCATAGCTCTAGGGAACAAGATGTAACAAAACTGTAAATGGGTTACCAAACCAACTAGTCTCTCCTTGTATTATTTCTCTCGTTGAAAACATTATTAAAACCGATTGTCTAGAACTGATCTATTTGTCTGGCTATATGTTCTTTGGATGTGTAACAGGCATGGTTTTGAGTTTCCGGTAAAGAACATGGTTTAGACTGAAATCTGTGGCAAAGAAATTAAACTGACAACTAATGCAATCTACTCAAAATGTCAATGTCCCATGAAAAACACTGGAACCCAAACCAAATCAAAGGACCCCAAACTCATTCAAAATGAATATGATAAGATTAAGGAGTGTTACCTGCCTCAATTGTATCGATCAGGCCTTACATAATTGATCACCTACAAAGCAAAATAACCATGGCGGATTGGCTATTTTGAAACAAGTAAAATGGGAAAAAAATAATGGATGATTTAGGCGGCACCAATTGTGTCTTATATATTCTAAGACACACCATAAAGAAATTACCTTCTTGACAGTTTGAGTAGTCTGTTTACAACGATGAACAACAAGATAGACTTGAGACCCATTATTGGAACTCTCAGGTAGAACAACTTTTCCATCATTGGGTATTCCAGAAACCCCCTGTTATTATGCCCAGAAGATGATGATGGTTTATGAAGACTTGAAACCCTGAAAGTGAACGACATTTCTTCTTCTTTTGCTTGTTAGTTTGCACAAATTTAGTTCCCGCCATTTGATTCAAGCTTTCTTCTCTTTTTGGCTGTTTCTTAGATTTGGTATGCGACTTGAAATGATTTTTTACTCTCTGCAAATTGGGGTACTACTCTACTAGTTAAAACGGCAAAGAGCCAAAGAGGAAGAATGTTTTTATCAGGAAGACCAGATTGGCTATAGACTCTGACCCTGGTGCAGGCAAATTCCTTTGGCTCCTGGTCAGTAAGACAGCCAGTATCCCTTATTCCCGTCAGTATCCTTCATCACTAGTGTTTCTTTGCATATACTTCAGTTCCTACAATCCATACATTATCTCATTTTCTTGTTCCCCTTGAATAGGAAAATACAACAATGGAAGCTCAACATTCTCATCCTTTATGGAGAAGTCAATTGGGGTTCTGGAATTCAAGAAATTCACTCCAAACATGTATTGAGATGTCTTTTGGGAGAAACATACGGCTCTCATAAACTGGTATTGAATGAAGATGGTGCTGGACTTTATGGCAATAGGGTGTCGACCATGCAATTTTTCAAGCCAACTATTTCAAAATTCCCAGATGCAACCTTCGTCAGAATCGACATTGCCAGTATATTGGTATACATACCTGTCAATTAAGCTCTGAAAGTTCATGTTTGACTGTCAATTTGTGATGCACAGCACATAGGAGGCGGCATCCAATTTAAAGGTAACAAGAGCAACAAACACTCACTACTTGCGCAACATTTATGAGATTTTAGCTATCATCTTGCATGCATTTTGTAAACCTAAGAATATTACAAGTTTTTCTAGTTTGACAATAAAAAATGTGTGATGTTTTCATACCATAGAGACCAGACTGTAAATTCCCAATCAACCATATAAAACATCAGAGTTAACAAAAATGAAAGATGGACCATGTACTTGACAATGATGAACTAAATTGCCGTCTCTGGAGAAAAATTTATATCTAAAAGAAAATTCTTGCCCTATGCATCAGACTCAACAAAACCATCCACTTGACAATAATGAACTAAATTGCGTAGATCCAAATGAAAATTAAATTCTCGCCCTATGCATTGACACCAAAGAGCCAAAAAACAGCTTTCACTTCCCAGACTGCACTATTTCTTACCCACTCAAACAGTATAGCCCTGCGGGATTGTACTAATGTCCATATGCTTCAACCGAACTACTGATTCTATATGACCTTTCAACGTATGAAGCTCTGTCAACCTGCAGTAACAATTCACAATAGAAAGAAACAAAGTACATACATATCAGAAGTCAAAAAACTGACTAAATTCCTCAAATTCACCATATCACAAGTATCAATTAAGCTGACACCTACCGAGAAATCTCAGCTCGCCTTATTGCATCTTCGGCCATTAGATTGGTATCAGCGATATTGCTACGATCCCCAAATATTTTTTCGGGTGGGTGCAGTCCATGTAAAGTCCTCTGATTACGTGCCCACTCAAGTTGACGTGCTTCTTTCCCAAAATGTTTCTGTCTAGTGAATGTAGTCTGAAACCCAAGCAGTGCATCAGACATGGAACAGAATTTTTTTCTTTATTTATTACTCTTACGAGAAAATCATGTGAATGAATGTTATACGTAAGCACATACCCGTTTTTCAGTAACAAGATCCCAAGCCCTTCCACTTAGAGCATAGCGAGTTAGGAACTTGATCATGTCAAGGGGTATGTAGGTGACTATATTATAAAGCCAAATGACGCCAGCCCAACCCCAACCGATCCCCTGAATTGCTGTAAAGCTCCAGCCAGCATAGACCGCAATGAACGTTGCAGCCTACACACGAAAAACAAGTGTAAGTGGATATTCTCCTGAGTTTGATGCCAGGAAGAAAGAAAATGTGGTGCAGAAGAGAGCCTACCAGCTGAGCAACAAAGAACGCGGCTACGAGCAATATACCAGGACGCTCAACGAAAGACCAACTGCGTGACCGTGTCACAAATATTAGGGCCTGGCTGATAGTGCTCACTTGCAGGTATATTGCTGATGCTTGTTTTTCTAAATTATCTTGGCTGGTACCTTTTAGGCTAGGAACCTTGAATAACATCTACAGTTTGCAACAAACAAAAACCAATGTCAACAAAGGAAACCTGATAGAAAAGATGCATAGATACTTTTGAATCACAAGGAAAAGATAGCACAAGGTCTCTTACATGAAAGAAATCTGTTCTGAACGCCGTCCAAAAGAAAAGTACGGTCATCACTGCTAAATAGCTTCCAAGAGCTATACCAGTCGCAAATATTTCTGACAGTTTCCAGCTATCTGGTAGAGGAGATGGCTTCACCCTATCCTTTGCAATTGTCATAATAGTACCTAAAAAAACAATAAGGATTGTACCAAAGAAGAACCTTTAGAATTAAGAAGAAAATACTGAATTTATTTAAAATTGGAGTCATGAGACAGAAATCAAAAACAAGGTTTCAAGTGCGGAAATACGGACCATCATTTAGGATGGCAATGATTAGCACCATGAAAGGTGGAAAATCAAACTTCCAGATAAGGGTAAGCAGCATGAAACCAAGCTGTAGTAAAGAAACCGCATATAAGTGACTAATGAAATGTAGGAATAGAACTTGTATAAGATATGCACAACGATTAATAGCAAAAGTTAACAGATAACTTACCACAATACGGATTGTTATGGAAACCGCGTAAATCTGCAATGCAATTTCAGTCACTTTCAAAACAGCTAATAACTTAAAACTGATTTCAATCTTTTCATCACGATTAATTCAACATGTAATAAAGTTAGTATGGAAGCGCCTTACTGTATAATTTTTCATTCTCTGAAAGATAGCTCTACTGGTCAATACTGCACTGATAATAACACTAAGACCCGGTTCGGTCAAGACAATATCAGAAGCACTACGAGCTGCATCAGTGGCATCAGCAACGGCTATTCCAATGTCAGCCTTCTTGAGTGCAGGAGCATCGTTTACTCCATCACCAGTCATTCCACATATATGTTTTCTTTCTTGCAAGCGCTTTACAATCTCATATTTATGCTCTAAAACAGCAAGCAAACATCACAACTTTACGCATATCAAGGACATAAGTTAATGCGGCCTGGTCCATATAATATATCACTTACAAGTTCTGAAATTATTAAAAATAAAAAAGTACAAAATAAGTACCAGGGAAGACTCCAGCAAAACCATCAGCTTTTTCTATCAGTTCGTCAATTGGCAGCACCGCAATCGATTCATCCTTGTTGTTGCCCAATAGAGCAGAGGAAGGGTACATGTTAGTCCCCATTCCCAGACGGCGTCCTGTTTCCTTTGCTATTGCCAGTTGATCACCTGAGAAATCACAAGTATTAATCAGTAAGAATGCAGATTTATTTATTTTACAAAAATGATAACAAGCGAAATATGATGACAACGCCTGCATTGTTTGATACCGAACAGTGAAGTTTCAAAAATATGAATTGGGGTAATAATAGTCAATTATGTGCAATCATGTGCATCACAAGTTTGAATCAGTAATATCAAGCTAAGAAAACATTCTCTTCAACTGAATATGTTTTGAAAGATACTTCTATTAGAAAGCCCCACCTGTGATCATTTTGACATTTACACCAAGGTTGAGAGCCCTCGCTATTGTCTCTCCACTGTCATGTCGAGGAGGATCGAAGAGAGGCAAGAGACCAACAAATTGCCATGGACCTCCAGGGCTCTCCTTCCTCCCTTCTGGAACTTTCTGGAAATTAAAAAGCATATACAGGATAATGGCACAAAAGATGAGTGACAAATGCCAAAGAAGCACCAGGAAATAGGAGGCTGAGAGGAGAGTACCTGATATGCTACAGCAAGTGCCCTTAAACCTCTCTGCGCATACTTATCTATCGCAGCATGAACCCTACGCTCGATGCTAGACTTGTTATGTACGAGATGCAGAATCTGACAACCATGTCACAATCATGAGTAGGGGAAAGTGATGAAAAACCAGTATGCAAGAGGCTTGTAAGTGAGATGTACCTGCTCTGGTGCACCTTTGCTGACTCGGTGCATTTTACCTTCATTATCAATGTAAGTCAGAGCTGTACGCTTATCGGTTGGATTGAAAGGGAGGAAGTGAACTTCTTGAATCCCAGCGCGTGCCTATTGGTAGAGAAAATAAAGAAGAAAGGCCAAATAAAACAGAATAATTAGTAAGTACTAACTAACCAATTTGTGTTGAACTAATCTTATGGTCCATCATCTTCGCTTACCTCTGATGCATCATCTAGCATTCCAACTATAGCAGTGTCTATCGCGTCTTGGTTTTCAATCCTGGAGGCTCGGGCCGCCATTAGAATAACAGTAGCTGGATTTACTCCTTCCATGAAAACCTGAGAGAGGTATAAAATGCTCAAGGTACAAGAGTAGGAAAGGAACAATAGAAAGAAACTAAAATGTTAAAAATTAGCTGGACATCATTTTTCACTCAACAAGAAACACCCCAGCTACTTAAAGAACTTCCAAACCTCAATAAGATTTTTATCAACTGAGAGTTTGTTCAGTGTGAGAGTTCCAGTCTTGTCACTGCAAAGTACATCCATTCCAGCCATTTCCTCAATCGCGGTCATTCTCTTGGTGATAGCCCCCTGAAAATGATGTTCCAATAGCACAATTAGCACCAACAATACCTATCAATTAATAACATCACATGAAACATAACTCTGAACCAACCTGCTGAGACAAGCGATGGGAGCCAATTGCCATTGTCACTGAAAGCACTGAAGGCATGGCTATGGGAATCCCTCCAATCAGAAGAACCAGAAGATTGTCAATCCCCGTACGATAAGCACGGTGTTGAATTGGGTACATTACGATGATCTCTATTACTATCCCAACAGCTATTGAACATATGCAGAAATTCCCAATTGCAGTCAAAACCTGAGCATCAATTAACCAACATCAAACCCCAAGTAAACAACAATAAGATAAACAGTTACAGTGAACGACAACAAATGTGAGAGTTTCATTGGAAAGTTCCTCACCTTTTGGAAATGACCAACTTGGTTTGTAGTATCCACTAGGTGCGCAGCTTTTCCAAAGAACGAATGGACTCCAGTAGCAATCACCACTGCTTCTATTTCACCCTGTTTACAAGTTGATCCAGCGAAGACACTATCCCCTGCGTTCTTCGTTACTGGTAAACATTCACCAGTAAGAGCAGACTGCAACCACAAAACAGAATAGAACATCCAACAATTATAAACCAACATAATTCTATAGATTCAACTTCCATTCATAAACTGCAATTGTAAGACTAAACACACCTGATCAATTTTCAAAGGATCTCCATCAAGTAGACGGACATCAGCAGGGATTATATCACCAAGCTTGATACTGACTATATCTCCAGGAACGAGAACAGCCGCATCTTCCTCTTTCCACCGTCCATCACGAAGGACCTAATTAAACAAACACAACAAGTTATGATCTGATTAACCATGGTACATTCATCACAATTCCACCATCAACATCCCCACCACCACCAACACCACCCACCCACCATCATCATCCAGTAATTAGAAAAATTAGGAGAACCCCAAGATGCTAAACCAGTAGTAATAAACACCCCCCACCCTACCAACACCACCAGCTACCCTTACCACCCACAACAATCATCCATCAATTAGAAAAATCTAGAAAACCCCAAGATACTAAACCAGTAATAAACACAATCAACACCATATAAAACCTAAAAACCAAGAGAGGCAGCAGTGGGTTTCACCTTAGCTTTAGGAGCAAGATGAGCCATCAAACTAGCAGCAGCATTTCCTGCGCTATTCTCTTCAAAAAAACTGATAGTTGAGTTGATCAAAAGAAGTGCAGTAATCCCGACGAAATCTTGCCAATCCGGTGGTTTACCCTGCAACAAAACCCAAGTGGTAGAAATTAACACACAAGACAAACCCAAACCCAAATCTGTACACAGAAAGAAAGTAGTACCAATGAAAAAACATATACAGAGTACTTACTCCTCCATAAGTAAGGCCTATAGACATAATAGCTGCTGCCTCCATTACCCACGACAACGGATTCCACATAAACGATAAGAACTTCAACAGCTTACTCTCCTACACACCAAAACAACAAAGATTAAGCAAAAAAAAAAAAAAAAACCCAGATGAAAACAACAAAAACAGAGAAGAACCCAATCAACAAAAACCTCCTTCTCTTCGAGTTTGTTGTAACCAAACATCGCTAATCGCTGTTGAGCATCTTCATTAGAAAGCCCTTTTTTGTTACATCTCAAACTTTCAAGCACTTCTTCAATAGGTATCTCCACCTGAAACAAAAAAACAACAAAAACCCACGAATCAAAAACCTCAGAAAATCAAACCCAGAAACTAACAAGATGGAAAAAAAAAAAAAAAAACAGAGAAAAAAATAACTAGAAAATTTTGAGTAGTAGTACCAGGTCAACAGATTCTTTGAGGATTTCCTCCATCACGCCATGATTCTCATCCATTCTTCCTTCAAAAACCCTGATTATAACCTTATAACCTTACTAAGAACTACTCAGTATCAGAAGAAAAACAGAGCAGAGACCATGGAAGAGAGAAATCAAGAAGAAATCTGTGTAGAAGAAGGGAAGGTGAGGTGAGGAAAGATATGAAAAGAGCTGAGAACAGCTGTATTTATATGGAGGAGGGGGGGATTTGAGCAGAGGAGCAGTAGAGAGAAGAAACAGAGACAGAGTGAGAGACGGTTAGAAAAAAGGGACGCGGTGGGTATTTTGGGGATATTTGACAAAAGAGAAACGTTTGCGATTTTCCGTACGAATTTGATTTGTTTGCGTACTCCTCTCTCCTGCCTGCTCCGGTTTTTCCTGATCTCTCGTCCTCCTTGATGTGTCTTTGTCTTTGTGTGGAGTAAGGAGTCTGTGCCCTGTGGAAAGATTGGAAGGATCTAGATTATTTTTAGGGCTGGTTTTGTGCCCTTGGGAAGGCCGGGATTCGAGTACGTGGAGGAATGAAGTCTCATGTGTGTATGCCCTTGGGCAGTTGTTGTGGGTGTATCCCATCTTGTAAAAAATTTGGGGGTCTTGAGTCTTGGTGCATGTCATGTCACATCTTGCTTTTGACATTTCTTATGTTAGTCTCATTTAATTTCTTTATCTTATTCTTTATGTTTGTGAGAGTTGGACAGTTTGGGTTTTTTTACAGAGGTTTCTGAAAATGGATGTTTTTGTTTAAATAGGGTTCGAGAGTAATGGGTCAAGGGTCCTAGGGATAGCTCACTATGTACATTGTCTGTTTGTCATAGCTGTGGTAAAAGCCAGAGTCTAGTTAAGGATATTTGTTGACACGTGTGTGTCATTATAGTTACGAGAGTCGAACTCTATTGGGGGTTCTACAAAGGTGTTTTGTTTAAATAAGGTTTCATAGTAGTGGGTCAAGGATTCAAGGGTCCAGGGATAGCTCATTTTGTACATAGTCTATTTATTATCTGAACGTGTATATCGGGAAGCAAGTCTAGTAAAGTGGTTATATGTATATAAGGTGTTAATTTGAGTTCGAAATTCGTCCTATTCTAACTTTTGTTTTCATATCAAATAAGATAAAAAGTAAGGAAATTTTAAGAAAATGCCAGATTTGGTTTTCCGGTTTCATAAAGTGACACCGTTTCTTTTCAAAATTTATTAAATGCCACTACCGTTAACTTACCCTTTAGGACCCACATGTTTGGTCTTTTTCGTTGACTTGGTCAAAAAATGTGTCGCATTTTACATGTTTACCCTTGAAAACCCTTTTATACTTATCACAGATTCACAATCTCATGATTCTTATCACCAGTAAACAGAAAGGATTTTTTTTTTGTCTGCCTCAGGGATTGCTAACTGAGAATGAAGATTAGGGGTAAGTGAACGGTTTCAGTGATTGAACTCAGGGAGAAGATGATGGAGCTGTAGGTTATTGAACTTAGGGAGAAGAAGAAAGTGATGCCTCTATAAGTGATATTAGGGTTTCAGTGAGAGTCGATGATGAAGATGAAGATCATGAGTCTGAGATTGAGAGAAATGGAATAAAATCAGCAGGATAGTTGATCGTCGTGGTATCGATTTGTGTGTTGATTCAAACTCAGCAGATATGGTAAGTTAAATTTATGGTTTCTTAAATTAGCTCTGATTTCGTGTGAAATTGATTTAGAAACTGAACTATTTATGATGGGTTTGTTCTTAATTGAGGTATGGATGGATGTATAGGGTTTGATTGTAGTTCCTATAGCAAATCAAATTGGGAATTATGGTTCATCCTAAATTAAGGTTAACTGTTTTGGAAATGGGACTCTGGAGGAAGAATTGAGTTACAAGGAACATTTGTTGATGAGGTTCAAGTCACAGATGAAGGACACAAAGAAGTTGTTGATGTGGTTCGGTAGATTGATTAGTGAAGATATGGGGTGTTGTTTGTGTATTGAACTAGTGATATAGATGAAGCTGTTAGTGGACTTAAATTGAAAGATATTGATATGTCTAATGACTGGTTGCTGGTGGGAATGGTGAAGATAAGGTGTTTTAAGCTAAACAGAGGTATTTTGTTGTTGTTGTGTGCGTTAGTAGAATGAATGGTTTGGACAACTAGAGTTAGAATTTTTTTATTTTTTGATGATTTTTCATTTGTAAAGTTATTTTTCCGATCTTTGATTTCTTATTGATGGCTCTCAGGCTCATGTGCGACTGTGTATCATGGTATTTGGTGCATATTGGTATGCTCTCTCTTCATGTTAGCATTTTGCATCTCTAGTCTGCATAGACCCGGCACCGGCGAAAGTTTGTTTTTGTTGCTTCAACGTAACCCACCTGCAATAAATTGGAAACGACGTGTTCTCATGGCTTTGGAATTGTTACTAATCTTCTTTTGAGTTGTATTGATTTTGCTCTGCCTCATGACTTAGCTCGGTAATAACCCGCTATGATGACTTGATTTAAATCAGTTATGGTGAGACGATTCGAGGGCGTATATGTCTTTTACTAAGTTGGATAACTACGACCTATGCACTAACTGATGTTGACAGTTTTTTGGAGAGAAAAAACGGGATGGAAAAGGTTAATGTGTGGCATTAAATAAATTCTGGAAAAAATAAACGGTGGAATTTTCTTAAATATGAAATTGAAAATGTGGCATTTTATTATGGGGATAGCTCTCTTTGTACATTGTCTATTTATTATCGGAGAGTATATAGGGAAATCAAGTCTAGTAAAGTGGTTAAAGGTGTCTAAGGTGTCAATTTGAGTTCGAAATTTGTCATATTCTAACTTTTGTTTTCATATCAAATAAGAAAATAAGTATCATGCGATAGATCAGTTTGTACGTTGTCTATTTAACATCGCAACGTGTACATCGGAAATGCAATTCTAGTAAATGGTGTGGTAAACTTTAAAGGTGTCTAAGATGTCAATTTGAGTTTGAAATTCGTCACATTCTAACTTTTATTTTTCATATCAGATTAAAAAAAAACCATGAGAATCTGCGAATACGGTACACCTACGTCGACCGGCTCTGGTTGATTCTCAAAAAATCCAATTCAATAAGTTACTGATGTTTCAAATTGATATCCTAGGTCATAAATAATTTTAGAAAAAAAGAGAGGTGTTTTCACCATTTACGCCATTACTTAGCATAAATCACAGGCAAGGTAATTGATTATTTCACTGACTTGCATCATCAACACATTGATGCCACTTTCATCGCTTACAAGATAATGCCACGAGCTTGGATCATCAATATAACAATGGTATAAACTCATATCTCTGGTATACTTTGAATTTACATTGTCTTCATAATGATGCCACCATCTTGCATCAATAGCATATAGACGCCACCATCTCATGATGATGCATGATGCTTGCATCTTGATGCCATCACTAACATATTGATGCTATGAGCCTACCTCAACTCCTAGAGTAATGCCATACGCGTGCATCAACAATGCATTGTGAGCTTGCATCATCTACTGAGTGACACCACTAACTTGCGTAATCAATGAATTGACGTCATTACCTTGCATCATTTATGAAGTGATGCATAGTCACTAGATAGATGATAACATTTGACATGATCACTCATAAATGATTGTTGTCATTAAGAATAACATGGCAATGTCCATTCATTACTATCAACATCCATAGATTTCATGCACCAATATCGAGTTATTAATGGCGGCAATACTACTTTATTCGTTCATAGTCGTCCATCAACATACGTCGATGCCATGAAGCACTCTAATAACCATGAGTGTTTAACTTACTAAACTCCAATATATGATATCATCTACTTACAAAGGCACATAAATGCTAGTTGATGTCATGACATCATTTTAGATTATTGCTCGTCTGAACTTCTTAGAGACTTTATCCAAAGGCTAAGTAAGTACGAACTCTATTTAGTTATATGAGTCTCGCTAGTCTTATCATACTTATGCCCATTAGTCTGGCTAGTCACATACATGTTAAGTCATAGGAGTCATATCGATTACTTAATAGACTTAATATTAGCAATACTTAACTTTATTATTAAAATTATACAAGACATCAAATATGTCAGATGGGTAGATAGTCACTAGGTTTTTGGTTGGCGATCTACGACATGTGGGGTGTATTGATACACTCACAATAAGAAAGTAACTCATGTGAATGGTTAAGAGAGTAAAGGGAGAAGTGTGTGTGTAACTGTTAGTCCTTCCCTAGCGAGTCTGACATGATTTTATCACATATTCTCCAAAGTCTTCACTCCACCACAACTACATAAGTTTCACTTCCTACTAGAATACTGTGTACAAATATTATTATAAATAGTTTACTCAACCTATTTACAAATAAGATATGACTTTCCAACAAGCCTAAAAACTTGATTTCGCAGAAGGCTTCTCAGTCTCATACAAATAGTCCTTCACTTATAGTATTACATACACATCATGCTGCAAATATCTTAACACATTAATCTCAATACTTTCCATGCCTTTGTCCCTAAAATCAACCATTCTCCTCCTTTGTGACTGAAGCAAGACATGAACGATCATTTTTGGTTTAAAGAAGTGTTGTACGATTTTGATCTCGTTCTGACACAAACTTCAGTTTACCCTTACTTTCACAGTATTTGTTTTTACCCTTAAAAAAATTGACGACCACAATGGGGAATCTATCTCTCGGTTTAAAAATCGATTTCTCGAAATGGTTGACATTAGGCCGGGTTTACTAATCTTAGTGCTGTTAATGGTAGTGGTAATCCTGATACTGCTTCATCCAACATCACAACATGCACCACTTAAATCTTTCTCTAGTCACGCTCTGGAGTCCTGACGAGGTTTGTAATGAGGCAACATAAACTTTAACGTCGATATTATTATGAGCTTTATGCACTTAGGTTTTTTCCAAGTGGTTCCCTGGCGCAGGCGTTTAGGTTTTGTTTCAAGTGGCTTTCTTGACGCTCTTTTGATGAAGAAAAAAATTAAGTGAGAATAATGGTGATCTATTTCACCAAGTCATTGCCGACAATTTTCTTCCTTAAATTCATTGCCGACAAAGTTCTTCCTTAAAATACGCCATATGTGCGAGAAGGCATATTATAAAGATTTTGATCAAGGGAAGTTTTATTTTGGACTTCAACATGTTGTATTTATTTTTCCTTCGTCAAAGTTTTGTCCAATGATGTTTACCTTGGTTGAGGCAGTTTATGCATGTCCAATATCGTTGTAAGGTTTTGGTATTCTTCTATTTTTCCTTTGACCGGTTTTGTCCCATTAGGTTTTACGACAAGGTTTTAGTAAGGAGACGTTTTTGAACCGAGGGGTAATATTATATACAGAAGCTTCTAGGTGGTAACCCGCATGCTTTAACTATGATATAAAGATAAGTAATTTAGGATCGGCTATGTATAGCCTTATAATACTTTATTATGTAATCTATAAAGTTTGAGAAATAAAATTCAGCTCCTACAATTCTCTCACGACATACTTGTTTGCTTAATTTTTCTCCTTACTACCATTGTTGTATACTTATATCAGCAAGTTATAAAACTACTTTGTGCAGTATTTAGTATTAATGATGCTAATAAGGAGAACAACCTAGTAATGTTATTACAATTATAGATTTTAAAAACTCAGCGGCTTGTGCATCACTTTATAGTTCAATATTGGCCTTATCAAATGGTAGGCCATAGTTTTTTTTTTTTTTTTTTTTTTTGCCATTATCCACTTGGTACATAGTAAGTATATATAATCATATTCTGCCCTTATCCACATGGTATAAGATATTTTTGAAAAAGAGGGGGTACCAAGTACATCACCAAATTTTAATTCGAAAACCTGTATGGACAAACTTGTTGCAATCAATAACACAAATTAACCAAAGATCATATACCCGATATGAAGACAAGTTTAACTTGGACGATCTCACAAATCAATATCCAAGTAATAACTTGGCATGTACCCGAGCTGTTACAGAACGGAATTTCATCAAGAACAAGTCTTGTAATTTTTTGAATATACGAATTCTCAAGAATAATCTTGTAGGTTTTATACGGTATTGTATGCTTAAAACTTTCTAGGTTATTCTAACGTACTTTTGTGATATTTCAATTATAAAGGTTAACAATATAATACGGAAAAAAAATAACACAACATACCGTAAAAAAAATTAACGAGGAAAACGGCAAAGCAGAAAAACCCTGGGACCTAGTCCAGAACTCGAGCACCACATTGTATTAAGCCGCTACAAACACTAGCCTATTACCAGACTTCGGACTGGAATGTAGTTAAGGCTGAATTGACCCAACAAGCAATTCAACTTCAGTCGCGCTCCTTTACATCTCTTGAAAATCTTAATACCCTAAGCAACACGATTCCCCTAGCTGACTTCCTTTAGAAACCTAGGAGTTGCTTCAACCTAAGTGAAGACTTTTATGACCATTCTTCCTTTAGTAGGAATCCTATTCGATTTCCTTAATAAAGATATTCAATCAAGGTAATAGAAATCTATATGCTTATGGGGATTTTCGAGAAAAGAAGATATCAATCAAACTCAAGTTTTTATTGAATTTATTATCTTCAAAAGTTGTAGAAATGCCTAATCAATTCTACCTCACAGGAAAAACCTAAACAAATTAAATCATAAGTGTTAAGATATTTATCTTGTGGAATCACAAAGTATGATACGAAAAGAAATTCGTGATTTCAATCGATTGAGTTTCTGATTTAAAGTTCCAGAACTTAGAAGATCAATAAGAACAACATCTGGATTAAAAAAGAACTATCAGGTAAAAGATAGTCTGACCGGGTGATGGGTCGGGAAACCGACTCTTGTTTTACCGCAAGCGCACAATATCGAAGATGTAGACAATGACAAATATGGTTCGTTCCCACGAGGAGTGTAAAATACTACTACTAACTAATATCAAGAATCAATTAATCAAATTCAATATTTACGAAAGTTGTGAGTTTTTAAATACAATTGTGAAACTACGAAAGAAAATAATGGAATATATAACCAAAGATGTGAGACAGTGAGAGTGTTAAGTTTCCAGGAATTATTTGTAGGTAAGTTACTTGTACTCAATCACAAAGGTTCTTGAATTTACTCATGTAAAGTGGCAAACCTAGCTACTCATACATGGAAAATATTACATTTAAGATTCATAGATAAGAATTATCAAAATAATGATTTGTTCTCACCTTAAAATAAAATTTTTAAGCACTAATCATACATGGCATGAAGAGTCAAGGAAAATTCATAAAACAATTATTGTTAAGGTTCAATGAATCCTTCTGTTATTTTAAATATGGACTATATATGGCATAGAACATAAAAAATAAAAGTAGCTAAAAGGTAAAATAATAATAGAGAAACAAAAATACTAGCATTAAGCGGGAAAAACCCTTGTTCATGAAAACAAATAAATCTTACAAGTTCATCCTTTCATATCATGGATTAGCTAGACATGGCTTTCTTAGAAGCTATAAGTAATTTTCATATAAGATCTATAGCTAATCAAAATTGTTAGAGCATTGCTTGGTTGAACCTATCAAGCGTTGGTATGTCAAGTATCAAAACTAAATTAAAGTCGCTTGATTAAATGTACTGGAGTCAACTTCGTTTAGGTTAGACTAGAAAGTCTAGGAATGTTGAGACATACAAGTATTACCTCGAAGACCTGAAGATCGTGAAGACGTGTCGACTACAATGAAGACATCATCCTTCCACTTGAGGTTAGTGATACTGACTTGACTTGTTTCCATTCCTATAGTTATTTTCAAGTCGTTTAAGATTGAAAACATAACATGCGAGGTTATATTTAATACTCTAGTATTAGACTTGGTCATTTTATTATGATTAAAGTGTCAAGGAAGAATACTTAATTACGAAGTATAACATTTATATTTTGAACTTTATAAAATGCTACATCGACATAATCTATGTAACTCGTTACTTAATTGTGTATTGGATATAGGTGTGATTTCATCATAGGAAACTATGTTTGATTACACATGTTTAAAAGAAGTACCTATACTAAACTTGTTTCGTAATCGAAAAGAAATCAATAAGCGTTTTGGTCCGGTTTTCTATGACGATCTATTGGATGACCATTTCAAACCTAAGGTGGGAACTTTGGTAGAACCGATCTTAACTTATATTGAGAGTTATGGTAGAACCAATCCTTACCTATTTCAGGATACATGGTAGAACCGATCTTAACTTATGTTGATAGTTATGGTAGACTCGATCCTAGCCTATATTGGGATATATGGTAGAACCGATCATAGCTTATGTTAGGAGTCTTGGTCTAACCGATCCTTACCTATTTTGGGAGTAATGGTAGAACCGATCCTAGATATTGTCGGGAGTCATGGTAGAACCGATTCCTACCTATATTTGGAGACTTGGTAGAGTCGATCTTAACCTATGTTAGGAGTCATGGTAGAACCGGTCCCGAGAGAAAAACCGATTTCCAACATTCACATATTACTTATGGTTTTGTGTGAGTTTGGGATTATGGTTTGCTAAATAGGAAACTTCTAGATGTCGACATAATTTGAACATGTATATAATTTTTATCTTACATTAGTTAAATGCTAAACTAAGATTAGATATTTTCTAAAGAGATATTTTAAAATTACATGTTGGATATTAGTTGGAAAGAGGTACTTATTTCATATCTTGAGAATATTTTAGGTTTTGGAATTTCCTTGTTATCCAAACTACCTTGGTCTATAAATAGTTGAGTTTGTATTTCTTGCAAACTATCCTAAGAGACAGGCAAACTTCATCCGTGTTGTTTTTGGTGGAGCCGTCTATCCGGAGAGGAAAGTACCCTAATTAGGAGAAATCTCTTACGATCGCTCGTTTAAAGACTTCTGTGGGATCAAGAAGCTACCGTTGGTGGGAAACTAGATAATTGCATTGTTATTTTAGTTTTCGATTATTGATTTGATTGACCAACGGTTGTTGAAATTTTTATTGCACCTAGTTTGATTATTCTAGAGAGACTTCTCTTCTGACATAAGGGTCACTCAAACTAAATCAAAGTATTGACGGGATCTTTAGAACTGTTTATCTAAAGACAACTTGTGATCATCCATTGTTAACAGACTCCATTCTGTGTGTGATCGATAATAAATGGATTCAAGTTTGTGTTGTGTAGGTACAATAAAAGGCAATTAAAGATTTGAAGTTTGGTTTTCGTATCTCGTTATTTGTGCACACATCATGATCGGATGGAATTCAAGTTAGATCTAATTTATCTTTGATAGATTTGATCATATAGTTGTTTAGATCGACAACTATCATTTGGTGGTATTCTTCAGTATCTGAATCTGATAGTGTTGAATCTAGATCTGATTTTCGGATTTGGATTGATCTTACCCGACAAAGGAATTTACTATTTTAAATGGAAGATCCTTTGTCAAAACTTTACGAATCTTTTTCTAAAATATTATTGGAGTAGTTACCAAACAACTTTGTTCCTTTTACTGTTTGGGAGACGATCAAAAGGAGTTGAGTGCTTAAGACTTTACATCGGTAAAACAACTCAAGATAGTGATTTTTTTCTTGGGATTCACGTGCGTTGGTCAGACGGTTATGGGCAAAAGGATACTGATGGAACTAAGTAACTAGGGGTAGATTACTTGGTCTCAACTATACGAAGTTGGCTTTGTTCTTTGTATAGCGGCTTAATTCCGAGAGTATTCAAAACTGGACTAGGTCCCGAGGTTTTTCTGCATTTGTGGTTTCCTCGTTAACAAAATCTTGTTGTGTCATTTATTTTACTTTCGCAATATAATTGTCTTATTATACTAAAGTAAATAACACTTATACGTTAATCATAATCACGTGATATTGATCCTATAGTAAATAGGTTTTGGACAGTAACTATTATCAAGGGAATATTTTGAAGTTTTTTTGTCTCGACTTTGTCTATAGACAATCACTTAAGATATCAGACTTATAAGTTGAAATGAAAATATTGTGGTGTACTTGGGTACCCTCGTCATTTCAAAAATGGAATGGAAAACACAAACTGCAAAACCATTATTTTCTCTCTTGACGCCTTTGTAGAAAACATCCCCCCTTTTCAAGTCTCTGTAGTTTTTTATTTAGAATGTTGCGAGTTCAACAAGTTATAAGTAAAACCTAGCAATTGCCAGACCCAGTCCATCACCGACCACTATTTGTGAATTCAAACTCTCCTTCTGAATTCAATCGACTGCTCCAATTGATTTAACCCAAAAAGCATCTCTACCAGTTACAACTAGTTCAACCAAATCAAACTGAAATCAGTTAACATACAAACAATGTCAAAACCATCCAATCATCACCTGCATCTCCACTTCCTTTGAAATGACGAGGGTACCAAATATACCGCAATCTTTTCGAAATCAACTTATATGACACACACCTTGCATGATCTAATATAGACAAATATTGCCAAGAAGATAACAACCACAAAGTGTACACTTGGTATATATAATAGGTATTGAAACTGAACCTAACTATTGGATCAAAACCAAGCGTTGGATTAACGTACAAGTGTATTTACCTTAATTATAAAGATAAGCTAAATAATACGAAAGTAAAGTAAATAAGACAAAGCAATATTTTTTTAACAAGGAAACCGCAAATGCAGAAAAGCCCCGGGACCTAGTTCAGTTTTGAATACTTTTAGAATTAAGCCGTTATACAAAGACTACAATCAACTTCTTATAGTTAAGACCAAGTAAACTAACTCCAAGTCACTTAGTTTCTTCAGTATCCCTGTGCCTACTACCAGTCTGGTCATGCACATGAATCCTAAGATATAATCCACTATCATATAAGTCACTTCAAACATTCAACTCCCTTCGATCGTATTCCGAAACAATAAATGACTAATTTGTATTCGCTAACCACTTTAAATCTTAATAAGTAAATCAGAGATATATGTTGAGTTAAAACAAAGGCTCTTCCGTATAAATAATATAAACTCCTTTGTTCTATTTTAGATCAACCAAGATTTAGATTATCAAGATAATCAAAACTAGGTTTACAATCTATCAGATTCGGATCCTGAAGAGAACCATAAAATGATAGATTTTCGATCTATACGACTAGCAATAAGATATCTATCAAAAGATAAACAAAGCTAAGTCTGATCCCAGCCGATCAAGTATGTGCACGAAGTAAATCACAAATATTAGAAACCAACAAGAACTCTTCTTGTTTTCAAATCTTCAATGTCTTTAATATACATGCGCAAATAAACTTAATTCCGTTTTGATCGATCATGCACAAAACGTAGTCTGTTAAAAATAGATGATCACAAGCCTATCGTCAGATCTAAAGACAGATCTCAACTATATCAATCAAGGTTTAACCACCGTTAGTCAATCAAATTAATAATCGAAAACTATGCAAATTCTAGTATCCCACCAAAGGTATTATCTAGACGGTTCTTGATCCCATAGAAGTCCTTAAACTAGCGGACGTAAGAGATTTCGCCTAATTAGGCTACTCTCCTCTCCAAGATATTATTATACGTAATACTATTAGTCGGCTACCATCGTGACTACAAAATGAAATGCACGTGTCACGATAAGCTTGTAAGAAGAACAAACTTCACTATTATAGAACAAGGTAGATTGGACATCAAGGAATTTCCATAACCGAAAACAAACACCAATTTTCGGTTTTGTTTAATTCCAACTAATATCCAACTAATAAACCGAAATCTCTCATGAATAACAACTCAAGATTAGCTAGCATACAAGTATTCTTTACTAATATATCTTCCAGATATGTGTTTCACTTACTAGGAAAATAAAACATACAAATTAGAAAACCCTAATTAAAAGATTCTCCAATATTTCGGTTTTGGGATCTCACCTTGAGTATCAAGGAATATCTTTGAACAATGGAAGATAAGACTTTAGCATGTATTTAAATTACTCATTATGTCGACATCTTGAAATTTCCTAAATAGAAAATCATATTCCGATTTTCACACAAATCCTAAAGTGTATATGAAAAACCGGAAATACAAAATTGTTATTAGGGACCGCAACCTGCCAAAGATCCCCAATATGAATCGGACCAGCAATCCCATTGATTCCTTTCAACTGTGAAATAAGTTTTGCAGGTTTACTTCATTAAACTCATGTAGTTAAACATAATTTTCTAGCAAACGAATCAATCCTAAGCTCATTGCACAATCTAGTAGCAAGTTACAAAGATAGTGTTTATGTCGCAATTACGAAGTTCAAAAGATAAGCGTTATATTTCGTATTTCAATATGACAAAGTTGTGATACAACTTGTATATTTTTCTCTGATACTTTGATCATAATAGAATGATCAAGTTTCTAATACTAGAGATTTATAAATATAACCTTGCATGTTATGTTTTCAATATAAACAACTTGAAAGCAACATAGATAAAAATGAAAATAACTCAAGTCTTGTATTACTAACCTTGAACAGATATGTGACTCCCCCTTAGTCTATGCTTTCACTCTTTTCGTTAGAATAAATGTTTTAGCACAAATGTCCCTTCCCTTAGTGATACCAACTCACAACAAGTCAATATCACTTGTTTACTCCATATATTTCTCCCCCTTTTTGTCACAAAATGACAAAGAAACGAAAAAATAAAGGACAAATCGAAAGGATCTTACAAATCTCACAAAGAGAATTTGCAAACCTATAAGAGTTGAGCAAGGGGTTTTTTGCATACCATTTTAGATAACCAATATTAAAACCGAAACTACAAGTAATTTGGTTTTAAAATGTTATCTAGGAAACAATTGCCCGAAGCAATTTTCCCTAATAGTTTAACACTTCAAAAATCGACTAATCACCTTAGTTCTTTTGCTAAACCGATTGTACAAATACAATCACTTATTCGATAAGACCAAAATAAAGATCAGAATTAACTTTATTTTTCTCATCAGGCTCTAATTATTCTCATCAATAACTTAGACCTTTCACTTTTAAACAAGACAAATACTAGGTTAGTTAACTAGTAATTCTTGTTAAGGCATTTGGTTATACTTGAATAACCGAAACCTCCACATTTGATAAGTCTAACTAAGATCCGAAAAACTTAGTTTCTCTTATCCGGAAATCACTTGGACTAAACAAATGATCCTGAAACCTTTTGTTAAGCCATAAACAATCCATACAAACCAAATAAATCAATTTGCATAATCATTTATCTTAACCGGAAACAATTGGAACAAACATAGACATTATAGCACTCCAATTGCACCGAAATTTTGTAAGCCTAAACAATTGATATCAAACAATAACGAAACATAACAATAGTTTTTCTTAACCGGAAACAATTGAATCACAATCAAACATCCAAACACAAATAATGGAATCAACATCAATTGTACCAAAATTTTGTTAAGCAAAAGCAATAAATATATGAAATAAAATCATGCTTTTCTTAAACATGAAAACAATTAACTAACAAGATTGTTACCTCAAATTACGCATCCTCTTCTCCCCTTAAGATATGTCATTAAGCGCAATTTCACTTAGAACTCTCCCCCATTAAAGTTGTCATCCTCCCGCCAAAACAAAAGAACAACAACAAAGAGCAACCTTTACCAGAGAAAGGTTGAAAACCGGTTTTAACTATGCGATGCAAAAGTTGAACCTCGAAACACATATGCTTTTATGCTAAACCAAAAGATTCAACATATTGTGACTTTTTCACATATTGTTTCTATAGGAACCCCTCATAAAGCCTACCAACATGGATTAGAACTTAATCCCGCTAAATCAAAAAGTCACCCAAACCATAAGGGTTCACACATTATGAGATCGAATATCAAGGTAATAAAACCGAAATTAAACATCCCATAAACATCACAGCTCTTTAGAAAACAAAAGACATGTTTAAAGCATTACTACTACCAGTTTCTAAGAAATCCATGGAGAGTTTTACAGACATTTAAAGCAAAGCTAGTTAAGAAATAACATTAGGGTACAACAAACTTGATAAAATATTACTCAGACCAAAAGTCTTCCTCAGATTCTGTGTCCTTGTAGTCCTCAGCAATGTCTGTGAATTCTTCAGCCAATTCTGGATATCGATCAGTTGCAAGATCAACTTGACGCTCCAGACAACCATTCATTCTACTCAACCTTCGACAGATGGTTTCAAGAGGATTATCTTGCATAGGGGTACTTGGAGTAGTACTTGTGCTTGTCTTGGGATGACTTTTTCCTCTCATTCTGTTGAGTATAGAACGATCATGAGCCTTTGGCACAAGACTTTGAGCTTCATTGGATGCAATTTCATATGAGCTATAGATTCTGGTGATAAGACATGGAAAACCCATGCTTTTTCCATTTTTCCGAATTCTTATCATTTGCTTGATAATAAATCCACAAAAATCAAAGTTTGGAGTGCCAATAACCATGTGGTAGATCAATTCTGCCACTTCAGGACTCCACATTACCTTGTACATGTTGCTTGGTGAAAGATTGGGTACAACAAGCTTATAAAAAAACTTGAGATGTTCAGGAATATCATCAATACACAGACAATTACCGTTCCAACTGCTTCCACCAAGAATTTCAGCAATGTGTTGTTTGTTGAAATCACTGCCTTTGGGTAGAAATACATTCTCCAGGTTGCAACCAATAAGATATGCAACTATGTTGTTGTTTACTTCAAAACAACGCCTTCTAACCATAGTAAAGAATTTATACCCTTTTTCATCTATTTGGTGAATATTAGCATAGAACTCACGGGTTAATTCTGGAGACCCAGGATATCGATCGGAATGAATATCACCCCAGTCATCACGACTTTGAATTAATTCATCATAGTCTTTCAAATCAGCAAACACATATTTTTTCTCACAGAAAATCGGTTTGTTATGCATAAAACTATACTTCCTAAAGCAACTTCGATTGACAAAGTAAATTCCGGCATTAACATCAAAATAAAGTGATGCAAGAGAATCAATAGTTACATCAGTAAAGTTCAAATTTGGTGTGATTCTTCTATGGGTTTGATTAGACCTTTCTCCTCTAGTGAAATTCCTATTTTGCATGTTGCTAGAGAACACAAATTCGAAATAGAGAAGAAGAAACTTACAATCGAAATTGTTTGTTGAAGTTCGAACTTTCCCTTGTGAAGAAAAGTTGGAGAAAATTGCAACCACCCTTTGAAGAACGAAATAAGTTAACTCAAATTTGTGATTTGAATTAGAAAGACCATCACACCATTTGTATTGTGATTTTGAACAAGACCATTCTCTTTCTTTCGAACTGTAAGGAAGAAATAAGAGATGATTTTTCACTTCTTGTTTTTATCACCGAACAAAGAGTCGGTTTGCATTCGGTTTCTTTTGGATCGGTTCTAAAGTTAGACCATGGATCCATAACCCATTTTAGTGGGTTAATTTTCTTAAAACCGGAAAAGTTTGTGGTCTTGGACAAGAATGTGAGCTTCGTGGGCATGTTATCCCTCTTTGTCACTTGTTCTTCTTCAAACGAGTTATCTGAATCTGATGAGTTTACACAGACATTGATATCAACCAGATTAGGGCAATCCTCGTTGCTGATTTCAAGAGAGAAATTTATATAGTAATCATATAGATATTGACTTCTTTCAGACATTTGTTCTTTAGAAGTTTGTTTACTGGATTCAAGCTCCAGAAGGAAATTATCCACCTCATCTTGCAGTTTTTGAGTATCACTGAGAATTTTACAAGTCTTCTTAAAGGACTCTTCTTCCTTCAACTCATAGAGTTCAAGTTCCAAAGATAGATTGCTGATTTGTTTTTCAATTTCAGCAAACTCAATGAGCTTCCAACTTATTTTTTCTTTAGGATATTCAGTAAGCCTGAGATATAGTTGACACTCATCAACTGACCAAATTTCCTTTGATCGCAGTGACTCGATAGTTTCACTGTTTGTAAGATTTTCAAACAATCTTGAGTCATTAAATCTTGATAGTTCGTTAACTGAATCATTCACAAGATTCATGTCTTTTCGTGTTTGCCTGCTCTGAAAAGACAAGGGTACCCAAATATACCTCAATCTAAAACTTTTCCACCTATAAGTCCATTTCTGAAAGTGATTGTCTATGGACCAAGCTGAGACAATACAACTAATCGGTTCACACTCCGTGTGATCGTCCTTGGATACGAGATCGAGACAATACAACAACCAAGTATGTTTACTTGATAATAGGTTCGGACTTAACCAAACTCTAGGGATTGTCTATCAAGTAAAATAGGAATTAACGTTTGTGTATTTTACATCTAATTATAATAACACAATTATAATTGTGGAAATAGAAAAGTAAAAGACACAACAAGATTTTGTTAACGAGGAAACCGCAAATGCAGAAAAACCCCTGGACCTAGTCCAGAATTGAATACTCTCAGAATTAAGCCGTTATACAAAATCAAACCAACTTCGTATAGTTGAGACCAAGCAACTAAACCTATAGTTCACCTAGTTTCCTCAGTATTCCTGCGCCTCAAACTTGCAGTAAGTCACGCACTTGAAACAGTTCCTTTGGTTCGTATTCCAAATAGTAAAGGAACAAAAAATCTGTTCGGTAACAACTTTTTTCAAACAACGTGATATGAGTCTGATAAAGGCTCTTCCGTTTAACCAATAAACTCCTTTGTCAAGTCCTTAGATCAATTTCTCAACAACTACCGAAGTAATTGTTAAACTATGCAATCAATATTATTAATCACAAAGAAGTGTATTGATGCCGATCTACTCAACTAATCAATCCAATCTATCACAAAGATAAATCGATTATAGTTGGATCCTTTTCCAGCCGAAACAAGTATTATGCACACCAAAGATTATGAACCCAAAAAATCTTCTTGTCTTCAAATCTTCTTTGATCTTCAATCAGCACCTGCACATAATCAACTTGAAACTCTTGTGATCAATCACACACAGAATGGAGTCTGTTAACGTTGGATTATCACAAGACGTCTTTAGATCTACAAACAGTCTAAAGATCCCCGTCGAAACTTCGATCTAGTTTGAGTGAATCTTATATCAGAAGAGAAGATTCTCAAGCATAAACAAACTAGGTGCAATCAAAGTTCAACAACCGTTCGTCAATCAAATCAATCGAAAACTAAAATAAACTGTAATTATCTAGTTTCCCACCAACGGTACTAATAAAGCTTCTCAATCCCAAAGAAGTCTTTAAACCGAGTGGCCGTAAGAGATTTCTCCTAATTAGGGTACTTTCCTCACCGATAGGCGGCTCCACCAGTAACAACACAACTGAGGTAGTTTTGCTGGCTCCGAGGATTAATTTGCTAGAAATGCAAACTTCAGTATTTATAGACAAGGAAGTTTGGACACCAAGGAATTTCCAAAGCCGAATATTCTCAAAGATATGCAATAAACATAAAATCGGTTTTTATAACTCCTGGAAATGCACTATCCAAATATTGACCAAAATCCCAATAGAAAAATCTATAATTAGTAAATGCACATTACTAATTATTATTTTCTAAAGATATGCATTTAATTGCTGGAAATTAAATAGCATATAAAAACTTAGTAACATTAAAAGATTCTCAATTTATTTCGATCCTAGTATTCTCCTTTAGCTATTAAGGAATATCTTTGAACAATTAATGATAAGAGTTACTGTACATGTTCAAAGTATGTCGACATCTTTACTTTGCAAGTCCTTTTTAATACTTACAATCTTGGAAATGATTTGCCACACTTCCAAACGAATTTAGAATTGGTTCATCTGACTTCCAATAACTATGTGAGTGATTATCCTATCAAATCACCAATCATGGGTTTCACGGTTCTTCCAAAACAAGTTCGGTTCTACCTCCATGTGAGTATAGTGCATAGTCACGCTAGTTACCAAAACTTGGTTGACTAGGTACTAGGATCGATTCCCCACATACTAATGGTAACTACCTGTATTTGGTGCACATGTCCATAGGATCGGTTCCCCCAAAACTACAAACTTGTTGCACATGTTCATAGGATCGGTTCCCCCATCTACTAAAAACGTGTAGCACCTCTTACAAGGATCGATTCCCCTCTTGTAAATTTGTTGCACCTCTTACTAGGATCGGTTCCCCAATGGCTAGATAAAAGTTGCTATTTACAAGGCATCGATCATACCATCTTGAGTGATTACTTAAGATCGGTTTCACTAATAAAAGTCATACCAATACATAAGTCAGGCCTTGTGAATAGTTTTACCAAGATACATAAACAAGCTTATGAGCGGTTATACTAAACACATATATTGGTAATTCAAAATAGATTTGCAATGAATAACAATACCAATAAGCCTAGCGATTTCCCTTTCGATTCACAAAACGAGTTTATGAACTTACTTCCTTTAAACGAATGTAAAACATTGTTTCCTATGATGAAATCTTCACTCATACCCATACATAATCACAATAGCATTCATATGATCATGTCGATGTCTTATATACAAAGTTTAATGGTTAAGCAATAAACCTCGTATTGTATTCCTTAATACTATGTCTAACTAGAGTATCATACACAGCTTCGCAGTTATGTTTTCAATATGCACGACTTGAAAGATACGTTAGGGAATGAAACAGTTCAAGTCAAATATTACTAACCTCAAGAGGAAGGATGATGTTGTTGTTGTAGCTCCATACTTCTTCACATTCTTCAAGTCTTCATGTAATACTTGTAAGTCTCATATCCTAACACTTTCAAGCTAACCTATATGAAATTGACTCTATTATATAATCAAGTGACTCTTTAAATGAGTTTTGATTCACTAAAATATGACAACCAAACTTGACATACCAACGCTTGGTGGGTTCAACCGAGCTGTGCTCTAGCAAGAAGACATTGAAGATCTGAAGACAAGAAGATTTCTTATTGGTTTCGTATCTTTGTGATTTCCTTTGTGCACAAACTTGATCCGCTAGGATCCGACTAGATCTTGTTTGTTTCTTTGATAGACCATTGATTAACTAGTCATATTAGATCGACAAATTATGACTTGGTGGTATTCTTCAGTATCTGAATCTGCTAGTTAGTATACCTAGACCTGATTAACTTGTTAATTTATATCTTGGTAGATCTTACCTAACAAAGGAGTTTATTAGTTTAAATGGAAGAGCCTTTGTGAATTCAACTATATAATCTCTGATTTAATTCTTGATATTGAAAGAGTGCTTACCAAACAGATTAGTCATTTACTGTTAGAAGACGATCAAAAGGAGTTGAGTGCTTGAAGTCTTCACAGCGGCTAAAGTAACTTAAGAAAGTGGACTCTATCTTAGGATTCACGTACGTTGGCCAGATTGGTTGTACGAGCAGGGATACCGAGGCAACTAGGTAACTAATGGTAGATTACTTGGTCTCAACTATATGAAGTTGGTAGTGTTATTTGTATAGCGTCTTAATTTTGAGAGTCTTCAAAACTGGACTAGGTCCCGAGGTTTTTCTGCATTCGTGGTTTCATCGTTAACAAAATCTTGTTGTGTCTTTACTTTTACTTTCCGCAATTATAATAATAATAATAATTATATTTTTATAATTATTATCTTAGTTATAATTAAAAGTAAATATACTGTATTTTAATCCAACACTTGGGTTGATCTCTATAAATGTGTTCGGCTCTGAACTGAAACTATAAACCAATTGTATACCTTGTGGTTTTCTATCTTCTTGACAGTCTCTGTCTATATTAGATCACGCAAGGTATCAGACTTATATGTTTATATCGAAAAGATTGTGGTGTACTTGGTATCCTCCTCATTTCAATATCGAATAACTAGATTGCAGTGTAATTGGTATCCTTGTCATTTCGTTGTTTACCGATGGTGATGTCATAGTTAAGATTTGTAGAAGAATGAGAAAGACGAAGAAGGCAGTCCACTGTTGTTATAGATCAAAATAAAAAAGGACTTGCACTTCATGGAGTTATTATATACGATGATGGATTAAAATCATCAATCCCCTTCATTTGATTATCATAACACAAGGCCTTTGGTTGATTTGATTTGATTAATGAATTTGACTATAAGTCTAATTTGTAGCATAAAACTAGAAGCTGAAACCCCATACCACAATTTTAGGCTAGTTATCGATTTTGAATGTTTCTACTTTCTAATATTCGATAAAATACTAGATGTCAAAATTTATTTTGTCTTGTTGTATTAAATTTGGATGAACAAAATCAACCAAGTATTATAGATCTGCTCTTCAAGCATTATAGATGGAGATATTGTTTTTGGGAAGGAGAGGCACTAAATTCTGATACAACTCAATACTGCATTCTGATACAATTCAGTAGAATCAGTAAGACTCACCGTATTAGCTCGATTCAAGTAGGTCCAAGTCAGATGATTTAGCTCGGTCATATTATTAGCTCGACTCCCCGTATTAGCTCAGTTATAATATAGCGATTTGAGAGGGAGGAGGGGGGGGGGGGGCCCCGGCGGGGGCTATGTCTTTTTACAAGGTGGAATAACTGTTATTATACACTAACAATCGTTAGCTGTTGTTTTAAATAAAACTGGACAGAAAATGTCAAAATTTGGAAATTTTATTATTGAGGTTTTCAAACATGGGCATTTTATTAAAAACCCATTGATCAAATGATATCTCACACCCAGAGAGGCACTTTAGACGGTGACGAGTTAAAATATTCAAAGTCGAGTATTTTAAAAATTGGTGTTGGGTGCAAACATCGCCTCCATTTGTCCGGTAACTTTATATCTCGACACAAATAACACTAAATTTGAAGCAAAATCACATATTCAAATAAGTTTCAATCAACCTCACAAAGAAGAAGATACAAAAAAAAAAAAAATCAATAAGTGAAGGAATAGATGAAGATACAAAGAAGGAATGACAACGGACAGTATCAGAGAAAAAATCAGGGAGAAAAACATTTTACATGGGTTATGTTAGTGCCATGGATCATCCAAACCTTTTGGCCCCCTGTTTTAACAAAGTCTACTATGGCTTGTATATGTTCCTTGAAATCTATTAGAAAGAAAGTGTCTTCCCCATTCAATCTCAATATTCTCTACTCCACTCATTGCTTTGCTTATTTTTCATGAGAGAATAACAAAAATAAAGATTTATCAGCTTACGAGAGTTAATTATGGGTCAAACAAAAACGTAGAGCTATTATTTGTTAATTACTGTTAGTACACGTTAGATTTCTACTAATTTTATCAAGAAATAGAAAAAACTTTCTACTAAAGGCAAGTTTTACGGTAGAAAAATTCCATCTTCCAGATCTGATGACACATACCTGAACACTTAGAAGTTTGGTGAAAGGTAAAATGGATTCCAAAATGCGATTCTAAATCGCGTTCAATCTTGGCCCACAAAATCGAGAGTCAAAAAGTCACATATAGATATAACCAACCACAAGATTGAGCGCAATTCAGAATTACACTTAACGTAAATTGGATGGCCACTTTTTCTTGGTTCCAAGGTATTTTTCATGAAACCTAGGAAAACGTGTGGATGACCCCAACATGGAAGCCATCAAACTTGACATTGCGTACTTTTTCAAGGTTAAAGTAGCTTGGGTTCCACCATGAGATTTGCACTAATGCTTCTTTATATACGTATTCTGGAATATACTCATCAATCATCAAAGAATACCGTGAGTAAATGCACAACTCCAATGTTTATTTAGTAACATATTTTCAGTCACTTTTTGTGAGAAAATAGAAACTCATTTTTTGGTGAGTTTAGAAAAAATTGGTTGATTCTGTGGGTCTAATTAGGGGTGAGCAACGGACGGACGGTTGCGGATTAGGGGTCACCCGCGTCCAATCTGTCAAAGTTACGGATATGGAAAATCAAACCGTGACCGACACAATCACCCGCGGATTTCACATCCGCGGATCAGCGGTTGATACGGGCCGGATGCGGATAAACCGCGGATTTAGTAAAAAAAAAAAAAAAAAACTTAAAACAAGCAAAAATACTAAGTTTATAAACTAGAATTTTAACACAAAGGATAGTTGACAGTTATCACAAAAGAGTATTGTGTTCGTTTTTACGGAAACAAAAAAAGTACTAATTCTTGCAGACAACCAAAGTTAAACTATCAAAATGCAACAAGCCAACAACAAGTCTGGTGCCAAGCCAATGGAACTTCTGCTGCCAAAAAAGAGTCCTTGGATTTGAGTACTAGTTCATTCAATCCATAATGGATATGTCTGGAATTTCCTTCAAGATTTCTGCCGCATCTGTAAAATGAGGAGTCATAGAGCAATCAGTGAACAGTTGCAAGTTTCTGTCGTATATAGTGTCATTTATGCATTGTATCATATGCCATAAACCCAACTTGACTTGGAGAAGCTAGCAGTTCAAACAAAATTGTGCCTAGTAAAGGACACACCATTCAGCCTATATTGTTATAATCAACAAATCACTTATGTCAAAGTAACAAAGCATAGCATTGAAATCACACATAACATAGATATTCCATTAGTTTTGTGGAAGAGATTCCATGAGCAAATAATTTTTTGGCAAAAGTATATGACAAAGAACTGTCAAAACAAATTCATAGGAGAAAAGGAGGCATGCTCATCTTCTTTCAAATTCAATGTAAAGGACAACAAAGAACTGTTGGATAGTCTAATATTGAAATTCCCAAACAAAAACAAGGAATTTAGCAGCACACATATCATGATAGTGTTCTTAGTATTCTTTATGATTATGATATGAATGATAATAGTTCTCCGCATTCAGAATTGCTATTGACGTCTAAAAAAGGGTGAACAAGTATAAGGAACAATGTATATGCAAGCATAAAATAATAAAAACAAAGAAAACAAGGTTTGAGAGTTACCTAATTCAATTTTTTCAATCCCTTCTATTATCTCCTCGATATTGATTGGTTTGTCTTTCAACCAATTTTCAGCACAGATCAGTGCTTGCACTGTTTTTGGTTGCATGGAACTTCGAAACTCATTAAGAACACGACCACCTGTGGAGAAAGCTGATTCTAAAGCTACGGTTGATACTTGCATAGCCAGCACGTCTCGAGCTATCATGGACAAGATCTTATACTTGGAAGAGTTAACCTTCCACCAATTCAAAATATCAAATTGTGCATTAAAATCCTCTCTTTTCTCTGACAAATAGATATCCATCTCTGTTTTTCCCTCTACTGTTTCTTGATGTTTTTCAGACTCAACAAATCTGTTGATCGGATTCTGAGGTTCTTGTGAAAGAGAAGTATCAGATTGTATTTCAGCTGTAGGTCTTGAAACCATATCACTCCTTTTATATAATAGTGCATACTCATCAAACATGTTTGTTAAAATAAGTTTAACTGCAGTCATCATCTCATGGACCTCTTTGTCAACTGTAGCAACATTCTCTCTCAGTAATTCTCTCAAAGAAAATCTTAGATAGGCTTCCTTGCATCTTGGGTCAAGCAACACAGCAATGTATAACATTTTGTTGATTTTATCCACTGCCCAATACTTTTCGTATTTCAGAACCATCCAATCAGCCATGTCAGCCAATAACATATTACCATTTTTAACCCATTCTTGCAATATGTCATTAATAGAAATTACTTCATCGAGGAATAAGTTAGATGTAACATAGGTTGATCCATAAAATTTTAATGTAGCATCATAGAATCTTTTTAGCAATCTAACAAATGCACGAGCTGTTTCCCAATCAGAAGCAATAGGCCATACCTTAGGAATTGTTGGTGCTGCTGTGTTACCTCTGGTTGGTGGTCGAGGAGGATTAAAAAAATTATCCGCATACCCTGATTCTTCAAATTGGTAGAAGACCTCCTCATATTTTTCATCTGTAGACAACATTTGGTAAGTCGAATTCCACATAGTCGCACAATCCAAGCAAAGAAATTTGGTGATGTTAATCTTCCGTTGTTCAACACATTCTCTAAACTTTTTCAATCTTTCTCCTGATCCTCTAATAAACTTAACTTCCTCGCGTATCCTAGAAATAGATTCATTATACAAATCCATGCCGTCTTTAACCACTAAGGCAAGGATATGTGCTGCACATCTGAGATGCATGTGCTCTCCTCCCAAAATTGCTGACTTCCAACCCACAACTCTCTTGGACAAATAAGAAACTGTTTCATTGTTAGAACTGACATTATCAACAGTCAAAGTGAATACCCTTTCAATCCCCCACTGTAAAAGACAAGATGCAACTGTTTTACCCAATTCCAGGCCAGTATGATCCGTAACTGGACAAAAATTCAATATCTTCTTCTTTAACACCCAATTCTCATCAATATAATGACCTGTCAACACCATGTAGCTAATGTTTGTAACTAAACTCCACGTATCAGTGGTGAGACAGAACCGTCTGCCATATTTTCTAAAATCAGCCTTCAATCTGTGGTACTCATTCAAATACATCTTCATGCAGTCTCTAGCTTCAGTAAAACGAGAAGGAACTTTAAACCTAGGTTCTAGTTGATGACAAAATTCTAAGAAGCCTTCACGCTGTACATCAATAAAAGGTAATTCATCTTTGATGACCATTCTGGTAAGGGCATCTCTGTATGCATCTTGGTCAAAAGAGTAAGTCATAACATAATGAGTCTCACCATCATCACTTACTTGGAAGTGTAACTGTTGCTGTCCAAGTGGAGTGAATTGAGGACACTTTTTTTTTCTTTATATGGTTGTTCATATTTGTTGTTCCATGAGAGTTAGAACCATCTGTAGTGTCTTTACCCCATGAAAATCTCTGCTTGCAATGCTTGCACTCAACTTTAGGTGGATTAAGATCAAGACGCTTATCAAAATGTTGCCAACAATCTGATTGCTTCTTACCAGAAGCTTTAGGAGGCTTTGAAACTTCAACCTCAGGTGTAGCTGTCACTGTGGCTGTAGCTATGGTCTCGACAGTTGCCGGGGTAGCTGTACCAATGTTCTCATCAGGATTGTTAATAGGAATAGAAGGTCACTTAGTACTTAAAGCCATCTACAAACAAATTGAACACAACAAAATGAACACATTAGGTAAATGAACACAGCAAGGACAACACATTATTATCCAAACTGACAAAAAGGAAAGATGCAAATTACCCTGGCTAACACTGATTTTATATTAGTATCCAGAAAAAACAACCATCAATATACATACACAGACACCACACATATTAATAAGTAGGAAAATGTACCATAATATAAGTTGATCGCAAAACATCTACTTCGCATACAACAATACAATATATAGATAGCAAGATTGATGCATGATTATTTTTTTTGTTAAATCATATATAAGCATAGTTTTGAGAAAGAAGCATCAACAGTTACAAGTGAGTTCATATAAGTTCTCACCTCTATTCGCAACCCCAACCTTAATCTCTGAGGTCCGCCTATCGAATCCAAAGCCACCTTAATAATGTAGAAGTTGAGTTAGAAAATAGAACAATTTAACCCAAACTCAATACACAACAAACTAATAGTTGCAGTTCCCTGCCTAATTAGAAATTCATAGCACTTGATATCAATCTGTAATTTGTTGATCAGAGAGTTATACTTTTCAAATAGATACCTTACTCCAGTTCATCAACTAATTCCTAAAATTAAACTATAGTACCCCTAACAGCATGATAAGAGCTCTACAATAATATTGCTTGTTTTCAATTCAACAACTTTCTTATGAAATCTAAGGTGATTCACAAACTGGTAGAATCAACACCTCCATCTTTATTTCAAGTTCCAATCCTACCGTGATTCAAAGCTACAAAGAATTGAAATCAATATCTAATGAACCCTAGGTTTTACAGATACAAAATTAGATGGAAACAGAAGTAGTAGAATTGTTCAATAAACCATCATACTCAAATCAATCAGCTGAAACAAGAGTAGTTAAGGTAGAAATCATACCTTCAATCTCAAACGAAGGACACCAAGAAAGAAAAAAAACCTTTCACTGAGTTACGAGATTGGAAGAGACTAGAGAGAAAAGAGAAAACAATAGCAATGTTTATATATTAAACCTCTTACTTCCCATATTATCCCCAATAATTCTATTAAATTCCCTTACTGTCCACGGTGCGGGTGAATCCGCGGTTTTCAATACCCAATCGCACCCAAACCGCTAAAATGTGCGGATTTGAGAATCCCACCCTATCCGGCCCGTACGTCTTGCGGTTTGGGTGAAATCCATAATTTTGCTAACGGATATGGGTGAAATCCGCGGTTCCGGTTTTTATGCTCACCCCTAGGTCTAATGCCCTCTAGAGACATTACCTACTCAGACCCAAGTAAATAGATTACTGCCCGATGGACTAAGCCCAAGTAAGTATTTGAAGCTATAGAGTGAGGCGATAAATTCTCACAATGGAATACATTGCTGCTCAATGGACTGAGGCGATAAATTCTCGACTATGGTTGTCATGTGCATGAGTGCGCTTTTGAACTTATATTGGGTGATGAAATTCTTCAGACTACGGTTGTCACGTGCATGATTGCGCAGTGAGCACACCGCTAGACTATCGGATTCATTTTCATTGAGATTTGCATAAATAGACCTGGAAATCTGATTGGATTGTGTTGCTCCGAAACTCTTTCACGTTTTTTGTGGTAAATTTTTCAAACGGAATGATTTTTATTTTCTTGAGAAAATTGTCTAATTTACCACTGTATTGTTAAATATGGGTACTAGTATAACCAAAATCAAATTGTATACTCTTTTTATTGTGTATTTCCTTATTTAAATTTTCAATCATACCATTTTAATCTAGTAAAAATAAAATAAAATACGATTGATTATGTTTGGGTAAGATAAATATCTTAAGCGTGATAATAGGACATGTGGATATTTTATTAACCCAAAATGAAGAATATGGAACGACTTGGCCGGGAAAATTGGCTGTCAAACGGCCACTCGCTCCCCCCATTTCAAAATTTAAAAACTTCCAACTACTCGCGTAAATAGGCGCACGAATCCACGATAAACAGCACACAAAACAAAACCCTAGTAAACCTCACATCATCACGCATAACTTTCTCATTCATTCTTTTCAGAGATAGATTAGGAGGTTAAACATTATTTCTTCTTAAACCATGAAAGAAAATTGTAGTATTCCTGATGATGATCCAAGCCGCTGCGTGAGAAAAGTTGGATTCGGAAGATGCCGAAATGATAAGTGTATTGGAATGGATTTTTGAAAATCCCACCGCCATCATGCAACTAAAGAGTCGAATCATGTTGATGAAGAAAATAAAGAAGAGAATGATGAAGAGGAGGAGGATTCTGAGAATGAAAATCAGAATACCAGTGACGAGGGTGAAGAAAATAGTGATATAGAAAGTGAAAAGGTGAAAAATACTAGCGAGGATGAAGAGGAGAAGGAAAATGAGAATACCAGTGCCGATGGTGGTCAGATTCTGAAGAAGAGAAAGATGAGTAGAGAAGTTGATGCTCTTAAGGAGGCCGGAAATAATGAGCAGCCACGTCTGAAGAGAAGAAATAAAAGCATGAGGGAGAACTTGAATGAAACAGTTATTACAAAACGGTACAAAGTTTCAGAGGATCAGTCAGATGCGGAGGTGGATGATAAAAAGAAGAAGAAGGTTTCCAAAGTTTTGAGTAAACCTGTGGTGTCGGGTAGTTCTGGATCTAAAAAGAAGAAAAAGGTTTCCGGCAAAGTTAAAGTATCCAATGGATTAAAATGGGTTACTGTAGGTGACACGAAAAAACCTATGAAACTTGTCAATGTAAGCACACGTACTTCCCTTAAAAACTTTTTCATTCTCAACCTTTCATTTTTATTAAATTTTGGCCCTAATTGCTACTTTACTTTTGTTAATTCTGACCAGGGAAAACTCGTAGAACCCCGAATGTGCCACCAGTGCCAAAGAAGGGATCGGGAAGGGGAAGTTGTTTCCTGCCAGAAGTGTTTATCCAAGCGCTTTTGTGAGCCATGCATATAAAATTGGTAGGTTTTGTGGAAGTTTCTTTCATTTTATTTTTTTAATTGGTTATTCTGACTCTTTTTTATTATTAAAAACAGGTACCGCGGCTTAACACATGAGGACATTGCAAAGGCTTGCCCAGTTTGTATGGACATATGCAACTGTAAAGCATGCATTCGTTTATTCAAGAAATCTTGGGTAATTGGTGTTGCAATAGTTGGATCACTTTGCATTTCTCTATTGGTGATATATTGACCTACTGGGTTTACAAAATTTTAATATATTTGACGTCATGATTCTTGTGTAGGCGAACGTAGAAAGAAAGTTAAGCCCAAAAGAGGAAGCCGAGTTCTCAAAACATATGTTGAAGTATCTTCTGCCAATCCTGAAGCATATCCATATTGAACAAGAAAATGAGAAGGAAGTGGAGTCTGCTATTCAAGGTACCTGCAATGAATATAAAATTTTAGTCTCAAAATACATACATTGCTTTCTGCATCAAGAATTACTTTCATTGCTTGTTTCTGGTGCCAAGTTATACCCTTTGTCATGAATATAAAATTTTAGTTGGTTATTGAACTGACTCATGCTAATAAAGTATATTCATATGTGTTTCTTATCTGTCACCTGTCAACATACAGAAATTTGTACAGGATGAAAGATTAGCACATCTCAACGCAATGAATTATCTTAATATAGTTGGCCTTTTTGCACACAGGACTCTCAGAAGTGGAAATAAAAGATGCTAAATGTCCTCAAGATGAGCGGATGTATTGGTAGGTGTTACAATTTGGCAGTGCATTATGGCCCTATCTTTATCTGTCATAGTTACTGACTTTGTCTCATGGCTTATGGACAGTGACAACTGCAGAACATCAATAGTTGACTTTCACAGAAGTTGCTCAAACTGCTCTTTTGATCTGTGTCTCACATGTTGTCGAGAGATTCGTGATGGTTCCTTACCAGGAGGTGAAGAGGTATACAAGGAGAGGTTTATCAACAGAGGGAAAGCATACATGCATGCTGAAGAACCTGCATGTAAGAAAGGTACAGCAAGGACGAGAGCAAAACTAACAGAATGTGTCAAATCAAGCGATATGAACCATGAACCTGCTGATAGCCTTGAAGGTCATGTTAGGCTAAAATCTGAGTGGAAATTGATGGATAACAATAGCATTCGTTGTGCATCTTGTGGTTCTGGTCATATGGTGCTCAAGCGTGTTCTTCCAAAGAATTGGGTATCAAATTTAGAAGGAAGAGCTGAAAAAATAGTAGTAGAATTCAATCTCTTCAATGATCCCGTCCCTCCTACACAGAAGTGCTCGTGTTGCAACTCCGTTGGCAGTGCCAAAGCTGGCAACAATAATTTTCGGAAAGCTTCTTTGAGAGATGATTGCAAGGACAACAATCTTCATTGTCCACAATCCAAAGATATTCAGGATGGGGACTTGGAGCACTTCCAAAAGCACTGGATCCGAGGGGAGCCAGTCATTGTTCTCAATGTGTTGGAACTGAAGCCATCTAACTTTAGTTGGGAGCCAGAAGTGATGAGCAGATCCTTGAGGGAGAAATCTACTTCTAAGACGATGAAAGGTTCAGGTCACTTAGAAGTGACGGCTGTCAATTGTATGGACTGGTGCGAGGTAAGCATCAATGTCAACCTTTTTCTATATATGCTAGCTGGATTTTACAATTTCCTGTCGGGTTGAATTAGAAAATGATTTACCTTATAAACATGTTTTGAGTTTCACATTTGTGTACGGGTTTGCACTTACAGTACATCATATCAAATCTGATGTGGATGTTTGTTTTTTTTTCATTTTATGACTTGCAGGTTGAGGTTAAAATAGTGGATTTTTTCAGATGCTATATGGAAGGTCTTATGCATCATAATATGTGGCCTAAGATGCACAAATTGAAGGATTGGCCTCCATCTGATATGTTTGAGGAGCGCTTGCCACGCCATTTTACTGAGTTTGTTAGTTCCTTGCCTCTCAAGGACTATACGTGTCCTAAGTTTGGATTTCTTAATATTGCCACCAAGCTACCACCCAAATCCTTGAAACCGGATATGGGTCCAAAAACGTACATTGCCTATGGGCATGCTCAAGAGCTTATTCGAGGTGACTCTGTCACCAAGCTTCATTGCGACATGTCTGACGCGGTATGGTTAATCTTAATTATGAAGCTTAAGCATATTCATTTCTGATCCTCTGCAGATTACTTCTTGTAATTCAATTAGTGTTAAATAAAAAACCCGTTTCCATTAATTAGTTGGTTATCCGTCAATTCACTCAGATAAACGTGTTGGTTAATGTACGCGAGGTGTCTGTGGATGGTGCACAACTTAAAGAGATAGAAAAAGCGAAAAAGAGGCACATGGCCCAAGATCAAAAGGAAATGGAAGAGTTCTTGAAGGGTGGCAATCAGAGCTCATCTACAGAGATATCTGTTCTTAACAACAATCGCAAGGGAAAAGAATGCAATGTTTTTGTACCTGATAATTGTTCAAGTAACAGTGCTGGTGCTCTTTGGGATATCTTTCGCAGAGAAGATGTTCCAAAGCTACAAGAGTACCTAAGAAAGCATTGCAGGGAATTTCGGCACCTGTACTGTTCTCGAGTTGAGCAGGTATGTTGAATCCAAAATTCTCGCTGCCTTTTGTGTCTTTCTAAACTTTTTCGTGCTGTTTTTAATTCCGGATAGCCCCCTTTACAGAAATGTTTTTACAAAATGGAATGATACAAAATGGTAATTGTGATTGTTTTTACATTCTGAGCTGCACTATCTCTTTATGCTACAGGTCAGTCACCCAATACATGACCAAAGATTCTACTTAACTTTGGAGCATAAGAAAAAGCTCAAGGAGGAATACGGTTAGTTAATTACATAATCATTATTACACTTAATCTTGTCAATGTGATCCATTCTATTTCAATATTTTGATTTTATCTAATTCTGTGTTTTGTCCTGGTATAGGAATTGAACCATGGACTTTTGTACAAGATCGTGGGGAGGCAGTTTTTATCCCAACCGGCTGTCCTCACCAGGTTCGGAACTTAAAGGTACTTAATACTTAGAGATCGCTGAGTTAGATGACATCTGTATCCCTTGTAATTTTGTTTATCAATGTCCTATATCTGATGTCTTTCCTTGTGATGAAAATCTATGGCTTGCAGTCCTGCACCAAAGTTGCAGTAGACTTCGTCTCCCCGGAGAATGTTCGGGAATACATGAGGCTGGCCGAGGAGTTTTGTTTGCTTCCCTAGGATCATAGTGCCAAGTAGGATAAATTGGAGGTGCAATTCTTCACACATCTTAATATGTTATTTCTAATATATCTTGTACCAGTCTGTATGTACATATGATTTGATTGAGGTCAGCCAGTTGGAATAAAGACTACCTCATACGATGATTCCGCTAGGCCTGTTTATTGAATAATTGAACAAATGTTTGTGCACATCCAGGTGAAGAAAATGACTTTGCATGCTGTCAAAAAAGCTGTGGATTTCGTGGAAAAGCTTTCCAAGTAAGTATACATGCACCTGCCTAGATAGTAAGTTGCTCTTTTGTGCCTGTATTTGAAAGATTAAAATCTGAAACCAATACTTGCCATTATCACTGAACACATTTGGGAAGCTGGAAGAAAACCACTAGTGCACGAATTATATTATAGGGGATCCAATGTAATGCACATTTCTGACTTCAGTTATAAAAGAAAAACTTCGCTACTTGCATGTACCTAATAAGAACTTCTCAGTTCCAGAATTTCAATCAAGTCATTTTGATATTTCTTCAGGTCGCAAGAAAGCAACAGCAAAAACACAGAGCCTAGCAATGGAGGAAAATACAAAACAAGGAATGGCGGTAAAGGAAGAGGAAAAGGAGGAAAAAGCGCTAACAAGCTCTAAAATTACTGGAGAATGAAAATTCCACAGGGGGATTATTTTTAGAGGAAAGTGCAAAACAATTTCCGTGAGAGTTAAAAAGGGTTTCATGACCTCAAATTGTAACTGAGACATTATTATTGTGCACTCTTTTTTGCTAGTTTAGTGTTGTCAAGTGGATTTAAGGGTTTTTCAGGTTTTAGCAAGTTTTGCTATGGTCTAGTAACTAGAATCATTTGTCCTTGGTATTGTTTTGTCGTTCCTCCTCCGGGAAGATGTTTTCTTGTTTTGATGAAGTATATGTACCATGAAAGAGAACGACATTGTTTGAATCACATATAATCTATTTCAGTTTCACTTATATGACACCATGGATGTTTTTTTCTTTTCTTTTTTTCATGACCATTATTTTTATGTTTAGGATGAATTTGCAGACTGGAGAGTGGAGACCATGGGCTGAAACTCAGCTAGGGTATAAAAAGAAACATCAACGACGCCGTAAATAATTCTCATAACATCATTAGCAGAACTGACGGTAGTTTTGAAGGCCAAGGACCCGACTGCGTGCTGTACTCAAGGAGAGAAAGGGCGGAAATAAAACTGACGGCAGTTTTGTGGAACTTTGACAACTAGCAAGGAAAGCAGTTGATGCACAATTTGTAGCATTAGTTTAAGACTGAAGAACAGACATGTCATTATTGAGAAGAACAGGAAAAAGTTGAGAAAGTGGGAAATTGATTTGTCTCCGGTTTAAAGGCTCTTGCAAAACGACCAAGACCATGGAAAATATTTGATTGTGAAAGGTGAGCTGATGGATGCTAGCAATGAGTTGAGAAGCAAATGAGGAGCAGGGATAATGATAGAGTGCATTTATCGTGACATAGTTTCCTATAGATCAGTAGAACTCAACTATGTATCATCATATTTTATATACTATCGGTCTCTCTAGCATAATTCTGTTAGGTTATATCTCTCGTTGTCCATGCTGCATGTGTTTACAGTTTTTGAACTTATTTATTGACATGATACACTTTGAATTTGTTTAGGAAGCAATGGTAGGGAAATGCTATGTGGTATGCACATCAAAGGACATAAGAAATCGTCAACCCTCCAAAGAAGAACGACGAAAGGCTGAGTTCATGTGCTCCCAGGCATTTGATGTTTGAGAATGCACTTTTTGAGAATAACTAGATAACATCATATCTGGAATTGGAGGTGCAAAATCTATCTCATACAATTTTTCTGCTTTTTTTTAAACAAAATTTGTAGTTGTGAAATTTACTATCCTATATTCATTGCAGTCGAGCACTTTCTAAACAGCAAAGAGTGCTCAGTGGAGATCAAGAACGGGAAGGTAATCCTGAAAAACTTTCTGTGACCAGATGAGTGCTGTTAGATTATTCAAAAGTAAGTTTTCATCCTTCCACTGGTGCAGAAGTAGAGAACCCCAAATCTAGTAGTACTGAGAAGGATAACCTTCAAGCTCCAATAGTTCAAGGTGGAGGGGATGCTAAGCTGAAGTCCCAAGGTGGAGAGGATGCTAAGCTGAAGTCCCAAGGTGTATTATATCATTCCGGCTCGCTGCGAAGTACTTCTCTAGAGGAAACTATAAGGCTTGGTGGCTTAACCAAGCGAAAAGTTAGATGCAAGGATGCTAGAGCGGATTTCATGCAAGTCATGACTGGACAATTTGATCGAGGGATTTCCAGTAGTGAGTGCCTAAATAAAAGAGCCAAGCTAGCGGATAAAGAAGCTGCTCCTAAACCAGCAGGAGAGAAGGGTACAAAAGACGAACGAGTAATTCTGAGTAAGAGACCAACGGAATTTGTGGAAAGAGGAGCTGCTCCTGAATTAGCACAAGAGAAGGGTAGGAATACTCATGCTGGATATCACAGTATTAAAGAACGTGAAAAAGACTCTGTTAGGCATGACCAAGGGTTATTCACTGCAACAACTACTGAGAAAAAACTATACCTCAGTGAAAGAAGAGAAGGTGCTATAGATCTCATTGGACAACACAATTGGATATCCAGTACATTGAATCGTAATGACGAAGGGGCCCCGATTTTAAATAAAGAAGCACCTGAAGCACCCCAGCAAAAGAAGATGATCAAAAGAGATGGTCACATTGTGGATGCCCAGCAAATTGCTGTAAGTTCTTTTCATCCTTTGGAAGAAAATAAGTTATCCTTTCATTTGAGTCTTTTAGTCAACAAAAATGCACACTCAATCTTTGAAAATGTTGAATAGATAGATCTTCTAAGTTGAAATTTTTCTTCCTTCATATTTCCAGGAAAAAAGCAAGCGGTTCAAGGAATTTGTAAGTATTTCATTAAAGCTTCTTCTATTTTAGCAAATTCATTCTCTTTGTGCGTTAATTTAAACTTTAAGCTTTTGCGAAAATTTTATGATAAAAGGCTGTGCACAGACTGTAATTTGAAATTGCCACAGAAAAAAATTGTGCCAAGCAATGACAGTCCAATATCCAATATGCTATATACATACCATTGAGTCTCCCTCTTCCTTGAAACAGAAAAATCACCTTTTCAAGGCAAATCTAGTATACTAGAATGTTTATTTCATTACCAAACCTGTAAACTTAGATTGTGAAGCTATCATTTTGTGTTTATGTGGTTGTGTAAATTATCTAAATCAAGCATATCATGTTTTTCAGACATGGGAGGGAATAATGGACTGTGCTTATACCAATGGAACCCTTGTCCGACTGCAGAATTTGGACCCATCCTATTCAGCAGCAGGAATTGAGGTAGGCATGAAATTTTCAGTTCTCTTTGAAATTGTACACATTTGTTGTTTATTTTCTCAGTTTTGATATTCTTTTACAATTTCATTATGAGAGTGTCGTCTGGTAAGTTCATTTGTTTTACTTTTTAATTTCTCTTTTTAGTTTTATTTCAGGAAATAATGTTACTTGTTTAATTTAATTCTCCACTCTAGATTCACAGCCTTCTTCGCCTCTCCCTCCCTCTCAAACCCTAAAAAAGGCAGCTCCTTCTCTTTTTCTTCCCCTTTTCAGATCAAAAATTACATACACAACTCCGATTGCAATCCATGGTTTTGTAACTTGTATTTCTCTCTCAATTTCAGATCTCCAGCTTTCTCCACCTCTTTCTACCTCTTCCTCCTAAACTCCGAAAAAGGCAGTTCCTTTGTCTCTCTTTTTTCTGCTGTAGGTCATCTTCAAGACTTCACCAATTCCTTTGTTTATTTATCAATCGATCAGTCAGTCCATCAATCAACCGAGATTATGGGTGAAGCAGGTGCCAAAGTAGTATCATCATCGGCAATTGAGAAAAGAAGTGAACGCAAGTGTTCACCATTGCCAAAGGCAGCACCTTTGGCTTGTGTTTCCTTATCAAGTTAAAGGTAACCAACAAAATCAAGCTTTCTATAATATTTGTGAACCCAATAACAGAAACTGTAGAAAATTCATACCTGAATTGAGTGGAAAATCTTTTTGGCAAAAGCATTCTTATCAAGGTTGACTAATTATTATTTGTGATGATCCAACTTACAACTATGCCCCCAACTGGGATTTTGGTGATTGTTTTCTGTGGAATCCTGCATCTTTAGAGACCATTCAGTTACCTAGTTTACTACCTTGGTATCATAAACCGTATAAATATGAATACGAACTGCTAGACTGTGTTTTGTCATCCCCTCCTAGAACTAGTACAATTGATTATCCTGATAATGCTGATGATGAGCCAATGGTTCTATTGCTTTTTCTTCTTCGCGGAAAAGATTATGTTGATCACCGTAGGTTTTTGGTATTTTGTCACCCTGAAGACAAAAGATGGAAAACAAAATGGGTTAGTGGCAGTTCTCTCTGTTGTTTTAAAAATAAGTTATATCTTATGGGTGGACTTTATGATGAGTACCTAGAGATTGATAAGGGGAAGCTTTGGGATAATGATGATTATTCTCTCCTTTTATGTCCACTCGAGATGACTAGCCACGCTCATCCTTGGAGAAGGAAGGAGGACCATATTTTTTGCAGAGATTTATATGTGGAATCTTCTGATGAACTCTTCAAGGTTCACATAAAATTTAATAAAAGACAAAACATGAAGATATTCAATTCAGTAGTTGTGTTGAGATTGGATTTCTCTTCGAAGGAGTGGAAGGTGGTGACTTGTTTGGGAGATCATGTTCTGTTTATCGGCAGAAACTCCACAGCTTGTTGCTCGGCGTCTAAATTGGGACTCACAAGTGGTTGTGTGTATTACACACTTCGAGAAGATCAGGGTCTATACAAATTTGAAGTACAAAGCAGCGGTAACTCTGTTATTTTGCCGTGTTTAAAGCTGCCAAACCTATGGTTCTCATCAGATTGGATCATGATTCTTGATGGACGGCAACAAGCGGAAGAAGAAGAAAATTGCATGGGAAAGGCAGTGGAAAATGAATCAGGTATAATTGCCTATGAAAAGAATGAGAAGGGTGGAGGATTTAGAGAAACAAGCCCTTGGGATATTCTTAAAGCTGTTATTTTGCCGTGTTTGCCATCTGATTGGATTATGATTCTTGGTGGACGGCGACAAGAGGAAGAAGAAGATTGCATGGGAACGGCAGTGGAAAATGAATTAAGTATAATAGCTTATGAAAAGAACGAAAATGAGAAGGATGGCGGATTTGAAGAAAAAACTCCATGGGATTTTCTTGATGCTGATTCCAAAGAGTTGGTAGCAAGTTATCTTCATCCATTGGATTACGTGCATTTTCGTTCAGTCTGTAAAACAATTAGAGCAATGATGCCTGTATCGAAGCCTACCTTCACTAGTATCACGAAGACCTCAAATTTATTTTCATGGCTGGTGTTTTGTAGAGATAACAACTACACCATCTACAATTTCGTTATCCCTGTGCGTGATAATGAGTACTATCTCATTAAGTTTTCCGAGTTGCTACTTGGTGCTACAATCTGTTTTCAAAAGGGCGGCTGGCTATTGATGTCAAGAGAGGAAATCCTATTCTTCTACAATCCATTCACAAGGGAAACCATCAATCTTCCGCCCTTGCCGGAGCATTATTTCTTTTCTAGCATTTGTTTTTGTTCGTTGCCGACTTCTGCAGACTGTATAGTTTTCGCCATTGATAAAAGGAAGCAAGGAACAATCATTGTCTACTCCATTACCAGAGGAAAACAGGTTTGGGATATTTTCAAATTCGATAATGCTATTCAGTTTAGGCCATTGTGTAATCCTCCAATTTTGCATCAAGGAGCTTTTTACTGCGTAGATTATAACGGGATTTTATGAGCATTTAACTTGAAGGATGATTCCTGGAAAGTTCTAGGGACACCCTGTATAAGATATGATGATATGCATCCGTATCCAAGTTTCCTGGTGGGTAGTGGAGAAGATCTTGTATTAGTGAAATTAGGATGTCAAGAAAAGCCGGTTAGTATCTTTAAATTGAAATTTCCCGTTATGGACTGGGTTGAAGTTGAAAGCTTGGGAAAGCATATGTTGTTCATCAGCCACACCTCTTGTTTTTCAGCCATCGCTCCAAGTAGTCGAATGGAGAACAAAATATTTTTCCCTAGATTATGTTTCAATGGAGAAGGAATTCTGTTCTATTCACTTGAAACTGGTAAGTATGACTCTTTTGGCGGTGGGCATTCTTCTAAGAATCTATATGAAACAAAGGGCTGGCGTACAAACTGCACTTGGATTGAACCTAATTAGTCCAAGTTCACCCCTCAAGAGCTCAACTGGTTCGAGCCTCCTTTTTAATACTTGGAGTATTTTGTTATGTAGTTTACCCTTCTACAGGTTAAAGTTATTTGTTTTGTTTTGACCTTTTTTTTTAAATTATTTTTTTCACAGTCGTAATAATTCTTTACATTAAGTTGAGAAGAGATGAAATAAAAAACGTATTCTTGAAATTATCAGTTTCCTGACCGTGTTACGAGTCTATGTCTATGTTGATAACATGTTGTTAATGGTGATCAAATCATGATATTGATTAAGAAAACAGATTGTTTCATTACAGTCTATGTAGACAGTATTTATAGCTGTCCGTACAGACTAATAACAGATACACGTTATCTCACACGTGCAGAGTGCACAAGAATGTTATCACAGAGAACACGTGAACTGATATCCTGCGCCACTGCCTTTCTTATCCTGCACTGCATCTGTAACCTGCACCGCATATTTGAAAGATTAAGATCTGAAACCAATACTTGCCATTATCACTGAACACATTTGGGAAGCTGGAAGAAAACCACTAGTTCACGAATTATATTATAGGGGATCCAATGTAATGCACATTTCCGACTTCAGTTATGAAAGAAAAACTTCTACTTGCATGTACCTAATAAGAACTCAGTTCCAGAACTTCAATCAAGTCATTTGATATTTGTTCAGGTCGCAAGATAGCAACAACGAAAGCACCAAAGCGGTTTGCAGTAAAGAAGAGCCTGGCAATGAAGGAAAATACAAAACAAGGAATAGGTAGAGGAAAAGGAGGAAAAAGCGCTAACAAGCTCTAGAATACTGGAAAACGAAAGTCCCACGGGGAATTAGTTTTAGAGGAAAGTGCAAAACGATTACTCGTGAGAGTTAAAAGGGTTTCATGACCTCAAATTGTAACTGACACTGTTATTGTGCAGTCTTTTTGCTAGTTTAATGTTGTCAAGTGGATTTAAGAGTAGCAGGTTTTAGCAAGTTTTGCTGTGGTCCAACTATGAGCGTCTGTCTTTCATACTGTTTTGTCGTTCCTCGGGGAAGAGGCTTTTCGTGGTAGTTTTCTTCATTTGATACAGTATATGTACCATGAAAGAGTACGACATTGTTTGAATCCTGCATCTATTTTTCCACTCTTATATGGCACCATGCCTTTGCCCATTTCAAACCTCAAATAGTATGAGCGGTTTTTTCATGGCCATCTTTTTTATGTTTAGAATTTGTGAACTGAGAATCCAGACGGTTGAAGAAAGGAATAATTGCTTGCAAAACTGAGCTCCGGTATAGAAGAGACGGGGAAAAAACTGACGGCAGAGATAATTGTGTGGATTATTCAATAGTAGTGTGTGCTGTACAGTGGGACAAAAAGGCCAGAAATAGAACTGACGGCAGTTGCGAAGGCCTTACCTTGGAGTTCATCCGTCAGACTAATCACGTCGTATCCGTCTCAGTTAGGCCTGTCAATGGAAGAATATCCGTCGGATATTTAGAAATCCGATATCCGACAGGTTAAGCACTACCAGATATTCGATATCCGATAATATCCTATAGGATATCAGAATCAGATATCGATTCCGATAGGTTAAGCTATCGGATATCGGATATTTATCCGATAATATCCGGTTCTGACAAAAAAAAAAAAAAAAAAAAGCCTGTAAAACATATTCATAATTGAAATTTAAGTTCAATTTCTCAAATATATCATCCAAGTTGTCTTCAGACACATTTAAACACAAACAGTTTTAAAAACATTACTCTTAAGTAGTTAAGTCTCTTACTCTCACACAGACATGTAAAGAAACACAAAAACAGCGAAGTAGAAATCTTCTATTGTCTAGGATGGTTTTGTTCTTTCTTTGGGCAGATCTTTAGATGATTACGCAACCTGGCAGTACCTCTGACACTTCCTGCTTCAATTACCTTCTTACAATGTTTGCATGAACCTTCTACAACAGCTACCTTCTCATGTTGTTTGTTAAACTTTAGTACAACAGCCCTTTCAAATTCATCCCACACCTTGGCTGGTCTTTTAAACATTTTGCAATTGCCTATATTAAAACTAAACACATAATAAGTTACCAAAGAAATGAAAAAAGTTTATACAATTTTATACGTCTTAAAGTACAGTAGAGATTATGCGGAAAGAAAAAGCAACTGAAAACAAAAACAACATAATATTTCAACGATATCACAAATCAAGACAACAAAAACCACATAAAAAAACAAATACATGATCCAAAATGGACAACCCAACCTATAAAAAGAGAGTAAAAAACACTTCTCAAGATCATTACAGTTACATTATTCGTCCTCTTAATGTGTCCTCATGCAAACAAGTCTCCCCACATAAACAGACAATTTTCATTAACTGAATCAAGATATACTATCAGAATGAATCTACTCTGGACCTACGTCAAAAAAGAAACAACAGCTTTTGATGCCCATTCAGATTGATTTTTTCATATTACTAACAAGTAAGCTAACTGCAAATACTTCCCACTAAGCTAACTGTACGTATCTGTAAACAATTTGATTTATTGATTTTTTTAGGATTCTTGGGAGTTCGCTCTAATTGAGATACTTTAAAACTACTGGTGTGTCAAGGCAAAAGAAGCCGCATCAACTACAAGCATTCTTACATTCTCATATCCATTACCAGAAACCAGCTGAAAGCCACGCAAAGTCATACCATATAAACAATCAAAAAACGAAACTGCAAACAAGGCACATAACATTTTCATTTCTCGTCTTCTGTCTTCTTCACTAAAAGTCTCATCTATAAGAGAGAAAGCCATAAAAAAGTGAAGAATATGATCCTAGGTGATATATAAGAATACTGAGAACACAAAGTTTACCTAAAAGCAGCGCCAACCAGTTTCTATAGACAGATCATACATTTTCTATATCAATGCCAACCAGTTTCTATGGAAAGAAAGAGACAATCAATTATACAACACAACATTCAGGCCATCCTCATAACAATCTTATTAACAGAATTAAACCAAAGTAGCACCAATCATTTACCTAGAGTAAGGCTTCTTAGTAGCAGGATGCCTCTTCTTTACTGCTCCGGCAGCAATGTCCTGCAAACAATCAGCAATGTCCTACAGTGAAGAGCTACTTCACTAGCCTTCATGGCTTCATATCGCTTTGCCATCTAAATGAGAAAACCCAACTTCAATCATCATCTAAATGATTCAATAATAACCAGTAAATTTCATCAAACAACAACAACAATAGAAACCCTAACTTTATAACCCTAATTCAATCATCATCTAAATGATTCAATTCAATCAATGATAACCAGTGAACACAACAAGTTTAGCCTATGATTGAGAAGAAAACCCAAATTTTGAAACAACAACAGAAACCCTAATTTGCAATTTCTGATTCCAAAACCCTAATAAATTCTAATTTCATAGAAACTCATACAAATTCATCACTCTATATCATCAAATTCTATCAACAAAACCCAAAACAAACAGAACCACAATACTAAATTTCCACACAGAGAGGAGAAAGATTGGTACCAGCGTAATTTAGGGTATATCTTAATCCATTACACCCTCGATCTTTCACGCCAAGTTTAAGAAATTGACGTTGCAGAAGAATAGAAGATGATTAACTCCTGATGCTATGAGCTGCAAAATCTAGGTTTGTTGCAGAGATTCAGTGGAGAGGCGGTGAGAAGAGAAGAAAAAAAGAAAAAGGAAATGATCTTTGGTTTTTTATCTTAGGTAGGTTATCGATGAGAAATAAGGGTGATGGAAAATTCCATATAAATCCTCGTCTATCGGAAATTATAAGTACGTCCCTATTATATCGGATATTAAACAAACGGATAGAGTCTAATCCGATTCCGATATGTTAAGGAAGAAATATCCGATCCGATAAAATAGATAAAATCCTATATGATCTCGAATAATCGGAAACGGATTCCGGATATCGGACATCCATTGACAGGCCTAGTAAGTGTCTCCAGTCACATCACCTACTGCGCATGTTAGAAGAAGCGCAAATTAGCATAGTTTACCATTTCGAATAAAAATAAAAATAGACACATTTTTGATCATATTTTTTTACAAAAATTCTGGACAAACCGTGCCAGACTCCCTAAAAACCACAAAGACTTGGTAAAACCCCCTGTTTTTTCCAGAGGGGCAGAACCCATATATCTGTTGTCTGTGCAGTTTTTAAGTGGTTTCATTGGACGATCTGTCCAGAACCACTCATTTTTTTTAACAGTCGTTCTAGGCGAACCGCTAAAAGTAAACTCCATGAAAACCGTCCACTCACGAAAGAGTGGGATTCCCTGGAAATTTACAGGAGGTCAGTTTTGTAGGGCCATCAAAAAAGGGTTTGTGTCTCAGGGGTTTTCATGGTGTTCGTTTTGACGGTTAACAAAAATTCTTAAGGACAACCCATAAAAACCACACAAAAAC
>JAJJMB010014681.1:1514003-1525639 GCA_023531105.1 Papaver atlanticum | reverse complement strand
ACTTTTACTTTTCTCAAGTAATTTAGTGTTCTTCTGTGCTTTAAAAGCACCATCCTTCCCAGATTTGGATGTATGCTCATGATCAAAGATTTTTAACTTCCCAACCAGAGTGTTTCTGGAAAGAGCATCAAGGTTATTTCCTTCAACGATGGCTCGCTTCTTAGAATCGTATCTAGATGGCAGCGATCTGAGAATTTTCATCACAATGTCCTTTTCAGGAATAGTTTTACCCAATGCAAAAGTTGCATTAACAATTTCAGACACTTTGTGATTAAACTCATCAAATGAATCTTCATATGCCATATGAAGGTTTTCCCAATCGGAATTTAGGTTTTGAAGCATAGCTTCCTTTTCACTGGTATTCCCTTCAAATATGGTTTCTAAGATATCCCAAGCATCTTTAGACCGAGTGCACGTAGTCACATGGTGCTGAAGATCTGGGGTAATGGCATGTATGATGGCATTCAAACCGTCGGAATTTTTCTTTGCAGCAAGTATCTCAACAACGTCATATGCACCAATATCTTTCGGTACGGTTGCATCTCCTACTGCCACAACGGGAGCATCATAGCCATTAACTACATAAACCCATGATTGAAAATCACATGCTTGAAGAAAGGCACGCATAGCAATTTTCCACCATAAGTAATTTGAGCCATCGAAGACTGGTGGTACGTTTATAGAGATATCACTTCTGTCCATAGAGTAAGATCGCTACAAACACAGACTTATAAGGTCTTAAACGTGTTTGCCTGCTCTGATACCAATTGAAAAAGTGGGGGTACAACAACCTCACCCAATAATTCGCTTAGCAATCTGTATGGGCTAACTCCAATATACTTTTAAGAGAATCAACTAGACAGTCAGACTCAATCTTAATAAAAAGTATATCAAAGAGTTATATCTCAATTATTTGATTCAATCCTTACTCAAGCAAATAGAAATCTACGAGTCTAATTGAATACAATAGAAATTAACTTGAATGGTACCAAAGACCAATGTTCAAATATCAATCAATTTCAATCAACAACCAAAGGTTGGATTTCCCAATTGATTGATTCAACGCATAACCTGTGATATTTCAATTATATAACAAAATATATTGCGGAAAAGAAATAACACAGACACCAGAAGTTTTGTTAACGAGGAAACCGCAAATGAAGAAAAACCCCGGGACCTAGTCCAGATTGAACACACACTGTATTAAGCCGCTACATACACTAGCCTACTAAAAACTAACTTCGGTCTGGACTGTAGTTGAACCCCAATCAATCTCACACTGATCCAAGATACAGTTGCGCTCCTTATGTCTCTGATCCCAGCAGGATACTACGCACTTGATTCCCTTAGCTGATCTAACCCACACCTAAGAGTTGCTATGACCAAAAGTCGAATACTTTAATAAACAAATCTGTCTCACACAGAAAAGTTTACAAGAATAGATAAATCTTTTTCCCACAAAAATACCTACAAGTTTTTGTTCCGTCTTTTGATAAATCAAGGTGAACATGAACCAATCGATAACCCGGACTTATATTCCCGAAGAACAACCTAGAATTATCAATCACCTCACAATAATCTAAATCGTATGATGGCAAAACTAGATATTGTGGAATCACAAACGATTAGACGAAGATGTTTGTGATTTCTTTTATCTTGCCTATCGGAGAAATTAATCTCGATTCAATTATTTCAATTGTACTCAATACGATAGAATCAGCAAGATCAGATCACGCAACTACAGAGAAAATAGTTGGGTCTGGCTTCACAATCCCAATGAAGTCTTCGAGTCGTTAACCTACAGGGTCTCAGTAGAAACCTAAGGTTAAAGGAGAATCGACTCTAGCTTATAAAACTAGTATCACATAGGAAGTGTGGGGATTACCTTTCCTAGTTGCTAGAGTTCCCCTTTATATAGTCTCCAAATCAGGGTTTGCAATCTAAGTTACCTTTGTAACAAAGCATTTAATATTCACCGTTAAATGAAAACATGATTAGATTCAAGCTAATATCTTTCAACCGTAAAACCTGATTAGATTCAAGCTAATATCCTTCAACCGTTAGATCGAACTTAGCTTGTTATACACAAATGAAATATATGTCATTTAGGTTTGTGTAACCGTACCTAAACGTGTACAAGTCGTTGGTTCAACAGTATTTAACCAAAAGGTTAGCCATATGAGCACTTTCATATCAACCTTATTCATCTTCACCATAAGTAGTTCAAATGAACTAGTTCAAGAGTTGTTCAATTGCTTCGATCTCATAGAGGTATACAAGACACAATCGAAGCAAAATTGGTTTTGATTCACTTGAATCGATTCATGAAATTTATAGCCATGGTTTGCAAATTGGTTTTGATTCACTCGAATCGATTCACGAATAAACCAATTTTAGAAAGTAACACACTTAAGTATGCGTACGGGTATGCGTACTTAAGTAACCGTATTTGAGTTTGTTTTAGTTTCCAAACTCAGCAGAAATTCACGGACGTGAACTTTCCTCCAGTATGCATATGGGTACGCATACTTAGGTAACCGGATTGAGTTGATTTTGATTTCCAAACTCAGCATAAATTCACGAACGTGAACTTCCGCCAGTATGCGTACGGGTACGCATACTTACCCAGTCTCCATCAACCATATAGTGCACACACAAGTATGCATACATTTGATTCCCGTTTTTGGACTTATACACTAATGCGCGAACACATTATATGCTTATATCCAAAGATGGTTACATGTTCTAAACTCTTTATTTCAATCATTGAAACATTCTTAGAGGATGTTAAATAGAGGTTATTCACACACTATTTTTCATCAAAGCAATTTTCAAGATATTGAAATAATCAACATGATTTTCGTCACTTGTAAAGATGAACTTGGCCAAAGCAAAAGCTTACCAACACATATTTGGAGAGCGAGATAAACTCAGCTTGAAATAGCAAATGTGCATAATCTAAGTCTATATAGCAATATGACTTTTGTCTCAAGATAGGAGATAGAGTAGATAGACTTTTTGAGTGATAGATAAGTTCAAGTCTCCACAGACCTTTTAGTCGATGAAGTTCCACCAGTTCCTTGAGTAGTTCTTCGTCTTTGTATGATGAATGCCGCAGAGTCTAGAGCTTAACTACACTTTCTATCCTAGTCCGAGACTTAGCTATAAGTAGACTAGAAATCAAGACTTATAGTTTATGCAACTAAACTTGACAACAAACTTGAGATAGCAATGCTTGTGAGTTCGACCGAGCAATGCTCTAACAATGTCCATATGTCTCATTTGATATTTCAAATCCAATAATAGCACTTGGGTTCTCATATCATTCCCGGAACTGACCTCTCTCTTAGCTTCCTCTATTATTTTTCTGTTACAAAGGTGAAATGTGTAGTATCTCCGCTCTTTTTTTTTTTTGCTTAATCATGAAATTTTATTACTAAACATTTCATTTACAAGATACTGCAAGCCCACACATTCCAGGCAGAAAGCTCCAAATAAGAAACAAAACAAGAAAACTATGAGCCCATCATGCTAAGCCCAAAAAGCTACAAAAATGCCAAGACAGCCAAGGCAACTAGGCAGCTAGCCAATGAGTTACAGATTCTTAAAATCTAAAGTATACATCATCTTCATTTTCAAGTTTACCTAGAAACTGAGGTTTCTCTTCAAAGTAATGCACTTCACCTCTGCTCAGAAGTACTCCTCTATTGGCCATTTTATCAGCAGAAAAATTGATCTCTCTATATGAGTGCCTAAAAGTGATTTCAGGAATAGCTCTTCTAATTTTAATCCATCTATTCTTTATTATCCAAGGTACCTTGTCATTTAAGAATGCCATTATCACAGCTTTGGAATCCAAACTGAAGCATACATCCACCAATCTTTTTATTACAGCCCACTCACCTACAATAATTAATGCCATGACTTCTGCCAGATAATTTGTTGCAATCCCCAGACCTCCTAAAGTTTCACCCATATATCCACCATAATGGTTTCTGGCAATAAAACCAATTCCTGTCATTCCTGGATTACCTTTAGAAGCCCCATCACAACAAATTAGTGTTTGGTTCTGAGTGGGAAATGTAAAGAAACATTGTTTCACTCTGACATTTTGTACTTTCACCCCTGAGATGCCAAATTGTAACATGACCTACAAATCAAACATATTACCCCACATCTTACCTCTCATTATAAAACTACCTTCCTTTGCACATCTATTGATTCTCATTTTCATTTTATCCACTGATGGAATTGCAAATTCATAGATAACAGAGTTTCTTGTAAACCACAATTCTACCATAATATTGAAAGCACATATGAACCACACTTCTTTAATGGATGGACTTTTCCCTTTTGCAAAGCTTAAAATCTCATCAAAGCTTTGAGGACAAGAGCATCTAAAGATCCCACACAGCCAGTGACATATAGTTTCACTAAATTCACAATGCCACATTATATGTTCCATTGTGTCTTGAGCCTTACCACACAAATAGCATTTAGAGACTGTTGAAAACCTATTAAAATCTTCCATAAATTTGTAGAAGTGTAAGGGTGAATACAAGGTTGCCATACCTGGTGAGCCCAAGATTTTACAGGATATTTCTTTCTGATCATTTGAGCTGCATTTGCCACTGTGAAGTTACCTACTTTGTCCTTGGCCCAAATTTTTTTATCTTTTCCACCCACTAAAGCTGGTAGTTCACTAGCATCAAAGTATTGTAACATTTCTTCAGGGACACACCATTCTCCATTATGAATTAAATCTTTTACTCTCGTTGTGCCATTTTGTAACATATATTCATCCACCGGATGTCTCTCAATCATAGCATATTCTTTTATCCATTTGTCTCTCCATACTGAGATGTTTTCCTCATCACCAACAATCCATCTGCTCCCTTCTTGTACCTCAGAAATACCCCATTTAAGTCTGGGCCAAATTGTAGACTTCTTGTGATATTTAATCCATTCCCCATTCTTGTCTTTGTATTTAGATCTCATAAATAAGGTCCACTCCACATCTTCAGTCTCAATCTTCCATAGTAACTTCATTAGTAAAGCTTTATTCATAACTTCAAGCCTCCTCAATCCTAAACCTCCTTCTTCCACTGGAGAATTAACTTGATCCCATTTAACAGTTACTAATTTCTTCACTGAGGGATCTCCTGACCATAAAAAGTTTCTGATAATTCTTTCACACACTTGAATCACACTCTTAGGCCATTTATACACTGACATGTTGTAAATGGGCATGCTGCATAAAACATATTTCACTAGAGTCAATCTTGTAGAAAAGGCTAGTAGCTTTCCCATCCAACCAGCTAACATGTTTTGCATCATTTCAACAATCCCCCATACTTTGGTGAGATTTTACTCTTCCTTGATTAAGAATAACCCCCAAGTACTTATCTGGGAAAGAAGAAAGTTCCATCTGCATTTGCTCTGTAATACTGTTTTGTCTTGAAATTGATACAACCCCCACAAAGCATTTGCTTTTAGCCTTATTTACTTCTTGACCTGATGAGATTTGATATTTGTATAACAAGTCAGTTAAACATTCTAATGTTTTCTTGTGGCCATTACAGAAGATAAAGATGTCATCCGCAAACATCAAATGAGTTGGTTGGCATCTACCCCTATTCACCATTGGCTGAAATTTACCCATTTGAACCAGCTTTGAAATATTTCTTCTTAAAACTTCCTCGGCTAGGACAAACATGATTGGTGATAGAGGATCACCTTGACTCAGTCTTCTCCCTACTTCAAAAATGCCACATGGTCCACCATTTACCAAAATAGAAATTCTTGCAGACTCAAAAATTTTCTGGATCCATTGAATGCCAATTTCAGAGAATCCAAATCTTCTCAATACTTCAAACAAAAATTTCCAACTCAATGAGTCATATGCTTGTGTAATATCAATTTTGAGCCCTACATTTCCACCCCTTCTTTTTACATTTAGCTCATTCACAAGTTCAGATGCTAAAACAATTTTTTCATATATATTTCTTCCTTTAATAAATGCACCTTGTTGTATTGATACCATTCTACCAATCATAGTACTAATTCTGGTAGTAATGATTCTTGTGATGATTTTGAAATTGAAATTAGCTAAGCCAATAGGCCTGAAGTTTTCAGCTTTTTTGGCTCCTTGAACTTTTGGCAACAGAAATAAGAAGTTGGAATTAAAACCTTTGGGGATGAATCTGTTTCTCCAGCAGTATTGTATGGATTCCACTAACTCAGTCCCCACCACTGTCCATGCAAATCTATAGAAGCTTCCAGGGAATCCATCTGGTCCAGGAGCACTGTTTGCATCCATTCCAAAAACTGCTTCCCTAATTTCTTCTTGACTAGGAATAACATCCAGAAAAATGTTATCCTCATCAGTTAAAACTTTTGGTATAGCCTCAAAAATGTCTTCCACAAACTCAAATTTCTTCTTATAATAAGTTACAAGAGTATCAGCAATTTGGTCTTGGGTTGTAACTAGATTGCCATCTGCATTCTCCAATTTATTTATGTTGTTCTGTGCTTTTCTAATTCTTAAGTTTGCATGGAAAAAAGCAGTATTTTCTCCTCCCTCCTTCACCCACTTTATTCTTGATTTATTTCTCAGTAACTCATTGTATTGCTGATAAGCCAATTCATGCACCCCCCTTGTAGTGACTAATTTATCTAATAGAACAATGTTCTCAGGATCAACATCTGATTCCAATGAAGCAGCAAGAATAGCATCCTCTGTAGTTTTAACTTTAGTTCTTAGATCACCAAAAACCTCCCAATTCCATTTCTTAAGAATAAATTTTAACCTTTTCAATTTACTGATAAAACAGAATGCTGGATTTCCTTCACAATCCTCCTCCCATGAATCTTGTATAACATTTAGAAAATTAGTATGAGTAGTCCAAACTGATTGGTATCTAAAGGGAATGTTCTTTGGTTTGTCATTTTGAATAACTGCTCCATGATCTGAAGTACCTCTAACTCCCACTTTGTAACTCCAATTATCATATTTTTCCAACCATTTTAAATTGTAAAAAGCTTTATCCAAGTCACAAAAAATTCTTTTCTTTCCCACTCTGTTATTGCACCATGAGAATTTAATTCCAGTTCTAGGTGCTTGAATTAAATTGCGGGACTCTAAACAATCTCTGAAATCTTGCATTGTTATTCTAAGAGGAGGTCTTCCACCTTTATTTTCTTCACAAGATAATACCACATTAAAATCTCCTAACACCATCCAAGGTAAATTACTTTCATTTATATTTAGTAACTCCTCCCATAAGATTCTTCTATCAATTTAAGGCAAGCAACATGAATGCATGTTACTAATACAGCTTCAACTTGAACTATGATGGTCTGTCTTGTAGATGAAATAACTGAAGGAATAGATAAAGATGAATGCCAAAAGAGCCAAATATTACCCTTCACTGAATCACTTGAATTGTGTATAATCATATGATACATCCCTGGGAGCTTCAACTGTTCTACAATACTATTAGAAACCCTTACTTTAGGTTCTGCTACCCATAAAAGAGAAGGACTAAACTGCTGTACTAAACTTCTAAGTTTGTCTTTGGCTTGAGTTCTTCTCAAACCTCTGACATTCCAGTATGCTACTCTCATAGAGAAAGTGAAGTTTGAGAAGTATTAGAACTTCCCACACCAAGAGTATTATTAACTGAAATATTTGCTTGTTTTCTAGTTACAACATTAGGAGCAACTTTCTGTGCTTTCCCTTTTGGTGGTTTACCAATAACTTTAGAGAAAACTTGTTCCTGTTTTCCAACTACTTCAATTAAAGCATTAAATTTACTTGGAGAGACAAAATTCTTACCCCCAGATGTTTCTGCTGTGTGAGTATTAAGTTTCCTTGCCTTAGAAACTTTGCCAGATACATCTTTCCATTCACCATTATCTTTGGTATCATTAATATTTGATAAAACTTGAGCAGTAATTTCCTCAACTGATTCTTCAAATGTTATTGGAGTGACATGATGTATAGATGGAATACAATTACCCACTTCCAACAATTTCTCAACAGACAAACAAGGAAAATCCTGAGTAGAATCTAAAACACCAGTAAAACCAGATGTATCTGTTGTAGTGTTCTCAGTTTGACCACAAAATGAAACCATTGTACTATTGACATTTTCATCCTGTGATAAAGGTTCTTCTAACTGTGAACTAGTATTCTTCTGAGGAGGTGGAAAAATATCAAAACCCACAGAATCTTGTTGTGTAGTTTTCTTAGGAGTATATCTCCATTGTTGTTGAGAGCTTTGTGGCTTCTCTTTCTGAACTTGTTCTCTTCTCTTGCTTCTGCATTCTTAAACTTAGTGACCAATCATTTTGCAATGATTACAAAACTTAGGGACTTTTGGGACTCTAACCTCTTGTTCAAACTTCCCATATTTAGTTTCAATCCAAACTTTGTTAGGTATTGCCTTAGCTAAATCAATTTCCACCAAAATACTAGCATAATATCCAACTTGTTTTTTCAAAGTTGTTTCATCAACCCTTATTGGTCTTCCAATTGCACTCCCCATTGTCTTAAGAATGTTCTCCTTCCAATATTCAATGCATAAACCTGGAAATACAACCCATACAAAAGCAGAGGAAGTTTTTTGCAATTCTAGTTTAAAATCACGTTCCCAGTATCCGAGTCTTAAAACCTGAGATTCCACCTCCTAAAAATCTTCATAAATATGTTTCATATCCTCACCATTCTCTAATTTGATAATAAAAAAAACCCTGCCTATTGGGATGATTTGACAATTTCCTTTAAGCTTCCATTGATTTCTTAAGTTTACTTCAGCAACTGCTAGTTTCAATTTTAAAAGATCCAATCTACCAATTAAGCTGAACTTCCATTCCTCTAAACTTTCATCAATTACCACATCAGAAATAAAAGCAGTAGTAGAAACATTTGGTGGAACTGAAGAATTTTCAGATTTGAGATTTCTTGCAACCTTATATTCCGACTGAAACTTTGAATTTTCCGACATATTTACGTCAGATTTCAATATTAAAAGTAATCATTACAGATTATTTGATTCACCTGAAGAATTAAAGAGTACCAATTAACAGAATCTCACCTGAATTAATGAGATTGACTGACTGAAAAACGAAGATCGAGAAAAAATTTGAGCCCGATTCCGTCGCTGAGTTGCAGAGCGTGACTCGGGTTTTTTTTTTGAAATTTCTTTCTCTCTAGATTTTTTTTTTTTTTTTTTTGATTTGTTTGTCACATCTCCGCTCTATTAAAGTGTGCATATTTATATATTTTTTCACAGTGGATTTTAGGTTGATATTTGGTTCTATATTTTGTATCAAATTTCAGAAAGAATCGAAAGCGTATCTACCTGAACTTGAAGCAAGAGATGGAATATCAGTTTCCATGGAAAACATCCGAATGTCACATGTCTTGAACATCCGCTACAAACGTATAAAAAAACTATTTTTAGTCGATAATGATTAAGTTTTTTCTATTTTTTTTCTTTCTAACTTTTGATTTCACTAACATTAGTAGAAAATATTTGTTTAATATTGAATTTATTTTAAAATGAATCTGTTGATAGTTAAAACATGCAAGGTTTGGTTCACATGCATGATTAGAGATAATTTAGTCAAATATCAATTAAGATCCAACCAATATATAGCGAGTGCAATTCAATACCTATTATTTTGGGCCATATAAAGGTGATGATCATATGGGTGGTTTTTGAAGTAATCACCCTCATTTAAAATTGTTTGGTGATTTTTAAACAATCAAAAGGAGGATTTAGGATAAACCACAAACACTAATTACATGGTAATTTATATGTAATACCCCGATATTCGGCAGTGGTTGGCCGAATGGAATATAAGTTGATTTGTCATTTCCTAACACCGAGGCCTGATGAGTACACTTGATTGAGTTATGAGAAAAACTTCTCAGTTAAGCGTGCTCGGCCGGGAGTAGTCCCAGGATGGGTGACCTCTCGGGAAGCTGCTGCTGGATATCCGCAGTAGTGTCGTTAAAAATCCCACACTGCTAGATAACCGCAGTGAGTAAGTGGGAACAATATCGGTGTTAGTTGGGATACATCTGGGGGTTGTTCGCTTGTGCTAAGGTGGGGGAGTATGCTGGGGGATTATGCCAGATACTGCTCTCATAGGAGACAAGGAACGTCTACATTATACCGAGGCCTTTTCAGCACAATTGGCTCTAGGGTTGGCAAAAAACACTGCAGTTAAGTGTGATCGGGCGGGAGCAATCACGGGATGGGTGACCTCTCGGGAAGCTGCTGCTGGATATCCAGTAGTGCCTGCTGAAAACCCCACACTGCCGGATAACCGCAGTGGCTAAGTGGGGACAGTATCGGTGGAGGGACGGGTCATTACAAATGGTATCAGAGCCGACGACGGGTCACCTGCCAAGGGTGGGAAGGTACGCTGGATGGGGTTGGTCCAGGTGCTTCTCATGAGGGGCAGGGAACGTCGGAGATCTGGGCTTGTGAATATATTCAGGAGCCGAGGACGGCTCCAATTTAAGGTGGTGGTATTATAATACCCCGATATTCGGCAGTAGTTGGCCGAATGGAATATAAGTAATGATTTGTCCTTTCCTAACACCGAGACCTGATGAGTACACTTGATTGAGTTTGAGAAAAACTTCTCAGTTAAGCGTGCTCGGCCGGGAGTAGTCACAGGATGGGTGACCTCTCGGGAAGCTGCTGCTGGATATCCGCAGTAGTGTCGTTAAAAATCCCACACTGCTAGATAACCACAGTGGGTAAGTGGGAACAATATCGGTGTTAGTTGTGATATAACTAGGGTTGTTCGCTTGTGCTCGGGTGGGGGAGTTGATGTGTATTGTAGTTGTAGTGGTAATAGGATTCGTTGCTCGAACTTGTGAAGGATAACTTTAGACTTAAATTCAAAACTAAAATAGAAAAATCATTAATAATTATAGCAAACACTTACAAAGTTGATATCAATATTAAAAGAACACTGAGGCTGAGATTCCACTATTTTCCAAGTTCAAAGTGATTAAATCCAATATTTATATATTCAATTTTTGCGTTTAATTTGATTCTAAACTATTGCAACATGTAGATTTTCAAAATAACAAGTGTAAATCCGAAGTATAGAGCATCAAAAACCTATGGCTAAGCATGCTCTATCAAAAGAAATAACAATTGCTTAAGAAAAATCATTCAAACAATTATAAATAAAGGCAAATAATCATAAAAATAATTGAAATAAAATAAATAAAATAGAATATACCACTTTTTGTTGGAAAAATAGCTTCCTCTATCGCCTCAACAATGGGGTTCAACTCCTCATATTAATCATGATCTCAAAATACATGTTTATGGCTCAAAAATTGATTAAAAGGAAGAAAACGGTAAACTGTAGTCGCTGAAAGTCTAATACAGAAGACTTAATTTTTTGCTGAAAGGCTTCGGTGACTGCAGACAGGAGCGACCGTAACTGGTTGTCACTGAAAATAAGTCTTCCTCTGCGACTGTTGTATGTGGGTCTTATGTTCTTCGTTCCTTCTTCGCAGCAGCAGCAGAAAACAATTTCTTCTCTGATTTTCTAGCTTTCTCTAAGGCTCTAAACTTCCCCTAAAGTGTTCCCCTCCCTTC
>JAJJMB010014681.1:1474320-1513993 GCA_023531105.1 Papaver atlanticum | reverse complement strand
GGGATGACCTCCCCTTATCCAGACCAGGGGTGCGAATAGAAAGTGGATACCCCTTAGTAATTTGGGTGCCCCTTAGTAATTTTCTCCCATAAGCGCAAAAACCACTTTTCGAGCTAATTTCGCCGCAAAAGCCCATTTTTCCAAAAACACCTACAAAGGGATAAAATGCCAAAATTAGTACAAAAATGGGTACTAACACTATACACAAAAGAGATGAAAATAGACACATAAATGCGTCTATCAGGAGTATGCTGGGGGATTATGCCAGATACTGCTCTCATAGGAGACAATGAACGTCTACATTATACCGACGCATTTTCAGCACAATTGGCTCCAGTCAGAAAACTCTGTAGTTAAGCGTGCTCGGACGGGAGCAATCTAGAGATGGGTGACCTCCTGGGAAGTTGCTGCTGGATAACCGCAGCGATTCCCGTTGAAAACCCCACACTTCCGGATAACCGCATTGGCTAAGTGGGGACAGTATCGGTAGAGGGACGGGTCATTACATTATAAGTTTTGGTTTTCAGTTAATTGGACTTAGGGTCTTAACTAATAGGTTCATTGAATAGGGAATTGAAATCCAAACATAGTTCCCAAATGCATCAGATCAGATAATTACATGATCACTTTTGAAGTGGTTTTCGATACATTCTAATAATGGTTATGTAAAACTTGATTTTCAGGTTCCCTTTGTTCGAGGAAAATTACTAGCTGGTACTTGGTAATAACTATAGTTTAATATCCGTTGCTTATAGCTTAGTCCATTTTCAGGCGTTATCAGGTTAGTAATTCTCAATATATAATGAATAGAGGTAATTAGTAAAAATTCATGTTGTTGATCAAGGTTTTTTTTAATGATTTCTTCAGTGTTGCATTTGTATCGCAATTCAGCGAGATTCTTATTACTGAATGTTGTCTGCATTACCATTAAATTTATTATTCTTGCATATTGTTACTTTATCTCATTGAAATCTGAAAGTGTGTTCATTGGCTTAAAGGGCACAATTTGCGGGTATGCTTCATAATGTCTCTCCAAAATTTGTGGACCCTAGAGGATGACTTCTTATTTGATATATTGATATCTGAGTTACTGAAATTTATCCTTTATATTATATAAAAGCATTCAACGACTGGGATGTACTTGTAGGTAAATTTTTTTTAATAATAACATTGCATCATTTTATATTTTGTATTATATCGCGATTACCTATCGTATATATTACGCTTTGTTCTATATGGTTGTAAGCTGCTAGATTATATGTTTTGTTTGTCCTATTTAAAAAATTATTAGTTCTTATAGAGTATTTTGATGTTATTTTTGTTCTTTGTTCAGGTAGACTTAAATAGAGCAGGGATTCCGTTTATTGAGATTGTTTCTGAGCCTGATATGAGAACTGGAATTGAAGTTGTTGAGTGTGCAACCGAGTTACAAAAGTTGGGTTGCTATTGGGGAGTGGCTATTGTTAATATTTTGAAAGCTTCACTGCATTGTGATGTGACTATATCACTACGGTTTATAGTACAAACAGAATTTGGAATGAGGATAACCAAATATTATTTGCATCATATACCCTGATTTCGATAGTGCTTCACCAAAAGGAATATAAGTAATGGTTTGTCCTTTTCCTAATTTTCAGCACAATCATCTCTAGAGTTAGTAGAAAACTCTGCAGTTAGGCGTGCCCGGGCGGGAGTAATCCAGGGATGGGTGACCTTCCGGGAAGTTATTGCTGGATTACCGTAGAGATGCCCGTTAAAAAACCCACACTGTCGGATAACCGCAATGACTAAGTGGGGACAATATCGGTGGAGGGTCGGACCATTACATCTCTAACACCTAGATTCTGGTGATATTTTACTATAACTGAATGTAGTAAATAGTTTAACTCGGATTTTTGGTTGCCTTCTTACGTACTTAACCCGACGTTATGTTTTATGTTTCTTTATGGTAAATTAGATTGGCAACCTGAAATAAAGCATTGGGATTCAGATACAAAACAACTGACTAAAACTTAATTAACTCGATTTATTTTAATGGTTTCGTATTTTTCCAATCTTGGGAGTAATAAAACTTTTTCAGGAATTTTTGTTAGACAAAACTTTGTGATTTGATGACCATTACATGTTTTAATCATCACCTAGGTATCTTTCTAATAATGACATCGAATACAACACGGCCATAAAATTATAATGAGCATCTACCATATAAATATGCTTTAGATCGTCCTGATTTAATAGTGTATGTTTTCGACTTAAAAAAAAAAAGATAAATGAAAGACAAATTACTCTTTGAAAAAATTGTTGCGTATGAATGCAAAGAAATCTAAAAACATTGATCACCTCATATGATATTCTTTATTATTATTATCAAGTCTTGGAAAATTATGGGAAAAAATCTAAACTGTGGAACATGTTCACAAATTTGCTTATGCTATATTTCTTGACGAAAAATTGACCTCGTTATCTTTCAAATACTAAGAAAGTATATGGTACATGCTCAATGTGGTTACCGGAATCGTTTCTCCGTGTATGAGGGCATAAAAGTGTATTAATGTTATCCGAAGATACACACTGGTAGTACGTTTTTGGATGAAGGTGGATATCATATTTATCATCGGAGTAATAATAGGAAAGACATAATTGTTCGTAAATGATGTAAGACGAAAAATACAAATGTCGTTCCTTGCAACCCAACTTGTCAAGAATGTTAAATTTCCATATCAATATGGACGTTGTTCCTTTAGTTGTCACCTATTAATGACTTTTACACATTCATCAATCCTTATAATATGATATGGGAAAAATTAATACAAGAGTTATATGGTGTTGAAAAGAAAGATATAGATGAAAGTAGGTCAATCGTTGTGATATGCCAAGTGCAAGAAGTTGTCAAGAAAACTAATTATTAAGAACATGATATAACAAGTATCAACAATTAGGTCAACGTTGATGGATACTAATGTGACATAGTTGTTTATTTAGGATCCCAACAACGTTATGACTTTCTTGCCAAATATTTCCCCGAATACTAATTTGGGCAGTGCAAGGTTGCACTTCTCATAAGTCATTGGCTACGGAATTAGGGAGACAACGTGGGATAACTGTTATGCTATAGTTTTGGATTAATTAGGGTCGACATTGCTGGAGATATAATATCTTGTATTATCGGTATGTATCGAAACAAAATATAATACTTTAACTGCTTACCTAATTAACTTTGATTATCAGTACTAATATTACGAGAAAAGAAAACAACAACAAGAACAAGGAAAGGCACAAAAAGGACGCTTGCTTGGATGGAATAATGTAATATTGTGTTTGGAATAAATGCTAATGCACAATGGATTATAAAAAAATTATACTAAATTACCTAATAAGCTACACAAGTATTTCAATATTTAGGAAACAACCATATGTGCAGATTGAGTGCCAGGAGAGGAATCGTGATAATAATATGAATAACATGACTTGCGAGAGCCAAAAAACAACCTCATATATTTTCTTCTTAAGATATTTTATTTGCGAGTAACATGGGTCAATTATTCCTATAAATTAAAGATATATTCTTTAACAATCTAGTAGATATTGTGAATAATCAAGATAAACGAGTTGTGACCCAACTATCAAGTCCCGAGAGAAAATCTCACCAACATAAGGAAACGGTTGCATAGGAAGTACAATATGACTACACAATGGTAAAAGACTGACCAGTTCATCCAAGAGGGACCCAGATTTAGGTAAATGTTTTTGCTACAAAATAAAAATTCTTTTATTGCGTGAAGCAATTAGAACAGTGAAATGAATTTTAAAATTTATATGTGCTAAATTTCTATCTGAAAAAACTAAGTCAATTCTCTTTCAAACAATAAGAAAATGTATGGCATATGGTCGATGTAGTTGCAAAAACCGAATTTTCCTGTATGAGAAATGGAAAATGTATTAAAGGTTATCCAAAAAATACATGTTAATATAACATTTTTGGATAAATGTTGATATACAAAAACGGAAACTGGAGTGCAGTTAAGATCTGAAATCATACAATTTATAAATTACGTACCTAAGATCACTTATACCAAGATATGAATACATATGAAACTACAATCGAATACATCATCATAAAGTTTCATAACTCTCAACAAATTTTAAAGCATCTAGAATAACCAAGATTCCAAATCATGAAATCCGACTAATAATTAGTGTAACGATCATGTTATTGAGAAACATATACAACGAAAGGATGATGAAGGTACTAGGGTTTCGATCATAGATTTGGAGAAGACAAAATATGAGGTTGAGGTGTTAACAAGGAAAAATACTGGAAGCGTGATAATCATAAAAAATATTTATATGTACGTCGATGACTTTTTCCATTACAAACTTACTAGGCATGTATGATAAAAAAAAATATAGCAAGGAAAGATGCCTCAATAACGTGAGCATGTATATGAACACTAACATTTTCTATATTTGAAGATTTTCCAATGAATTTCAATCACCACAAGCCAATAAAAATTATTGAAGGTGATCATTATAATGAACAAGAGTATGCGTGATCACTATAAAAAGTCATCATGACCAAAGAGATATAGAATTAAAAGAGATATCCAATTCTATTGATTAAAACCACCGAAATTGTAGCTAACATAAGAATCCAGCACATAACGTAAACTGAAATCAAAATTAAAACATACTTGTTTAATCCCTAATCAAGAAGTCATAACTGCACCACAAAATGATTGTACTCTAGAATTTAACCTACAACAATTCTTTCTTCCTCCTTCTTAAATTCTCTGTCTCGTGCCTTCTTTTCCCGCTCTTCACACTTTGCCTTCATTAGTTGTCTCTTGTAGTCATCCTTCAAGTCACTGAACTTGGTGCTGGTCCTTTTTTTTTTATCTCTCTTTGTTTTCGGTTTTTCTTTCTTTAGGTCTGTGATACATGTAGATTTTAGTTCTAAATTTTAAACACATAAAATCTTATTAGGAAAAAAGAAAGAAAAAAAAACAGAGAAATTGGGAACTGATGGAATGGGCGTTTTACCATAAGAACAAGCAATTGAAAGTTCGTCTTCTCCACTGTCATCCCATCCACCACCAGAATCCCACCCCTGCAAATTCAAAATCAAGAAATTGGAAATATAATACTAATAATAGTAGTAACAAAGTCAGTTTATTCAAGGTGTGTATAACCTTCTCGGGGGAAGCTTCAAGAGTCAATTCATAATGATACTTCTCCTGGTCAGATGATTTCCAATAATGCACATATAATATAAACTCGATATTAGTTGATCTATCCATAGAAATAACATCTTTATCCATATATATGATCAAAAACATGGAAATCAAAAGTAAAATCAACAACTCTGACAAATATGTGTATAAACTTCTCGGGGGAAGCTTCAAGTGTCAATTCATAATGATACATCTCCCATCAGATAATTTCCAATCCTGCATAAAACTCAATATTAGTTGATATATCCATAGAAATAACATTTTTATCCATATATATGATCAAAAACATGGAAATCGGAAGTAAAATTTGTGATATGGAGAAGAACATTCGCAAACAAAGTTAAAAAATAAGATCACTTAAGATAATTTCTTAAGAGTAATTAGATGAAGCTTTTTTTATAGTACAACATAGTTAGATTATGCTTCAAGAAAAGAAAAAACTTAGTAGAACTGTTAGAAACTCATCTTTAATTCGTTATTTCACATAAATACTAATTCACCAAACATTCTGGAAAAATCAAGATCATAAAGTGTGTATGCAATAATGATCTCAAACAAATAAAATGTCGCCTTACTTCAACCCCAACTTTTGTATTAGTAAAGTTATAATATGGATGGCACCACTCGTATGAAATCCGCCAATAAGCAAAAATAAAAACAAATAACCCAATAAATCCAAAAATGATGTCATTGCTACTAAACATTTTCTCGAAAAAATTTGTCATGAATTTTTATATTTTCGTGATAACAATAAATTTAAGATTCAATTTGGAAAATACACCACATACAAACACCTAATCAATTAAATGTCCAAGCCACTATGACTCATTCGACTTTAGAGACATTGTGAAATCTAATTCATGAACCTCTAATATTGCTATAAAATCCATTTAATTAAAACCTCCAATTAACGATGCAATGAGTACAAGACCACTCGTAAAACAATCAGGAAAATAGGGCAACAATATAAATGAAAACATAAATTTCATAATCAAAGTTTACTAAGTATTGAATAACAAAAGATAATAAATAGTTTGATATTAAAACCGACGATAATGTAATCATGAAATGTTAAAGTGATATCGGGAGATTACCCGTTAGTAATTGAGAAACAAGAAACAAAAAGGGTTTTTATTTTACCACCTTATAATGATGAAGTCTTTATAGATGAGAGTTGTACAATAACTAAAATAACAAATAGGTTTTACGAATGTTGATGCACTTGGAAATGTGTCTTAACCTTAGTCATAAATCACAAGCTTTGACTTTAGTTTGTCCATCCTTTGACTTTAGTCGAGTCATTAACTTTCAATTGTTATAACCTTCTAAAACCAAGTATTGCCATTAACCATCCACTTAATGAAATATGCATATAAATTTGAATTCCGTTAAAACTAGAATTTTTATAATATCATATTCAACCAAGTTTTACAATACCAAAAATACTATAAGCTTAACTAAGTAAAATTGCATTAAATTCGGTTCCATTTTCTCTTACTCGTACAAATAATATTAAGGGTGATTATATATAAAAGTCATATATTTAATTGGCATTGTTGTAGTTATTAGTAGACACATGAATGAGTTATGGATCAGGTTTGAATAAAACTTTAGAACAACTGTTAAAAAAAAAATCTGTATTGACGTACAATTGCTCCAAAAGATGTAAGCCATCAAATTAGTTGCTTATACAAAATTAGTTGATCAGAAAAACAAGTAAAATCATGCTAGAATATTATTCTCCATGAATATTGTTTGCATATGGATTAAACTATTGTTGAAAATGTAAAAGTTAACTTGTGCATTATTTATTGTTGAATTAACAAGCTTTATGTTGAAAAAACATGAATAAAAAACAATATACAAGATGAAAGGTTGAGCCCAGGTAATAGTCAGTTAATAGTAAGGCATGCATAAAATAAAACTAAGGTTTAAAAAGCACTCAAGCAAGCTATAATGAGACTCAAGAAACACATAATAAAAGAACTAGCACCACAGTTTCTTTGACTGAGAAAGATGGTGACCAAATGATGGTCTTCCCGTCTTTTGACTCATTTCTTCTACCGAAAGCATCAAATAAAGGCACATCAAAATTTTCTATGGCCATATCTTTTCCTCATGGTGAGACTCAACGTGAGCTTCCAATTCCCTAAAATCAACAAAGTCAGGTGCTAGGCAATTTTTCACGAAACACTTGTGTCCCCCCTTAAAAAAAGAACAAACAGAAAAATTAAAGAAAGCCAGATAGAATCGGGGTAGTAAATAAGAATCCTAATTACATTTGGGAATCACTATAAATTAAACAAAAATATAATCAATAAACAATAATAAAGAACATAATCAAGAATGAATTCCATAGAAGGAGAATCCTTACTCGGTCTTCTACGATCCATGATTCTTCTTTGTATACATCGATTTTAGGGTTTTTGTATTTTTTTTTCTTTGTGTCTAGACTCTAGAGATTGGATCAGAAGAAATTCCCGAGAAGACGATAAAGGAGCTTTTCATTTTAAAGTGGCATTTTGGATGTTATACGCTACATAGAAATGTCGACTAAGGGTATATTGGTAATATTCTTCCCAACACTTTTTTACGGTTAACATTTGTTAATCCTCATTTAAATTAAGGTTTTCCACATAATACAACAGAAATAGAGATGTAAATTCATGCCACCAACCATTTACATTTTTATGGCTAGCAAATTGGCATAATTCATGAAACATTTGGTTAACATCTCTCAGAATTGCTCTAAATTGCAAGTCCTGGATTTGGGTCCTTATAGAAGATCTTATACTCTATGCGATGTGTCTCTCGCTTCACCAGTTATAGCATTAGTAACATTCAATGTGTTTCCTTCAATAATAACATTCTCCAGATTGAGACTTCAAGATAGTACATCGTGTACTCACTCTAACTGTACCAACTAGTTCAATATTTCTGATGCTAAGTAGAGGTATTGTCAAGAAATTCAAGTACTACGCCACATAACATTCTACACAAAAAAGGATTTCATGGGAAAAAATGATTGAAAATAGATGATTTATGATAACAAATCATAGAAATTTAAATTATTGTTGTATGTTGTTCAGTTGTATTGTGTGAAGAAAAAAAACAGTTGGATGTTTGGTTAAATACAAATAAAGCTTTAACAACAATCAAATTGTGTTTGGTAAATATCAGATTCAACTATTGTTGTTGTAGCAAATGACAAAAAACAGACATATCAGTGAAAATAGTTTTATTCTATTTTATTGGGTCTAAAAATAATTATTTCTTTTACTATTAATTAAATAAATTTACTAATTATTATTATTATTAATAAATATTATTTTTCTTAACCACATTCATTATAGATATAATTTCCAACAAAAAATAAAACTCCAATTAAATAGTTATTTAATATTTGCACTTATTTTTATTACTGATAAATTCAACAACAACAAAAATTAGTGAAATGGTATACAAGCATAGTTTGAAAATGAAAAATGATAATCATTAAAGAATAAAATATGGATAATAAAAGAAAAGTCATTTCGATTCAACTATAGGTAAAACGTACCCCGTTTAATTTCAATTTAATCTTAATAAATATGACGCTTCAAAAAAAAAAAGTGATGATATACATATGTAAGAATAACTTTTATTATTTATAAATAACATTAGGATAGAAAAGGTAAATAAGACTTGAAATTAGGGTGCGACATATCTTTTGCTATTCAAGCTTTTAAAAAGCTCATTTTCCCCGACTTTCAAAAGTTGGGTAAACTTTGGATATGTTTTGTATAGAAAAACACTTTACAAAAACTTTATAAAACACTAGAATAAAAATATTAAAATTATGTTTTCAAAGTGCTTTTTGAAAGATAAAACAATACCGTGAATTCAACCTAACCTTTCTCAGTATTATTATTAGCATTTTTTATGTTATAGAGTTATTCCTTGAGGAAGGTTTGCACGGGTCAATACTATTTTTATCGATATGTTGTTGGTAGACAAATTTGAGTTATCGAAAAAAAAAATACATGATGCAGGATATCTAGTTGACCAAATTATGTTGTTTGACTCAGTTAAATAAATTTTATCCTTTTTTCTTTTTTAGATAACACGAAATTTTTTCAACGAAGTTAAAAGGGTTCAGAGCTCAAAATGCATGTATAACAAAGATTTGATATATGGAGAGAAGTTATCATCCTCTTCAATAACAATTCTTTCCTTCTTAACTTTCCTTGAGATGGCATGAAAGAGTAAAGTATTTTAATAATCATGCATCTTGTTTAACTATATTCTAGATGATTTTATCTTATTTTAGTTGTATCAAATCAAAATTTTATTAATAAAGCAACCCAGCCGAAGCCCGAATTGCTAGAGCCTAAGACTGGATCTTATTGATCTTCTTTGCTTCTTCCGTGCTCCAAAAACCGTGATCAAAAGCGTCATTTCGAGTTCACGTTAATTAACTATGAATTAGGAATCACCGTGGAAAGCGAACGAACAATGGTTATCAGTTTTTAAAAAGTGGAAAACAGATAATCATTATTCATTTTAGCTTGAAAACCGTGTAACCTAGGATTAGTGGGGTTTATCTATTAACATGTAATTAAAATTAGGTGGGGTTTGTGTATAAAACCGTGTAACTTAGATGTAAGTGTAAATAAAATACAAAACAGATGAATATTATCCATTTTTAGGAAAAGCAAATAATTATTCTCCATTTTTCTTTCAAAAACAGATAATCATTATCCGTTTATAACAAAAATAGAGAATCACCATTATGGAAAGCGACTTGGGAATAGCTTAAGTAGTAACACCAAGCCTTTGCCGGTTTCAGACCTCAAATAGTGTGAATGGTTTTTTCATGACCGTTATTTTTATGTTTATAAAGATCTGGATATCCACAATCAAGCTTGGATAGAGATATGGAGACAGGACACATCTCTATCCATTCAAATGTTCATATGGAAGTGTGCTCATGGAATTCTTCCTAGCAATGCTAAAATTACCAGTATTCTTATCTACATTGATCCTACCTGCAGCTTATACAACAGTGTTACAGAGGATATAACCCGCACTTTAATCTCCTATCCCTATGCTTATGTTGTCTGGACAAAAAAATTTGGTCAATAACATCATGTATTTGGAGAAGCTACCAACTTCTCTGAATGGCCCAACTCTTGGTTTCATCCTCAGAATCATAAGAATGACTGGATTTCCACCTGTGCTACCATTGGTTTATCTAGAAAGCTAGATGTGAACTGGTCTTCCAGAAAATACCATATTCTGCAGTTACTACTGCCAACATGATCACACAACATCTTTACTCCTTCAACAGAGTCATGTAAAACCAAAGTCGTATCGTGAACAATCTCTACTACCAGAGAGATGATCAGGATAACGTAAACAGACTTGTCAGAGCTCATAAGCAGATATTTGGAATAACTATTAACATCAGCTCCATGATCTCTCCTAACATGGAAGGAAATGCTAATTTTTACTCTTATACTAAATATGCTATAATTGTTATGCCCTATTCAGGAATCTGTGTGGGAGCAAGAAGCTATAAAGACAATGTCTCTGGAGTCAACGGAGATAGGAGAGGAGAAGAATTAGCAATAAGCTGGGCCAAAGAGTTGCAAGGACCAACATTGACTTAAATGCTGAAAATGATACAACCCTGGAGGAAATAAAAGAACAGTATAGTAAAGAAAGTTCAAGGAAGATTTAGTCTGGGATTCCACCAAATGAGGGATGGAAAATTTGAAGCAGTTTCTTTTGTCTTGGGCTATCTGATCAATGTAACTAGAGATCATAACACAACGGCAGTTAACTTAGCTAGACTAGCTACAATTTCTGCTCACTTAAAAAAATTCAATCAGAAAAAATCCAAACTTGATGTACTTATTAAAGGAACCTTTGGTAGGATCTAATGGCAATGCCAACGTTCGTACTCAACTCACTACTCAGTAGCCACTAGACTAGACAAGGGCCGAAATAAAACTGACGGCATTTTTGAAGCAGTTTTGTCCCACGACTCGCACCGACTTTGCTACACATCTACCGGTTCCTTACACCACAAAAATACACCCCTACGTGTCATAGATCACAGCCGTAATTGAGAAATGATGGGTCTGGGAGAGCTTTCGGGGGACCAATAGCGGGAGGGCACATAGGCGGGGTATTTTTTTGGTGCAAGGATCGGGTAGATTTTTAGCATTTTGGCGACTCGCACACCAATACAGCATTTTCGGTTTTAAAGGAAGGCCACCTAGGAGTCTGTCCGTCCGTCTACCCGTCCAACTAATCACGTCGCATGCGTGTCAGTAAGTCTTCGGTCACATCACATGCTTCGCATATTAGAAAACGCGCAAGTTAGTGTAGTGTACCACTTTCAGTTATTTCGAATAAAAATATAAACATAGACATTTACCTGCTGAAAATAGTTTGCCATTTTTGATCATCTTTTTTGAAAATCCTAATACCAACAAAAACAATAAAATACACCTTCTGAACTTCTGAAAAAGCAGCTTCTCCTCTTCCCTCAGCACTGTAGCGCCATTATCATCATCTTCACAGGCTTTCTCCTAGGCATACTCATTTTCCAGTGAAAAAGAAGTTGAAACTTCTCCAATCTCCATTAACAAACTTGCTCTACAGACTAAGTAAGCTCTCTAGTTCTTTAATCATCAGTACTTGTTTTCTTCTCCACTACTTTTTTAGGTTTTGGTAGTGTTTTTGAAGCAGAAACTTTTGATTCTCTTTTATTTGCTCTGTTTTTCACTCAGATTTTTGATTTTTCGCCGGATGTGAGTACTCGGATTTTTTATTTTTAAGCAGACACTTAGTTTTTCTCTAGTACTTCGATTTCTACTGTTTTATCTGTTGGTGAAATGATCAGAACCATTGAGTATTGACAGATTATTTTTGCTTCATTTCTATGGTTTATTGGTGGATTTTTGTGTTTATGATTTTAATTTGTTACACCTAACTTTGATTTTTGTGAATTTTTATGTTGGTATAGGTTCTTGAATCGAGATTTTGCGAACAATGTTACGTTCTGAAGGAGAAGAGATTGATAATACTGGGAATACGTTGGATTTTAAGTGGGGTAAACTCAAAGGGAAAACACGGGATGGTATCCAATTGTACGAATCGTTTATGCTTGATAAGGTAGAGTACTGTTTGTATGATTGTGTCTATTTGCATAATGAGGACGAGCCTAAGGAGAATCACATTGGAAAGATCGTCAAAATTATGGATTCTCCAAACAATCAGAGGAAGGTGAAGATTGTGTGGGTTTTTAGACCTAGACAAGTAGAGAATTGGCTTAGAGAAAGACAGGTTGCTTTCCTAGTGCATGAGATCTTTTTAGCATCAGGGGAAGGTAGAGGCATCGCCAATATCAATCCCGTGGTAACGATTCTCTTTCTCTTCACTGTATATGTTGTTATTTTCTCGCTTTGCGAATCGTTTCTCTTTATATGCTGTTCTGGAATTAGAGGCATTGTTTCTCTATGGCATTGTTATCACTTTCGGACATTAACTACTTTCAACTTAAATTAGAGCTAGTACCCTAGCATTTGTTTGCCAAATGGAATGTTTTGCATGCTATGTATGTTTTCTAAATGTCATCTTCCATTTGATTACTTGAAATGAAAAGTTTGCAAACTCCCACATCCATTACCCTTACTGCAGCTAAATTCACGACCACGCCCTTTATTGCCATTGTTGTCATTGTTGAATCAATCGGTGTGATAAATAAGGGTTTTGAGAAGAATAATTTTGCTAATTTGTGGAACTTTGACGGCGAGCAAGTAAAACAGTTGATGTAGCATTAGTTTGAGACTGAAGAAGAGGCATTTCGTTATTGAGAAGAACAGGAAAAGTTGAGAGAAAGTGGGAAGTTTGTATCTGGTTTTAGAGGCTCTCACAAACTGACCATAATCAGGACCAAGACTACGAAAAGTGTCTGATATTGAAAGGTGAGTTGATGGATACTAGCAATAAGTTGAGAAGCAAATGAGGAGTGGGGATGATCATAGAGAGCATTCATCATGACATAGTTTCCTATAGTTCAGTAGTACTCAACTATTTAGCAACATATTTTATATACTATAGGTCTCTCTAGCATAATTCTGTTAGCTTATATTTCTCTTTGTCCATGCTGCATGTGTTTACAGTTTCTGAACTTATTTATTGACATGATACACTTTGAATTTGTTTAGGAAGCAATTGCGGGAAAATGCTATGTGGTATGCACATCAAAGGACATAAGAAATCGTCAACCTTCTGAAGAAGAACGTCGAAAGGCTGAGTTCGTTTTCTCTCGGGCATTTGATGTTAGAGAATGTACTTTCTTAGATAAACTAGATGACATCATATCTGGAATTAAAGGTGTGCAATCTATCCCATACTGTTTCTTGCTTTTTAAAACAAAATTGTAGTTGTGAAATTTGATTATCCTGTATCCATGGCAGTCGAGCAATTTTTTAACACTAAAGAGTGCTCAGCACTGAGTGGGGATCAAGAACGGAAAGGTAATCCTGAAAAACTTTCTGTGATCAGATGTTGAATGCTGTTAGATTTATTCGAAAGTAAGTTTTCATCCTTCCACTGATGCAGAAGTAGAGAACCCCAAATCTAGTGGTTCTGAAAAGGAGAACCTTCAAGCTCCAATCGTTCAAGGTGGAAAGTATACTAAGCTGAAATCCCAAGGTGTATTATATCATTCAGACTCACTGCGAAGTACTTCTTTTGAGGAAACTGTAAGGCTTGGTAGCTCAACCAAGCCAAAAATTAGATGCAAGGATGCTGGAGCGTTATCTGGATTTCATGCAAGTCAAGACCGGACAATTGATCGAAGGATCTCTAGTAGTGAGTTCCCAAGTAAGAGAGCCAAGCTAGCGGGTAAAGAAGCTGTTCCTGAACCAGCAGGAGAGAAGGGTACAAAAGACGATCGAGTAATTCTGAGTAAGAGACCAACAAAATTTGTAGATAGAAGAGCTGCTCCTGAATTAGCACAAGAGAAGGGTACAAATACTCATGCCCAGTATCACATTACTAAAGAACGTGAAAAAGACTCTGCAAGGCATGATCGACGGTTATCCACTACCATAACAACTGAGAAAAAACTAGACCTCAGTGAAAGAAGAAAAGGTGCCATAGATTTTGTTGGACAACACAATTGGATATCCAGTACATTGAATCGTAATGACAAAGGGACCCTGCTTTTAAATAAAGAATCACCTGAAGCACCTCAGCAAAAGAAGATGATCAAAAGCGATTGTCACACTGTGGAGGCCCAGAAAGTTGTAAGTTCACTTTTCATTCGTTACTTGTAAGAAAAAAAGCTATCCTTTCATTTGAGTCTTTTCTTCAAACAAAAATGTATAATCTTTTAGAATATTCCTTTCATTTGATTCTTATGCTCTCCTATTTCCTCCCTTCATATTTCCAGGACAAAACCAAATGGTTCAAGGAATTTGTAAGTAGTTCCTTTCTCAAACTAGGTTTCATTTTCTCGGAGCATTAATTTTTATTTTTTTAATAGCTTTTGCGTCAAATTTTATGATAAAGAAGCTGTGCACAGACTGTAATTTGAAATTGCAAAAGAAAAAAAATTGTGCCAAGCAATGACAGTCCAATATCCAATATGCATACCCTCTTCCTTGAAACAGAAATCACTTTTTCAAGGCAAAAAAAGTAAACTAGAATGTTTATTTCATTACACCGGTAAACTTAGGTTGTGAAGCTATCATTATGTGTTTATGTGGTTGTATAAGTTATCCTAATCAAGCATATCATGTTTTTCAGACATTGGAAGAGAAAATGGACTGTGCTCGTACCAAAGGAACCCTTGTTCGACTGCAAAATTTGGATCCGTCCTATTCAGCAGCAGAAATTGAGGTTGGCATGGAACTTCCTGTTTAAAATTGTTCACATTCGTTGTTTCGTTTTTTCTGTTCTGATATTCTTTTGCAATTCCTTTATGAGAGTGTTGTCTGGTATGACATTTGTTTTAATTTTTAATTCCTCTTTTGTTGTTTGATTTCAGGAAATAATCTTGACCTATTTGAAGGTGAGGTGCACAGCAAAGGTGTCACAACAAAGTAAATTCACTGGCCCTCACAATGGTAATTGTTATCGTTTATCAAGTCATTTTGTGCTATGTACCTTCATATGTAGCTTGGTTTTACATCACTAGGTGTTAAAATTTACTTGAAATCTACAAACCTTTCACTGTTTGTTACCTTCTATTCTAGGTCAAGCTTTACTGATTTTCAAAACAGAAGAAAAGGCAGCAATGGTGATTAAGCAATTGCGAGATAGGTGCTTAATGCTACCAAATGGAAGGTATCTTTACTTTTACTTGCATTTCACCATTTTAGTGGGAGTCTTGAATTGGTTGGTTAATGAAATATGAGCAAACAATATTGCATTTGTTGGTTAATTGAACAATGCAAATTTTTAATTACTGCTTATTGTACTATTGGGTTTGCTAATATCAGGCCCCTTATTGCTCAACGAGAAGCCGCAAGGGTGTTACCTGAAAAGTCGGCAAAATATTATGGCAATCTTACAGTCGACAGAATCAAGCATCGTGAGCAGGTGGGGCTTCTCCTGTCCACTCTTCTAAGTCAGTCTTAGTTTATATTCTTTCATCATTCTATTGTTTTTAGTTCTCTGTGTTTATTGACTTCTTCTGGTTTTCAGAAAGACGCAGTATCAACGTCACACTGTGCGCAGCCTAACACCGTCGAATACGAATTGTCTTTGGATTGGATCTTATATCAAAAACGATCTGAGGCATCCAGGCAAGCGCTTTTTGAGGTGATTATATAATGTTGAATGACTCAGTTTGTGTGTCTCAATAAGTTAAATTTTGAGTTGATGAACCACAACTATATGCTCCACGAAGTAGAGACTGATTGCTGAACCTTTTTTCTTTTTTTTTTGAAGCATGATTGCTGAGCTACACATCCATATTCTGTTCTCTTACCTTGATTTGCAATCTCTTATGGTTAGAACTTGAAATAATCTTTGGTTCTATATTCCCTTTGTAGGGTCATGGGAAGGAATTGGCTGCTCTAAAAGCCCAACTTAAGCAATACTAGTAAAGTTGGGCTGGGAAATCTGTGACCTCTTGTGTAAATCTTTTGCAAATGTCTATACCTAACTGAAGCTGAAGGTACAAGTATATGCTAACAACATACAAGGCTCTATCTTTTGGAAATCTTAAGGGAAGTGCTAAAACGATTAAATGCGTACAGTCTACAGACTTATAAATTGCTCATCTCATAGGAGATGAATTCTTGTAAATTTTTTGCCCGTCATGCATATCGAAAAGTCAATTGTTACCACCTCATTTGATGTAATTACTGAGATAGTGTGAGTGGATTTTCATGACCCTTTTTTAGTTCATTTCTATGTTTAGAATTCGTAAACAACTGACTGGCAAGTATACTATGAAATGGGTGGTTGCTATATGGGTAATCCACCGGCAGACGCATTCAAATGCTATGGCGGGGAGCTGCTATGACAGTGTGTCTCTCTGTACGTTCATATTCTTTACATGGCCTAATACCTGCCTATTTAGATAGGTTACAAACTTGGCCTCATCCGTAGCCGATTAGGAAACCTTTCCAAAAATTCAACCCAAAAATAAGAAATACCCATCAGGTTCACGAACCTAACCATTGTAAAAATAGTTATCAGTAACTACTTTTCACTTTGAGTTTCCAAACCTACTGCTTACATAGGTTCACTTTGAGTTCGCGAGCTTCATCATTAGGCCAAGTCCTATGGTCTTCTAATCTAGCATCTAGATTAGCAGTCCACGTCAGCTAAAGCAACCTCCTAAGTCCTATGGGAGTGCTAATCTAGCAGCTAGATTAGCAGTCCACGTCAACCCAGCTCTGTTTGGTTCAACGCTTTAAATTTTAGACGTCAGATCAAAATTTGTGATTTTTGTGATCCGTGTGAACCATTCAGCGTTTCAATCTCGCTGTTAGTTGAACTGCGGGCACTTGCTAGGAGAGAGAAGTAGTGTTAACTTTTAGGCCACACTTTTTTTTTTGAATTGCAACACTTAACTGTCAATCTAGCCCATAGACTTAGCCTTAAGCCTTCAATTTTCAACACGCGGGCTGAATCGTTAAGCCTTAAATTTTCAGCCTTCAGGTCCCTAAAACTTCATTTCCTTTTTTGCCATTGACTAAGAAGAAGAGTGCAGTGCATAAAGTAACTTAATCAGATTGTCTAAGAGACCCGGTATCTCGATAAAACGAAAAAGAAGAAGAGGAATGCAATGCAATGCTCAAAGTAAATTAATCAGATTATCTTAAGATATCCCGATATCTCGATAAAACAAAAACCCTGCAAGAGATACAGACACTGGTCATATAACTTCAACTCCACCTTGTTAGAAATTAACATTAATATTGGTGGTTCATAATTACGATTAGGAGGTGAAAACAAAGACTTTCAAAAAGAATTGAAGATAAACAATTGAATTGTCCACAGGGGAGGCGACAATTCAAAACCTTGTTCTTAAATATTCACAATTGATTTTGTAACATTATTTACATGTGCAATCACCTGCGTCATCTACTAACTGTATGATTTGATAGTCTTGCCCTCCCAAAAAAATCAAGTCCCAATCATCCCGCCAACACTCTCTTCAGACTGGACTTCTGTTCTGGTGTGAGAATTGCCGGGAACTTCACATCAAACTTCACTCTTAGATTTCCTTTCTTCCCAGGTTCCCTTGATATTGGCATTCCTTCATTTGGGATGACCATCTCGTAGCCAGGTTTAACAATATCTGTTACTTGATATTGTAGATTTCTTCCGTCTAGGCTAGTGAAGCTAAGGGTCTTCCCAGTGAGGGCTTCAAGTAATGATATCCGTTGGTTGACTAAGAGATCGTTCCCATCTCTCTTGTAAAGTGCATGCGGCCTCTCATCTATCACAAAAGTAAGATCTCCTGGAGCAACACCACGAGATGCCTGATGACCTTTCTCGGGGAATGTGATCTTCGTCCCTTTCTTCCAACCAGGTGTGATATCAATTGTCAATACCTCCTCCTTGATCACTGGCTTGCTGCAAAAAAAGGTTATATACATTTTAATATTGAATTTCAAAAGGTTGTCAAGAAAGTCACTTAAGTGCATTTATCAGTCAGCTTAACATTTTGTATATATTCCATAAGCAATGTTTAACAAACAGTCTTGGACCTTGTAATTCATCCATGTGAGACTTTTCCATCTAGAGTGGGACTGAGATCTCCAGGGCTGAGTTGGCTTTCTGGGTCAAAAAAGGTTATACGAACTACAATAATCTACTCTACCAACCTGCTTTATGCATCCTTTCACTCTTTCTCCTATGGTCCTCAGCGCACAAAACTGAAGCAGGATCTTTAATGTCTAAATAAATAAAACTGGTAAATAAAGGCCAACTACGAACAGCAACTCCATAATTTAATTATGGAGATACCCACAATTGCTAGCGCTATTTTATGATGGAGATGTAAAAATTTTGAATTTTCACTTGGCAAAAAAAAAAATCTTAGGATGGAGATGGTATACAAGCAACTGAGGAACCAAATTAAAGAAAATCTTTGTAAATCAAATAAACCTTTCTTCACCTATTTGTGCTATGTCGCTAAGTCTATCTTTAAGTTGTCTCACATTACGTGACAATATGAACAGCTAAAAACAAAACATCCAAAAGCTGAGGAAGATTAGAATAGCAGAAAATTGGAGAACTGAGTGATACGCAGAGTGGAAGGAAAAACAAAAACAAACTCGCCACAGAAAGATTTGGGAACCATTGGTCAGTAGGGCTAACTACTAGTAAAAACCCAAATGTATAATGTTGATTCGAAGTTTCGAACTAGGAGTCATTCACTAAAAAATCATCTAAAGACCCTATTATGGTACACTGAATTACTATCTGGACAGACCAATTTATCGATTCGAACCAGTAGTCATATCAGCAAAAAAGAAATTTAAAGATCCTAACCGTTATGACACAATATTCTGAGATTGCAGATCCAAAGGAGAAGCTCCATTTCCCTTTCTAGAAATTGGTCATGTGCATGGCACAGAGCAAGTGATAATCTTGATACAAGCCAAGAACATGTGGCATTGCTGAGAAGAACAATGGGCTCACTCTTGGTCCAAATTCTAGGTGATGATGCTCAAAGCTTTTTTAACCTAAATTTTAAATTACGAAATGTTTGTATATATTCCACAAGCAATGTTTAACAATCAATCTTGGACCTTGAAATTCATCCATGTGAAGCTTTTTACATCTAGAGTGGGACTGCGATCTCCAGGGACGAGTTGGTTTTCTGGGTCAAAAAAGGTTATACTAACTACAATAATCTAGTACTCTACCAACCTGGTTTGCATCCTTTCACCCTTTCTCCTATGGTCCTCAGCGCACAATACTGAAGCCAGGATCTTTAACGTCTAAATGAATAAAACTGGTAAATAAAGGCCAACAATGAACGGAAACTACATGATTTAGTAATAAAGATACCCACCATTGCTAGCGCTATCTTATGATGGAGATGTAAAAAAAATCACTTGGCAAAAAAAAAAATATTAGGGTGGAGACAGTATACAAGCAACTGAGGAACCAATTCCAAATTAAGAAAACCTTTGTAAATCAAATAAACCTTTCTTCACCTATTTGTGCTATGTCACCTATTTGTAAATCAAATAAATCTTTTAAGTTGTCTTAAATTACGTGACGATATGAACAACTCCAAACAAAACATGCAAAACCAAAAGAAGATAAGAATAGAGAAAAATTGGAGAACTGGGTGACATGAAGAGTGGAAGGAAAAACAAAAGCAAGCTCACCACAGAAAGAATCTGGAACCATTGCTCAGTAGGGCTAACTACTAGTAAAAACCCAAATGTATAATGTTGATTCGAAGATTCGAACTACAAGTCATCCACTAAAAAGATCATCTAAAGACTCTATTATGGTACACCGAATTACTATCAGGACAGACCAATTTATCAATTCGAACCAGTAGTCATCACGTCAGCAAAAAGAATTTTAATGATCCTAACCATTATGACACTATCTTCTGAGATTGCAGATCCAAAGGAAAGCCTCTATTTCCCTTTCTAGAAATTGGTCATGCCCACGGCACAGAGCAAGTGATAATCTTCATACAAGCCAAGAACATGTCCCATTGCTGGGAAGGACAACAGGCTCACTCTTGGTCCAAATTCTAGATGATGCTCAAAGTTCACAGACCTAAATTCGACCTAAATTCAAAATTATGAAACGCATATACGCGGAAGCAGCAAATTCACATTTACCTTCCATAGTTCACAAACCTAAATTCTAAATTATGAAACCCATATATGTGGAAGCTGCATATTCACATTTACTTTCCATCATAGTTCACAATCAAGAAGCAAAGAACGAAACAATAGACTCTACAGTAAAATGCAATGTACTTCCAAAACAAACAATATAGTCCAATTTATCAATTTCAAGTTCAATGCATAGAAATTAGTATCAAGAATCGAAACATTACGTACCCGGATTCATCCAAAACAGATTTGGAAATCTTCACTTTCCTTTTGGCTCCTAAATAAAGATCTTCCAATTTACAGGGCAATTTATTCTCAAGCACCGGAGCTTTCTTTGAACTCTTTGTCTTATTACCATCCGGTCCTCCAAAGAATTCATTATAGATCTCATCAGGATCTCTAGGTTGATAAGTTGAATTCTGATTACGACTTGAAGAAGAAGAAGCCGGCATCGGCGGCGGTGGTGGAGTAGCAGCATTAGCCGTCGGATGATGTTGCTCTTGTTGTGAATGATGATAATAACGATTAGAACTACCAGAAGAAGAAGGCGGAGCAGGAGGAGGAGCAGTTGTACTGTAATTTTCTGGAATATCACCGGATAACAAAGCATCAGCACCGTATAAATCATAGATCTGACGTTTCTGTGGATCACTGAGAACGTCATAAGCTTGTGAGATCTGTTTGAATTTAGATTCAGCTTCTTTCTTGTTATTAGGGTTTTTATCTGGATGCCATCTCATTGCTAATCTTCTGTATGCTTTTTTTAGATTCTCATCACTTGCATTTCTACTCACTTTCAGCATATTGTAGTAATCCACTCCCATTATTCCTCTTCTGCTTCTTCTTCTTCTCTGAACTGACTCTGTCTGGTTTTTCTCTGTTTCTTCTTCTTCTTCTTCAGATTTAATTTTGATTTTTTTTTTTTTGTCAACTTATGAATGCTAAAATAAGCCGTAAGTGTAGGTGGTGAGGGGACTACAGAAGAACGTGCAGTCATTTGGATCGTGGTGGTGGAGTAAGTATAAGAATAAGAATGATAAAACCAGATGGGAGATTGTTATACCCAGATGTGGTTTTACTTCCTGGGGAAAGTTCGAATGGTTCCAAGATCTCTGGGATTAACGTGTCTGGAATAACACTACTACTTTGCTTCAGCCGTTTTAAGAAGATATCAAAAATTGATTAAATAGTACAAACTTGTTTAATTATGAGAGAAAATGTCCTAAATCTTATGGGGAGCAGGTAGCCTCTGCTCCAAAGTGAATTACTACTTTATGCGTGCCATGTGGGAGCAAGACTATTTCATTTTGCTATATCTAATTCATTCCAAATGGGGATTGGGGGTTGGGGATTGCGGTTCATTCCAAATCGTGGGGAAGGTGTTTCGATACCGAATCAGAAATATTTCTGTATTTCCAGAAGTAGAAGTCAGAAGCAATGCACAAAAAATTGACTTTTTTATATTTAGAAATCGTTCTGAAATAATATTGCCAAATTTATTTCTGACTTTTCGATTTTCAGAAATAGAAAAGCAATTTCTTATTGTACAACCAAATTCCCAAAAGTTCTATATTTTGTCAAGCTAAACATAAAAATAACACGAATTGCATGAACTTCGGTGGAAAAAATGCGCCAAAACAGCGGATATTGTAACCCGGAATGGATTCTTCCACTACTTCCATACTGGAGTAACCCCAAATGTTGAATGATGAAGCATAGTCCAAAGGGAAGAAGGACATAACCTGGATTCATGTGGTTAACCCTACCTTCTATCCAACGTGTTAATAACGCGTACCTTTTGTTTCTTATCGACAAAAATGCAAAGCAGAATATCGGTTTTTGGTTCTCTACTTCTAATCTGACTCTTTGATTAGGCTGTAATATCATTAGTTCACTTCTGAACCTTCGAATCTTTGATTTGGATTTGTCATTAATTCACTTCTCAATACTTGTACAACTGGATTTGGGTGAAGCGGATATTGTAAGAAGATGAAAAAACAATAATGCGCATAGTTTATTGGTTTTGAGTCAAATTTTGTGCGCGCTTCATTTAAAGGAGGAAGATTATGTACGCCAATTTTATTGGTTGGTCGAATGAACCTATATATTCTTTTTCGTTTTCCTTGGATAAAAAAAGCTCTTCTTTATTTCATTGATTGATAATTCAAAGTTAAGGTTACAAAAAGTTTCAAGACATCAAGATACTAGAGTTATAAAGTAACACCATGCAAAATACAAAACCAAGTATTCTAGTAAGAAAAGAAAAAAGAACGCCGGAAAAATACTAGAAATATGTATGTAAGAACCGATTGAATCGAAGGAAAAATGGTTTTCGGATTATAAGTCCACCATTTTTGATGATTTATTTCTTCCTTAGAAAGAGATACTCCAAGGTAGGAGTGATTTGCTTTGAGTCTTGAATATGCCGATGAAGATCCTTGCCGTAAGAGCTCACTGCCAATGTTCTTGAACACCATGAAACCTAACCAAGAACGACCATGAAAGTCGATAAAAGTTGCGATAAAAGCATAGGATAAAAGCATAGAAAAGGTTGTCATAAAGACGATGATAACTTGCCGCCAGCAAGGGAGAATAAATTCCAAAGCTAAACCTAAAAACATGGGAAAAAAAACCTAGCTAATCTATGAAATAACTTGCTGAAAATTAAAAAAAAAAGTTGGGTATCGTTCAGATCATCAGCTCCAAGAGGAGCATCTGAGCACTTAAAGGTTGTTGGAGAGCGAGTTTTTGGTCGCCGGAAATTGTCTGTGAGAGAGATGGAGAAGGAGAGAGAAAAGTATTTTGTACAAAAACCAAAATAGATTCATTTAATGGGGATATCCACTTGCAAGGTTCTCTCACATTTTTCAACGCTAATGTTTTTATAAATACAAAATGATAACGGATTAGAAGCTAATTTTTACTAATATATTCATCTTAGAAAACTCCACATTCATACTAAAAGTTAACACAATTAGAAACGTGTAACACTGTCATCTACTATTTTGACAATCGGCCGCTGAAAATAAACGGTTTTGCACTTCTAATTATTAAAGCAGTAAATTGTGAGATCGGAACGCATTAATTTTTAGTACCAAGTATAGAGCTTTCTAAGAAAAATATATTAGCAATATTTTATCATATCCATTATCGTTTGGGATTTATAAAAATTATCGTTGAAAATATTAAATTGTACGATAATAAACTTGTGAATCAATCCTCCCCTTATTAAATATTTTTTCTTCTATAATTTGTTATTATGATCTAAAAATGCATGGGATATATATCACAATTAACAAATTTTCTATTCTTTTGTTTTAGTTTACTGATAATCTTAAAATTTAGTGTGTTTAAAAATGAAGACAGGTAAGTAATTATAATATTTTTGATAAATAAAAATAGAAAATAAATTAACGCAATTACTAAAATTATTAGTGCTTCTGATCGATCGTGTTTGCTTTGTTTAGACATAAAAAACGACGTTAAATCACTTTGCTGTATAAGAAATAAAATGTCAAAAATTAGTCCATCTTACTAAGTCTAAACTTATATTAATGGGTTCTCATCAGTGGAGTTTGTCGAATTCGATTAAATGGGATAGGCATCGTGTATGATTTCGAGTTTTTAACTAGGTCTCGAAGGCATGAAATATGTATTCTTGATCAATGTTTGTTTACTTTTTCTTTTTTTTTTGAAAACATCAACTACAATTTTTTAAATTGTTGACAATCTCATGGATGGTTTTGGGTGTTTACTAAGTTTATACATGATCTTGCTTGGTGATGACTCCCTTAAAAGTTTTTTCAAACTCTAGACGTTTAATTTGGCCACTTATCCCTGCAACAGTTACTTGGGTCTTTTGGTCCACATCTTTGTGAGAGTCCACGAGATATGGACCAAAAAGGGTGACCCCAACAAGATATATCATCAAATAATCTAAAAGTCTTGATGTTACCCCTTTAATTTGAGGGGATTGCTATGGGTAGTCCATTAGGTCATCCAATGACAAGATAAGTTATTTTTTCATATCCGGTCATTCGAATTCTGAAAAACGTTCGTGTTATTACTTAACTGAATGAGATGTTTTTTGTAAATTTTTAATAAATCTATTGTTCGAAAGAAATTACGTGGAGTCTGCTTAGATTTGTGGTTGTTTTTCTAGATTCTCATTGTGGAAAATATTTATGAACTATCTAGCCTTGCTTATTTGTATGAAACCTATTTGTATGAAATATCCTTGAGCTGAACATCCACTCCATAGGAGTTGCCCTAAGGAAAAAATGCAATAACCGTGTCTTTTGTCTACAAGGACCACCCTGTTAATTTGAATTTTAAAGCACGAACTTGATTACTTTCTTGGGCAAATGCAGCGAGCCAACCACGTTCCTTGCTGTAAATGGTGATTTTCATAATGAGGACAAAATAGTCATTTAAGATTCAGTTCAAGTTTCATTATAATACTTAACCTTTACGCCCAACCTCAGGTCTCTCCCTCATGACCTTATAGACACGGCTTCTAGTACATCCATGCGAGATACACTTGTCATATCTGTTGTTTTTTTCTCATGACGCGTCAACGACTGAGGTTAATATGGATATTACCAATTTCTAAAAATAGAATTTAACTAAATATAGTTTTTCATCGCATATTTTTTTATGGTCTATAAGAAAAATGAAGCAATTATGACCAAATATGAAGCTATTGTGGTAAATATTTATTATTATATATTAGTTAGATGTGTTAGAGCATCGCTCAGTCAAACTCACAAGTTTTGATATGTCAAGCTTGTTAGCAAATTTAGTAGACCAAAATTATATCTTGAATTATAGTCTACCAAGATCAGTTTCGGACTAGGAATATAGTATGGTAGTTGAGTATTAGAATTCACCAATCAACCTTTAAGATTGAACAATGAAGAACAATGTAGATATCTAAGGAAATTCATCGATAAAGATATATGAAGACTGACTATCATATTTACTTATATTATCGATCATTTTATGTACTGAGACTATTAGAGCATTGCTCGGTCAAACTCACAAGTTTTGATATGTCACACTTGTTGTCAATTTTAGTTGATCAAATAATGTCTTGATTTATAGTATACTAAAGTCAGACATGGACTAGGAATAAAGCATGTCGGTTGAGTATCAGAATTCACCAATCGACCTTGAAAAATGACGACTGAAGAAAGACGGCGTCAACAAAAATTTCATTAACAATAATATGTGAAAACTGATTATCCTATTTACTCATATTATCTTCATTATATATACTGAGACAAGTCGTATGACTTTGGTATAATGATGAACATTGCAAAGAAGAATACAAGATATAAGGAGTAGTCAAGCTAGTTCTTAAAGTTCAGAAACTGTTCTACCAGTTCACGAACTTGAACTTATAAATATGAAGACTTGATTTTAAATCTCAATCACCTCGCGTACACGAACTGATTTGCTCATTCGTAAACTAGTTGATTTTAAGATAATACTAGATATTATTTAATTCAAATGTACACGAACTGACTCATACGGTTTGCGAATTAGTTGATTTTAGATGTTACCTATACACCTTTTGTTTCCAAGTACACAAAATGTTTTGACAGTTCGCAAACTTGCCAAATTCGAAAGGTTCTTGAGTTACAAGACGACTTTGAGTTCACAAACTGCTATGACAGTTCACGAACTGATTTGGTTTTATGATATACTCTAACCATGGCTCTTTGGCAAACCACTTGGTGCACTAAAGTTGCACACATCTTCTTTGTAATTCAAAGCAAACTTCTCACATGCTTTCATGCATAATCTATATGAAGAAGTTTAGCTTGCTTAAATACAAAGAAATTCGTAATCATAGAAACTAGTTCGCGAACCTGCTTTGTTTAACTTTATTCATCAGTATAAATAGAAGATTCCATACACACTAGAATCTCAATCCTGGCACTCCTTTGGTGAAACAGTATTAGGTTACGACTTTGAAATACTTCACTAAGGGATTCGTGAAGCCCGGCCATACTATCTTTTACCTAATAGTTCTTGTTATCTGGATCTTGTTCTTATTGATCTTTTAGTCTCCAAACTATAGATCAGGAACGAGATAGATAAAAATCACAAGGTAGACTTTGTGATTCCACAAGATAGACATTTAAATGACTTCTGGTTTGATTCGTTTAGATTATTATTGTGATATATAATTGATTAGGCATCTCTATAAGTTTTGAAGTGAATAAGTTCATCATAATCTTGAGTTTTCTTGATATCTTTTTTTCTTTAATATCCCTCATAAGCATATAGATTTATATACCTTGATTGAATATTTTTCTGAAGAAATCAAATAGGCTTTCTGTTAGAGGCAAAATAGTCATAAAAATTTCCACTTAGGTTGAATCAACTCCTAGGCCTGTAAAAGACGTCAGCTAGGAGAATCGTTTTGCGTATGGTTTGCTAGATGTAAGAGACATAAAAGAGCATAACTGAAGTTGATTGCTCGTACGGTCGATTGGTCTCGATTAAAGTGCAGTCAGAAGTCTGATAGTAGGCTAGTATCTATAACTGATTAATACAGTATGGTGTTCAAGTTCTGGGCTAGGTCCCGGGGTTTTTCTGCACATTGTAGTTTTCCTCGTTAACAAAATTTCTGGTATCTTATGTTATTTTTTTTACGCATTATATTGTTTATCTCTGTGATAGAAATATCATTAGTAGTACATTAAATAACCTAGACAGTTTTTAAGCCTAAAAGAATATATAGACCTACACGATTTATTCTTAAAAGAAAGATTACAAGACTTGTTCTTGTTAGAATTCGGTTCTGTAACAGTTAGGGTGCATACTAGGTTATTACTTGGATATTGATTTCTGAGATCGTCCAGATTATACTTGTTTTCATATCATGTATCAGATATTTACTGTTGATCTGTGCTACTGATTTTAACAAGTTTGTACATACAGGCTTCCGAATAAAAATTTGATGGTGTACTTGGTACCCCATCTTTTTTCATAGACAATGTCATATTACTTTAGTGTTATGATGAATATTGCAAAGAATAAATCTCGAGTTCAAGATAGTAATTGATTATACCCAAAACATAAAATCAAGCAATGAAGATCTTATTGCATAAAAGGTTGAAAGCAATTTATTGTTCAATATATTTTAATTTGATATTAAGTTCATCAGGAGTCCCCGAGTTAATTTTTATGCTCACAAAATGATTTGCTCATAACACGAACTTGGAACTTATAAATAATATAAGACTTGATGATTTTTTCTCTTATTAACTTATGTACACCAACTGATTGGTCAGTTGAGATGCTCATGAGTACTTTTGAATCCTCAAGTGCATGAACTGATTGGTCAATATGCAAATTGTCTGATTTTAAGAAGTTCCCTGGCACTTTTTTTATAACTTTAGTACATGAACTGACTTGGAATGCTTAATGGTTCACGAACAACTTAACCATTGTTCTTGGGCTAACCACTTGATGCACAAAGCTTATTTTGACAAATATGAGGTTGCACATTCTTCTTTGTAATTTAAGACAAACTTCTCACATGCTTGCATGATCAATCTATATTGAGCATTTGAGCTTGCTTGGTGTTAAAGTAATTCGTAAATATGAAAAATGATTCACGAACTCATCTTTGATTGTAAGCTACCTAGACTTGTTCATCATTATAAATAGAGAACTCTCTGTAAACTAGAATTTCAATCCAGGAACCTATGTGTCCTAGTTGCGGCTAAAGTCTTCCTCTAAAGACCTAGGTTTCTTACTGAGCTATGTTAGGTTACGAATTTTAAAGTTTACACCGATGGATTCGTGAACCCCAGTCAGACTATCTTTTACATGACAGTTCTTGGTATCCAGAATATTATATTCTTATCATATAACTCGTGTCTGTTCAAAAGGTTCATCTTTTATATTATACGGCTATTCAAAAATTATCGAATTTGGAATAAGATTGATAGAAATTACATAGTACTATTCATCTTAGACTTTGTAATTCCACAAGTATGATATTTGTTCGATTGATCTTGTTAAATATAATTGATTAAGCATCTCTATATCCTTTTGAAAAAATTGAGTAAGCTATCCTAATTATTGAGGTTTGCTTGATATTTTTTTACCTTGAAGATCCCTCATGATAAAAAATATTTCCATCAAGAAAATCTAGGTAATGGAAACCTAGGAAACTTGTTAGATGTAGATTAGTTAAAGGTCTTCATTTAGGCTTAAGCGACACCTAGGGATATAAATGACGTAAGCTTGGGGAATCAAGTGCGTAGGGTCTTGCGAGATCTAAGAGACATAAAGAGCACAACTGAAGTTTAATTTCCCCGAGATTCGATTCGGTCTAAGTTACATTTCATTCAGAAGTCTGATAGTAATCTAGTGTTTGTAGCAGCTTAATACAGAGGGGTGTTCAAAACTGGACTAGCTCCCGGGATTTTTTCGCACATTGTAGTTTTTATCGTTAGAAACATTCATGTGTGTGTGCGCTTTTACTTTTACACATTAAAATTTTCGTATCATTTTACTTATTAAAATTACTACACGGTTTCATACTCCTATTAGATAAAAAGTTGGTAGTGTACTTGGCGCCCTTTCCTTTTCAAGACGCATAAGCTAGTGTTATTTAGTTAACTATTATCTATTTTATTTTACTAATTATATTAAAAAATAATTACCTTAATTTTTATAACCAGTAAGAAAAATAATAAGTTTGTTCACTTCTTTTCATAAAATAATAAAAAACACTGGATTGAATATTGTATATCAATAATCGTATGTGGATTTAGTTTCATTTAAAACAAAATAAGTATTAAAACCCAAGATTAGGTTTCCTTGAAAAACACTGAGGACTCTACTTTAAAATATTATTATTTTAATAACCTCAAAAACATTAGTCAAAAACTTCTCAGGAATCACAAAGAAGGTATATTCGTTGTAAAAGACTATTGTCTTGTTCTTCTTATTGAATTCCATGCTTAAATGACATAAACAAAGAACCTATTACCAAGGAAAATTGTTACTGTTGTGGTAAATTTGGTCACTTGCAGAAGTCTTGTAACCTCAACAAGATAATGTCAAAGGCTAGCATCTACAAAAACAAATAAGGAAACAAATTCACGAATGAGTGCATTGAACATGATGATCCAAGTATATTCAGAAGAGTTCAGAGATGGATCGTGAGCATTTACTTGTTTATCCTTATCCTCAATAATAAGAGATTATTGTACCTTCTATTATGTACGTTTGTATCTATTCTTTTAGATGGGATACCTGTATATAAGCTAGAATGAGAGGAATTTTATTCTCTCTTTGTTCACTTATTCTTGAATTGAGATGATTTATCATGTTTTATATGCTCTAAAATGTTATATAGGTTAATTCAGTATTTCTTCAATTGAACCATTTTATAGGAAGACAATAATATTCACATCCTTTTGAAGTTTCTTGCTCCAAGGACATGAGTCCATATTCAAAAGATGATGTGATCTGTTGATCAAGTGGTTTTCATAATTTTCTTCTAAGAAATTATAAGAATAAGAGTCACAATAGATATACTTGACTTAGGGTACTATCACATCCATAATAATGAGTCCCAAATATTATGACTCAATATGGGTATCAACACTTGTTTTGCTATTTGTAGTGTTGACCAGCCTCTGGCTCATAAGGAAAGAGCGAAGACCACTACGACACTATCTATGGGATTAGCTACACAATAAGCTAGGATATACATGCGCTTAGATAAATTCATGTATTCATGATGTTGATATTTAAACTTGGGATCTCTTTGAAGGTGATAAATTGATATCTAATCTCTGTAACCCTGGCTAATTATCATACAATATATATATATATATATATATATATATATATGGGTAACATTTTTCTTCTTGGTTTAATGCTTGATCCATATTTGATTAATTTTCTATCCAAGGATGATTATCAAAGAAGATTCCATGTTTTTTTAACTGGTAAAAGTTCGTTACTAGGAGGGTCTCTTTTGTAATTTTAATTTTCTAATCGTTTTCTTACTTCTGCAATTATAATTATTGTTTTAATTATAATTAAAAGTAAATACATTGTACGTTAATCCCAACACTTGGGTTGATCCCTATAGTTGTGTTCAGTTTCGAGCTAATACTATATATAACAAGTGTATACCTTGTGGTTTTTTATCTTCTTGATAGTCTCTGTCTATATTAGATCACGCGAAGTATCAGACTTATAGGTTGATATCGAAAAGATTGTGGTGTACTTGGTACCATCGTCATTTCAGATATGCAATATATAAAAACCGAAAACAAAATAGTTAGAGATATAAAACCGATAAGTTGCCTCCTATTAACATTTGGTTTAGTATCGTCAACCTGACTCTCAACTCGCTTGCATCTCCTTGGCCAATGTCAATAACATCAACAAATAAACTTGAGTGCACATCATTAGGGAATCTCACTGCCTCAAATATATTGAAACATACCGGCTTTCCATCGAACTTTATAGCTAAAGTTTTTTTGTGTGATCCTCAATCTTTGTCATAATAGTACTCATAAATGATCTGTACAACGGTAAAGGTTTAGACGAGGATGACTATTCATCATTCATGGCTAAAACGTAGAAATCCACTTTAAACATTAGCTCCTTAACCTCCACCAAATATCCTCAACAACCCCTTTCCGGTAAACATTTGATCTATCAGCAAGTTCAATAACTAAGGCGGACTTCTTGAGAGGAAAAAGATCTAGAAATCATAAATTGAAAGTAGGCATAACATTAACATATACTTTTATATATAGCAAAGCTTGCATAAACCTTGTGTTACAAATTGTATATGGTATTAGTGAAGCTATCAAGATCTTTATATTTAGGTGGCAGTTTTCTTTTTTAAAAATAATAATAATGCGGGAGCATTCTCCCCCATACTCATTACTTATTCACAAGTTAGCTCGTGCTTGTTAATGAACTTGTTGCGTTGCTTCAATGAGTGTTGTGCCCATCAGCAACTGGTTCTTCTTACAGATGTTCAAAATTTATTTGTCTAAAGCTTCCTTCTAGAGCTTTACAAAATGGGTTGGAAAAAGAGATTTCACCTAATATGTAGGTATAAGGACCCTAGGCTTATTGGTTGTTGCACATTTATCTTTTGGACTGCATTTTCTTTTCTACACTTAAAGACCGTTCAAAATGATTATAAATAGCTACACAAAACCAGTATACATATTTCAGATCCACTAGATTTTTTATTTTATTTTGCATTTTTCCGAAATTGCAAAGAGACAATCCTAGTTAACATGACAGACAAAGACCTCTTCATCGAGGAGGATGGTGGAATAATATTTCTGGTGATGATGTTTTGGATCAGATTTCACTAGGAGTTATAGCCAAAAAATATATGTCGTAAGTGCTTTGTGATTGATCATCTAATAGTTGTGCCACGCTGCGTGGTTACTCTATTTGGATAGCTTATCCCATGCTGAGTATGAAGCATTAATGAGAGAAGAGGCTGATGTTTATGAAGGAAACGATGAACGGAGTATGAATAATTCTATGAATGAGGAGTTAGCTAATGAAGATACTTTGGAAGATCATTGGAACGTCAAGAGAATTATAAACTCTTCTCTCAATCAGGAGCCATCAATAAACCCTTATAATATTAATATCCATCCACCTAATATCCTGCGTGATACCGATACTACTAATATGGACCATAATAATACCAGCATGATGGAATCGGATAATTCAGCTGCAATCATCTCTGCACCCATGAATGATTGTGTCGGAGATCCCTCTCAGGTATTCACCCAACTTCTCATGTGCATATATTATGTCCAATTTTCAAATTTCTTTTCTACATTTAATATTGTTTTAGTTTGTTACAAAATCTTCAACATGAAAATAAATGCATGGAACTGTCAAGGTTTTAATGATGTTAAAACTAGGAATCATATTAAAAACCTGTCTAGAGCTCACAACCCTGATATAATCTTTATCCAAGAAATTAAAGTCAATTCAGACAAGATTCTCAGACTATCCAAAAGTCTGAACTTTCCCAACTCTGCTTATGAGCCTTCTAATGGCTTACCTGGTGGTCTCCTTGTTCTATGGAAGGATGGCTTTGCTTTTGGGATAGTTCATTCTTCTAAGAATATAATACACTATTTAGTCAGAAATGACCCTTCAAAACTAGACTGGATTCTTTCTCTTCTTTATGGATCTTGTAAACCTCAGGAAAAGAAAAATCAATTGTGTTTCATAGAGAGTTAGGATTAGAAGTTAACCAACCGTGAGTGTTGGTTGGAGATATTAATACTCCCTCCGTCTTTTATTAACAATCCTAATTGACAAAGTCAAAATATTAAGGGAATCATACGAAATGTCATGACTAACCTCTGACTAACCCTATTTAATGTTATATTATTACTAAAATTAATAAACTGGGTAATATTATTATTATAGGAAATGCTTTAAGAAAATAAAAACCAAGATATTTTGGTTTTTTTATGGAATCCATATGAATAGGTAGAAGCTTTATTAGGAATTTTATAGTTGTCCATAAATATTTTTATTTAAAAAGGAAATGACGATTAATATGAAAGATATTGAATAGATTTTTTCCCTTATATATGGTGATACTATTTAATATTTTGGATTGAATTTATATTAAAAATGATTTTATGATTATAAAAAATAAAGGGTATATTTGATAGTTTAAGGGAAAAATATGTCTATAGACAGAGCAGACAAATAAAAAAAGACAAACCAAAATAGAATATAGAACAAATAAAAAAAGACAGAGGGAGTATCATTTTAGATCCTTCAGACATAATGGGTAGTAATGGTACTTTTAATTTTACATCCCCTTCTGTCATTCAATGCATTAATGGTGTAGGATTAGTAGACTTAACCTACAATAGGAAAACATACACTTAGACACAAACATGGAACAGGTAGAATCAAGTCTAGGTTAGATATAGCTATGGTGAATGATGATTGGCTCATAAATTTTCCAGACTCAGGCTGACTAATTTAACACAGCTTGAATCAGACCATACTTATATTCTTTTTAATCTTGTTCTTCTGATACTAACATGAGCAGGAATTGGAAGTTCTTTTCTTGTTGGCTGCAAGATTCTACATGCAAATGATCAAAGCTTGGAGTAACAATATTCAGGGTAGCTTAGCACACAATGTAAACCACAAGCTTCATATTACGAGGAAAGCTCCGAGTATCTTGAACAAAAAGACTTTTGGGAACTGAAAATACGAGGGTACCCAAATACACCACAATCTTTTATTAATCAATCAAGTCTATCAAAGATAAACCAATTCTAGTTGGATCCCAGCCGATCAAGGTTTGTGCACTAAATCCACAAGATACGAAAACTAATAAAAAAATCTTTTTCGTCTTCAAATCTTCTATTGCCTTCAAATACCTGCACAACAACACTTGAATCCCCTTGTGATCAATAACACACAGAACATGGTTTGTTAACAATAGATTATCACAAGATATCTTTAGATCCGAAGATGGTTCTAAACATCCCGTCGATACTTTGATCTAGTCTGAGTGAATCATATATCAGAAGAGAAGATTCTCAAGAATAAACAAACTAGGTGCAATCAAAATTCAACAACTGTTAGTCAATTAAATCAATAATCGAAAACTAATAACACTACAATTATCTAGTTTCTCACCAACGGTACTCGTAGAGCTTCTTAATCCCCACAAAAGTCTTTAAACGAGCTGTCGTAAGAGATTTCACCTAATTAGGATACTTTCCTCTATGAATAGACGACACCCACTAGAAACAACAAGAAATGAAGTTTACCTGGCTCTTAGGATAGTTTGCAAGAAATGCAAACTCAAGTATTTATAGACCAAGGTTGTTTGGACAACAAGGAAATTCCAAAACCGAAAATATTCTCAAGATATGCAATAAAGTACCTAAATTCGGTTTTCCTATTCCCAATAAATGTTAACCAATATTTCCGAAAGCTCTCATGGAAAAACTCCTATTATTAGTTCAGCACATTAACTAATAATATATTCCAGAGGATATGTTTTAATTGCTGGTAATATATTATGAATATCATAATTAAATGCTTTTCACTTTTTCGGACCAGAGATCACCTTGAGTATCAAGGAATATCTTTGAATAATAAATGATAGGAGTTATGTACATGTTCAAATATGTCGACATCTAGGAGTTTCTTAGCAAACCCTAATTCCAAGCTTCACACAAAACTTACAGAGATATGTGAATATTGGAAACTCGGTTTTGCTTCTTGGGATCGGTTGTACCAACCTTACAATGTAAGTTGTGATCGGTTATACCATGTTTCCCAAACCAGGTTGTGACTGGTTACACCTTGCTTCCCAGAGGCATCTTGTGATCGGTTACACCTTACTTCCTGAGTTAGCTTGTGATCGGTTACACCTTGCTTCCCAAAGGTAGCTTGTGATAGATTACAACTAACTTCCAATTCATCTTGTGACCGGTTATACCTTGGTTCCCAAATTAACTCATGGCCGGTTACAACTTGCATTCCAATATAGCTTTTGTTTGTTTACAACTAAATTTACAATGAAGCTCATGACCGGTTGCAACAAACTATATTATATAGGCTATGATAGGTTATACCATAAATCTCAACAAGTTAAGATAAGTTCTACCAAAGTCATCTTCCATTGGTCATCCAAAATATATTCAAAGAATAACAAGACCAATCATGATTTCCTTTCGATTATGAAACAAGTTCATAAATGTACTTCCTTTAAACAAATATTGTAAAACATTGTTTCCTAGGATGAAATCATTCCTATATAATGCACACATAATCAAATAACTATATACAATAGATTATGTCGATGTCGTACTTATGAAGTTCCAAAAGATAAGCGTTCATACTTCGTAATAAATTTTCCTTGACACTTTGATCATATTATAATGACCAAGTCACATTACTAGAGTATTATTTACAATATATACAGCCTCGCATGTTATGTTTTCAATATAGCACGACTTGAAAGATACGCTAGGAATGGAAACAAGATCAAGTTAATATTACTAACCTCAAGTGGAAGGATGATGTCGTTGTTGTAGTCGTTACTTCTTCACATTCTTCAGTTCGTCGGATTAATACTTGTATGTCTCAACATTCCTAGACTTTCTAGTCTAAACTAAACAAAGTTGACTCTAGTATTTAATCAAGCGACTCTAGATGAGTTTTGATACTAAAATATGACAACCAAACTTGACATACCAACGCTTGGTGAGTTCTACCGAGTTATGCTCTAACAGGCATATTGACACCAATATCAAGACGCTACACTCAAAATTGGATACCTTACACCAGACAGCTAGTTCTCAAGACAACACTACTAGCATTTTAGAGGTTGAAGCTGAAATTCATAAGTGGGAAGATATCAAGAAGGAATTATGGCAACAAAAGAATAAAGATAACTTCTTTCAAGATGCAAACAACAAACCAAAGTACATCATGCTAATGCCAACAGAAGGAGATCAAGGAACAGAATAGATGCCTTGCAGGACAAGCAGGGATCTTGGTGCTCAGATCGAGAATCTCTATTTACTCTTCTAAAAGATCATTTTAAGGAGATCGGTATAACTTCAAACCCAATCACCAATGTAGATTTTCTTAGTCATGTCCAAATTGTTATTACTCCCCAAGATAATGATAAATTGATTGACATTCCTTCTGAAACAGAGATATTAGATACCCTTAAGAGCATGGACCCTTGGAAGGCACCACGACCCGATGGATTTCCCCTGGGCTTTTATTTAACCCAATGGGATGTAGTGAAAGATTATATAATCAGCATGGTTCAGTATTTCTTCAAAAGTGGGTTTATCAGCAAGAAGATTAATCAAACTAGACTAATGTTGGTTCCTAAACTAAAAATGCCAAGATCTCCATCTGACTACATACTGATTGTGTTATGAAATACCTCATACAAGTTGATCTACACACTCCTTGTAAGAAGAATGAAGACTCTATTAGACAAAGTCATCTCGCCACTTCAATCTGCTTATGTACCAGGGAGACTCATATCATATAATATCTTCCTCGCACATGAAATTATTGACACACTAAAAAGAAAGAAAAATGGAGATAGTTTCTTAGCTTTAAAGCTAGAATTGTCGAAAGCTTTAATAGGCTAGAATGGAGTTTTATCATTGATGTGATGAAGAATATGGGTTTTGAGGAGAAGTTTTGTGGTCTTATTCTTCAGTGTATTTCAACCACTGAAATTTCAGTTTTACTCAATGGCTCCCCTTGTTCTCCTTTTCACCTCACTAGGGGAATAAGGCAAGGAGACCCAATTTCTCTGTACCTTTTCATTATTTCCATGGAAGCTTTCTCACGAGCTATGATGGATGGTGAGTTTTAAAGCAGATAAGAGGTATAAAAATAACAAGAAGGGAACCCCCAATAAGTCACTTGCTTTTTGCAGACGACTGTCTAATCTTCGTGAAAGCCATTTTGGACAATATTCATCACCTTCAAGACATCCTACAAGACTTCAGTGATGCTTCAGGTCAGCTTCTCAATTATCATAAATCTAGTATCTCTTTTAGTAAGAACTTAAGTCTGGGTGCAGCAGCAGATATTATTAGTCTTCTTAATGTAAAAAGAATGTCTCCTGATGAACAATACCTTGGCATTCCACTTTTCTTGAACAAAAAGAGGAAAGTCTCTTTCAGCTTTTTAGTGGATAATATGCAAAAAAGATTAACAAACTTGAGAGGTAAAATGGAATCGCAAGCTGGCAGGTCAGTTATGGTTAAAAATGTTCTCAATACTATTCCTTTACATCAAATGAGTTCTTTCAAAATTTCAGAAGAAACAGTGAAAAAAATGAATTCTCTTCAACTGCACTTCTGGTGGAACAAAAAAGAGAAGAAGGGTCTTTATCATACTTCTTGGTTAGGAAACTGTCGAACGTTTGTTGATGGAAGTCTAAATTTTAGAGATTTGCGTCTCTTTAATCAAGCATTATTAGAAAAATCTGCTTGGAGAGTATGTACAGTCAAGAATAGCTTGTGGGGTGGTTCACTTCAAGCTAAATACTTCAAAAAACTTAACGCTCTTCATGCCCCTAAAAAGGCAGACTCCACTTGGTCTTGGAAGAGCATTAGTTCTGTATTGGGCTTCATATACAATTACAACTTCTGGTCTGTAGGAAATGGTAAACAAATTCTTATATGGCAAGACAGGTGGATCCTCAGTATAGATAGTCCACCTCTTCCATCATGCACTGCAATCAATCCTAGAGAGTTTATGTATGTTTCAGAACTTATTGATCAAGACAGAAAGGAATGGAAACAAGAAACCATCATCCATATTTTCGATCAAGATACAACTACAAAGATTTTGAACACGAGAATTCCTCTTAACAGTGAGGATAAGTTAGTTTGGACAAAAACGGGAAAGTTCACGGTCAAATCTGCTTATCATGTTCTTTACAATAACAAATATGAAAAGACGAGGGTACCCAAATATACCTCAATCTAAAACTTTTCCACCTATAAGTCCTTTCTCCGAAAGTGATTGTCTATAGACCGAGTCGAGACAATACAACTAATCGGTTCACACTTTGTGTGATCGTCTATGGTTACGAGATCGAGACAATACGATAACAAGATAACTTGCGTGATTGACTATGGATACAAGATCAAGACAATACAACAACGAAGTATATTTACTTGATAAATGGTTCGGACTTAACCAAACACAATAGGATTACTATCAAGTAAATATGAATTAACATTTATGTATTTTACTTCTAATTATAATTGCGAAAATAGAAAAGTAAAAGACACAACAAGATTTTGTTAACGAGGAAACCGCAAATGCAGAAAAACCCCGAGACCTTGTCCAGAATTGAATACTCTCAGGATTAATCCGCTATACAAAATCAAATCAACTTCGTATAGTTGATACCAAGCAACTAAACCTACAATTCACCTAGTTCCGTCTGTATCCCTGCGCCTCCAACTTGATAATAAGTCACACACTTGGAACAATTCCTTTGGTTCATATTCCAAACAGTAAAGGAACAACAAACCTGTTTGGTAATAACTCTTTTCAACCAAGTGATATGAGTTCGACAAAAGGCACTTCCGTTTATCTCAATAAACTCCTTTGTCAGGTCCTTAGATCTATCTAATAACAACTACCAAAGTAATTGTCCAGATTTTGCAATCAATACTTTGAATCACAAAGAATTGTATTGATGCCGATCTACTCAACTAATCAATCCAATCTATCACAAAGATAAACCGATTACAATTGGATCCTCTTTAACCGAAACAAGTATTGTGCACACCAAAGATTATGAACCCAAATCAGAAATCTTCTTCGTCTTCAAATCTTCTTGGATCTTCAATAAACACCTGCACACAATCAACTTGAATCTCTTGTGATCAATCACATACATTACGGAGTCTGTTAACAATGGAATATCACAAGACGTCTTTAGATCTACAAACAGTCTAAAGATCCCCGTCGAAACTTCGATCTAGTTTGAGTGAATCTTATATCAGAAGAGAAGATTCTCAAGCATAAACAAACTAGGTGCAATCAAAGTTCAATCACCGTTAGTCAATCAAATCAATCGAAAACTAAAATAAACTGCAATTATCTAGTTTCCCACCAACGGTACTTATAGAGCTTCTCAATCCCAAAAAAGTCTTTAAACTGAGCGGCCGTAAGAGATTTCGCCTAATTAGGTTACTTTCCTCTCCGAATAGGCGGCTCTACCAGTAACAACACAACTAGGTAGTTTTACTGGCTCTGAGGATTAGTTTGCTAAGAATGCAAACTTCAGTATTTATAGACAAGGAAGTTTGGACACCAAGAAATTTCCAAAACCGAATATTCTCAAAGATATGCAATAAACACAAAATCGGTTTTCATAACTCCTGGAAATGCACTGTCCAAATATTGACCGAAATCCCAATAGAAAAATCAATAATCGGTAAATGCACATTACTAATTATTATTTTCTAAAGATATGCATTTAATTGTTGGAGATTAAATAGCATATAAAAACTAAGAAACCTTAATTAAAAGATT
>JAJJMB010014681.1:1401659-1459320 GCA_023531105.1 Papaver atlanticum | reverse complement strand
AGTGTTCACATTCCATGGTAACACATAATTCGGTCTTATTTTTTTTTATCAAACTCCTTTGACCTGAATAAGTATTCTCTCATTCCATAGCCCTTGCTCTGACAAAAAATAATTTTGCATGCTTTTTTTGTAGATTTCTACTAGAATAGTTGTTAATAGACCAAATCACTCTTAAATTTGTTTATTTTTATTGTAGAAGGAAATGATGTCGCTAGACAATGTTCTCGGATTTGTTTTCATTTCTTCATTCTAATTTCTTATTACAAAATGGTAAAGATACAAATTTCAATCAAAAAAAAGAAACGAAAAAGATAAAGCTATTTAAACATGTTTAATTGATGACCCTTCCAGCCTGTTACTAAAGTACACAATTAATTGTTATTTGTAGTAGTCATGCGCACAGGAAACATGATTCCATAACACACACATAGTTTAACAAGTACATATATATTTCCTAACATTTACGAAATTATACGTAAAAGGGGTAAACACATATTTACAAGAGAAATTCCAAAGAATGGAATACAGACCCAAGCTCAAGTTTACACTTATCTTGCACAATCTTTTCAATTTAACAATTTTCTCCCAATTAAATATATTTGCGTTGCTAAGTAGCCGTCTTTATTGTATGCTCCAAAAAAAATTAAAAAAAATATGGAAATAACGATGGATTTCATACAAAAATGTCAAAAAAACCTATGGAATCCACCACAACAACATCTCATTTGCTGCATGAATTGATGTTTGTAACAGCTAGTTGACAATAATACCTATGTGGATGCTAGGTGTTTAAGGAATAAACTTTTCATCTTCAATTTAAACTCCTATCACCCGTTAGATTACTGAAATCACCGAATCAAATATCAAACGTTAATCACAATATCTCGAAATTATAAAGTATCAGATTTCTTCAATATATTTTGATTTAATCCAACAATAAGAACGTCTTCGTCCTCCACCCGCTCAATTGATCGAATACCTATTCAATCTCATAATGTAGAAACTTTTTTCTTAATCTGCTGATTATATATCACCAGGATGAGTGACTTGAGAATTTGATTTACTTTAGTATTGTTAAAAAATAGATTTCTATAATTATTTATTTTTTAGAAAAGGAGTTAAGCATCATAAAGATTTTTGACGGGGTTGTAATAGTTAATGATGTATAAAACCATAATTTTGCAAGATTGATTTTACCGATGGAAGCTAGGTAGTTTTGTTGCGAGGAAGAAGCAAATTTTAAAAAATTTAAGAAACAAATTTTAAAAATTTGAGCAAATCTGATTTTCTAACTGAGTTTAACTCCCTCACTTAATACCAATTATGCAAACGTGGATGAAAAATGGAAAAAAATCTCTGCCAAGTAGTTTTGCTACGTGGGATTTATGGTCATTTAGCTGTTAGCCAGCAGTTCAAATAGCAACTTCGTCGTATAAGGATGTGGTGCTGAGGAGTTCATCGTATGTTACAAAAATAAAAATTAAAACAACATCAACATGGAATCCACCAGAAAACCATCTCATACGAGGATGCCGTGTTGAGGAGTTTAAATTGACGGTGAGTAAGCAATTTTACGCGCATTGTTGGACTGGGCTGTGGTTGGTGGTTCGCATGTCAAAACCAGCATGCTAGACTGTATTCAGAACCCACTTTATCTTTTGAGTGAACAAAACCCTAAGCAGAGACAAGCTGAGAGTGTCAGCTAAAAAGAGAGAGTGCCAAAGGGGTATGGTATAAATTAAAAAAGAATAGGGCGACCATGAACAAGATTTACTTTTCATCTGTTTCCACTTCTCCTCCCAAGTTGCTTGGAAACTCATAGGGTTGAAGGGGGCTCTGGTTTTTATTTCAGAGCCGCCTCTCTGTTGTTTTCTTCTTCATTCACCATTCTTATTTATTATCTCTACATCATCACAGCAGATAGATTCATCACCAGCACACCAGCTGATTCAAAAGGTTTTCCCCTTTATTTTTATATCTCTCTGTAAATAATCAGATTGAAGTTTAGTTTTTATTTGTAAAGAGAAGGATTATTCATTAATTTGTTTGCAGTTTATAATAAAGTAAACATATTTGAAGATGGGTTTTGATTTTTAGTGTGTGGGATTTTTTGATTTGTACTGTAATATGCAGAAGTGATATATATATGAACTTGGGGGGTCGATTTGGGGTATTTTGTAGAAAAATTAGTTCTTTTCTTTTATCTTAGATGGCATTAAAACTAGATTTGAGATTTAATTTGGTGTATTTAGCCTAGACAGTGATTACTGATTAAAGGGGTAAACTTTTACTCCGAGAAAATGATATAGGAAGGACTTACATTTGGAAGATTCTTAATCATAATGGGAGCGTGCGACTAGGTGTAAAGAGTCTTTGTTGCTGAAATTTTGAATTGTTAAAAGATTAGAATTCGTCATTAACTTACAGAATGCTTGATTGATTTAGTTTTGGTGTCTGCATTGAATGCTTGAAACATCATTGACGAATTGCACACTAATAGTATTGTGCTTGAAGAAGATGATATTACAAGTTATATACTGCCATAGATGATTGGCGATAAAAACAGGGGAAATAAACTGGGTTGAGGGTCTTTGTGGAGCATATTCTTTAGGTTCTTGTTCTTACCAGTACCACTGCACATCATAAGAACTTCCGTGACAAAGAATTGACCCGAAAAAGAAGTGGTTTTTTGTGATATTGCTTTACTGTTTTGGATGTATCCATATGTGTTTTTTTTTGTTTTGGGGAAAGGCTCACCGAAGAAGCACCATCCTTGTTTGATATGGAAGCTTCTCTATCATAAACAAGTTATTTGACTTAAGAGTCACTGAAAATGAGGATAATCGGAAATTTGTTCCCTGATGAATGAAAGGTTTGTACCTGTTGCTCATGGGATGTTTGGATCCTTTCTTTTATTGATGGGGTGATATGGTTGAGCTTACTGTTTTTGGAATTTTTGTTGAGTTGTTTAATAAAGTACTGCATACTTATTGATATGGTCATTTTGCTTCAGTTTCCTTGCTCAATATATACTTTCAGTCAGTAATTTTGCATTATGAGTTATCAAGTGTTTTTTTAATTTAACTGTTTGTTATTTCTGATGTGCCAGGTATCTTGCTGTTCTGAGTTTCAAGCCGTCATATGATAACTAACAACCCCAGTGAGATACTGGTTACCGTATCTATAAATCTGCAGAGGAGGTTAAACCCATGGGTAGCTTAGAAAATGGTAAATGTTGCCAGATTTCTGCTACATGAGGGCTTCATTTCAGAATAGAGAACAGTAGCTTACCTGCTTGGAAGAAGGAAAACAAAGGTTAACATCTGTTCGGGAACAGGTGGAAGATAATGTTGACCCACTAATTTATTCTCTGAGATCTATTCCCCATTATTCTGTAGTTTTCAGTTTGTCCACAATTTTGGACAGTAAAGTTTGGCATCACATTTTTTATTCAAATAATGTTAAGGAGTAAGCAGATCGGTCCCCTTACCCAGTGTGCTAGGTCATTTTTTGTTAGTGGTACTCGAAGTGGCGGAGCAGACGGAAGTCCTTGTCCTTACCCCGAAGATGAAACTTATGCTCCGAGGAAGCAGCTCAGAAATAACGGAGTTTTTCTTCCACATAAGGATTCCACCGTAGGTTCCAGATCTTCAGTCAGTGATGGAGCTACACTTTCTGGAGATGCAATTGGAACAATTGGCTGTAAGACTGAGAATGGTGCTAAGCCAGCTGCCGCACATGTTATCTCTGTTCCGAGCCCTTCATTGAGATTGAGTTCTGGGAGTTCTGTAGTGAATGATGTATGTGTTATTCAGAAAGATCAGATTCCTTCAACTGCTCATGTTTCAGATCAGTTTGTCAAAGCTGGCATTGCTGCAGTTAGCCTTTTATCCGACTTGGTAAATTACAAGCTTCCTGTATCAGATGGGAAAGAGGTACTTCACAACAACACAAACTGCATGCTTGATCCTTCAAGGCCCATCTCCAGCATAAGACCATCCAACATAAAACCAGTGAAAAGAGAGAGTTTCGTCACTGTTGATAGAAAGCCAACTGTAGTTGAGATAGGACGTGGTACAACATCCAATGTTCGTTCTGACATTCCGAAAGTTAAATCAGAAAAGTTTGCTCCAGTGAAGACTACAAGTACAAACCATAGTTCAAGTAAGGGTATCCAGAATAATTCAGTTGAGAATCTGAACGTACCTTCTGGTACTAGATATCGTCAGAGGCAATACGCGCAACAGAAATCTAAACTTACTTCATACCGCGCTGTTTCTAATTCTAAGTCTGGACAAGCATCAGAACCCAAATCTGCAGGAAGTACTTGTGAAAGCGTTAGATCAGGTTCAGATAATGTTCAGAAGTCTTCAGTGCATGCAAGGACGCCAACAGGTTTTACCCCATTGGCTAGGCATAATTTGAACACCAGACATGCTGTAGAGCGTGTTTCTAACATTTTACAGCAGTGTAAGTGGGGACCGTCTGCAGAAGAGGCTCTAGAGAAACTCAACTGTTCGTTGGATCCTTATCAAGCCAATCAGGTCCTTAAACAGCTACAAGATCATTCAATTGCTTTAGGGTTTTTCAACTGGTTGAAAAGTCGTCCTGGATTTAAACATGATGGGCATACTTACACCACAATGGTTGGCATACTTGGGCGTGCTAAAAAATTCGCTTACATAAACCGATTACTTGATGAAATGGCCAGAGATGGGTGCCTACCAAATGTGGTAACTTATAATCGTCTGATTCATAGCTATGGTCGTGCAAATTACTTGAATGAAGCATTAAATGTTTTTCATCAGATGCAAGAAGTGGGCTGTGAACCAGATCGAGTTACCTACTGTACGCTTATTGACATCCACGCGAAAGCAGGTTATCTAGATGTTGCTATGGACTTGTACGAGAGGATGCAGTCGGCAGGTCTCTCACCTGATACATTTACGTATAGTGTTATTATCAACTGTCTTGGGAAAGGTGGGCACTTGGCTGCTGCTTACAAGCTCTTTTGCGAGATGGTTTCTCAAGGTTGTGTTCCCAACCTGGTCACATACAATATCATGATTGCTCTTCAAGCCAAGGCAAGAAACTACCCATGTGCATTAAAGATTTACCGTGACATGCAAACTGCTGGATTCCAACCTGACAAAGTTACATACAGTATTGTCATGGAGGTACTTGGGGTATGTGGATATCTGGATGAAGCAGAAGCTGTATTTTCAGAAATGAAGCAGCACAACTGGATTCCCGATGAACCTGTTTATGGTATTTTAGTTGATATGTGGGGTAAGGCTGGACATGTTGATAAAGCTCGAGAATGGTTTCAAGCAATGCTCAATGCAGGCCTCCGCCCTAATGTCCCTACATGCAACTCTTTACTCAGTGCTTTTCTCCGAATGCACGGGTTAGCTGATGCCTATGATCTGCTTCAAAGTATGTTGAGATTTGGTCTGCACCCAAGTCTTCAGACCTATACGTTGCTCCTCAGCTGCTCTACTGATACAACATTTCGTATTGACATGGGTTTTTGCTGGAAACTCATGGCAGTTACTGGCCATCCTGCCCATGCATTTCTTGTATCAATGCCCTCATCTGGACTCGATGGTGGACTGAACGTGCGGCAACATGCAAGCAACTTCTTCGACTTGATGCACAGCGAGGATAGAGAGAGTAAAAGAGGGCTTGTTGATGCGGTGGTAGATTTCCTTCATAAGTCTGGTCTTAGAGAAGAGGCAGGATCAGTTTGGGAGGTAGCGGCTTTGAAAAATGTGTACCCAGATGCAGTTCGAGAGAAGAGCTCCTGCTACTGGCTTATAAACCTTCATGTTATGTCCAATGGAACTGCAATTACAGCATTGTCAAGGACTCTTGCTTGGTTTCGTAAGAAGATGATTGCATCAGGTATTGGACCAAACAGAATTGATATTGTTACAGGCTGGGGCCGGCGTAGTAGAGTAACCGGATCTTCTTTGGTCAGAGAGTCCGTTCATGAGTTGCTGGATATGTTTCAGTTTCCATTTTTACCGGAAACTGGTAACTCTGGGTGTTTTGTAGGCAGCGGAGATTCTCTCAACCGATGGTTATACCAACCCTGTGTTGAGCGAATGCACTTACTTTAGCCGGTATTTTTCTTCCTTCATTTGTATCGGGTGTTGTTCATTTTTGTTAGTTTGTATTTAAATAATTAGGTTATTTATTTCATTTGATAAATTAGATTATGAGCTGGTATGATGATGCCCATCTTGCCGTGTATTCATTTGAAAACGTTCGTATGTAAGCGGCTCTTGTACAAATGAGGGAAAGTCACGTTCATTGGCGAGTTTTATCTTGGTTAATTTTGAAAGTTAAGAGTTTTCTGAATTTGTGCTAAGTGTAAGTTGCAAAAGTTAGGGTGTTCATATCGCAAGTTGCAAACAAAAATAATGAACACATCCCTCAAGGTAAATAGCCGAAAAATCCTAGCCAATTCTGACCAATTGGTCTCTGCAGCACAATTTACGAAGTCATTACAAAAATTTTATCCAACAGAATAAAATCTTATCTTTTCCTCATCCAAGTTAAACAGCCTGAAAATCCTAACCAATTGGTCTTTGCAGACAAAAAAAATATCCCTTTTCCGGTCTGCTTTTATAAATTGTTGCTCATGAAATTATTCACTCCTTTAAATAGAAAAAAGCTAGATTAGTAAGTCTAGGAATTAAAATAGACATGTCCAAAGCTTTAGATAAGGTAAACTAGAATTTCTTACTGAAGGTCTAGAAACATTTGGTTTTTCAAAAGATGTTTGTGACCTAATAGAACAATGTATATCTACTACCTCTATTTATGTTATGCTAAATGGTACTCCAGGTAACTCCTTTATACCATCCAGAGGACTGAGACAAGGAGACCCCCTCTTCCCTTATCTTTTCATTATATGTATGGAGATGGAGATTTTTTCTAGGCTTCTTCTTTCTCAGGAACAAAACAAACTTCTTCATGGTGTTAAAATTAAACCAAAGAATGAGCCCATACCTCACTCATTCTTTGCTGATGATTATCTTCTATTTGTTAAGGAAGACCTAGTGGAATGTAAAAATCTTTTACAAACAATAGATTTATTCAGTAAGGCTTCTGGACAACTAATAAACTTTGATAATTCTGGGGTCTTCTTTAGCAAACAAAACACCAAAGAATGTTGTCCAAATCCCTAAAGATAAAACACATAAACCTTAAAGATCCTTATTTAGGAGCCCCACTCTTTATGAATTAATCAAAAGTAAAAACCTTTGAACCAATCCTAGAAAGGATTGAAAACAAATCTCAAAGATGAAAAAGTAAAGTCCTTTCTCACACCAGTAGAATAGTCCTGAACAAAGCAGTTCTTGTTAGCATTCCAACTTATCAAATGAGATGTTTCATCTTACTTATTATATAGACGGAATATTAGATTTTTGTAGTCCCACTAAATAGGCGGAATTCCAATTCCAAGAAGATTTTTGACATACATACCCTTATTTATGTTGTATGGGAAACTGTAGTGAGAATAAGACAAAGGGCAAAAACAGGAAAAAACATGAAAATTTATGAAAACCAAAAAATTTCTTAATTGAAGAGATTTCACCTTCTCCGCCTATATATTAGGGACGGAGGGACTAATAAAATAGATGCAATTCAGAGGGATTTTTGGTGGGTCAAAAACTATGGAACTAGAGGTTTTTATCCTAGAGCCTGGCACAACCTCTGTAAACCAATGCAGTGTGGGGGTTTGGGGTTTAGGGATGCACACAAATTTAATCTGGCTATGATAGCCAAAGTAGCTTGGAGACTAATCCAAGAACCAAATTCCTTGTGGGCTAAAACCTTAAAATCTATTTACTTTAAAAACAAATCACCATTAAAGGCAAAACCTCCGGACAAATGCTCTTGGACCTATTAGCTAAATATATCTATTTAAAGATAGTAACCAAAACCTTAGAAAAGACCAGCTACGTTGGACTCTAACCAAATCTGGTGAGTTTACTGTAAAATCAATGTATGAGAAATTGAATGAACTAACCAAATCTGGTGAGTTTACTGTCAAATCAATGTATGATAAATTGAATGAAAATGGTCAAGATATAGTTAGTTTATCACTGCCAGAGTCTTTTTGGAGATCCTTGTGGAGACTAAATATCTCATAAAGAATCAAGCTCTTTTTATGGAAATGTTTACAAAATGCCCTTCCCACTAATGCTAAACTTACTGGTAAGGTTAAGGATGTAACACCTTTCTGTACAATGTGTAAGAATGAAAAAGAAACAACATAACATCTTCTCTTCCATTCCCCTATGCTAAATCAGTTTGGAATTCTTCTCCTAATCCTGTCTCTTTAAACCTAGATATCTCAAGTACAATTCTAGAGCTCCGCAAAATCTTGATGACTAATCCTAGGACAAACATTTCCTTAGAACTTCTCATCACTAAAATGTGGTTTATTTGGAAGGAAAGATGTGATAGAATTTTTGAGGACAAAACTAAAAATGTTACTGCTTTAGCTTTGGAAATACAAAGATATATTGAACTTTGGTCTACAAAAAAAAGTAAACCCACTAAACTTAAACATAAGAAGAAATTAGCTCCTAAATGGAAAGATCCAAATTCAGATACACTAAAGATTAATGTAGATGCAACTTGGATCTCAGAATTACTACCTTCTACTTATGCTTTTATCTTGAGAAATGATACAGGAGATTGTGAAGGAGGAAGAGCAGGGCATGCAGCAGGTTTCGACCCACAAGAGGCATAGGCTATAGGAGTTTTGCAGGCGGCAATTTGGGATAAAGAGAGGCAGATTCAGAATTACAGTATTGAGGGAGACTGTGAAAGTCTTTTCAACTACATCCATGGACACAATGCAGACATCTCTTGGCGTGCTAAAGCATGTATGAATGAAGCAAATAGAATAGCTAATCTCTGTAAAAATTTTTTGGGCTTTATCTTTATTCCTAGACTAGGAAATCAAGTAGCGAATATTTTAGCTAAGTTTATTAGACCTTTGAATTCACCTGTGGAATGGGGAACATCTCCACCAGTTTGTAGTATTAAGCAACTTATAGTAGATAAATCTAATATTGGGAACTCTTCCAATCCCAGATTAGATGGCTCTACTTCTTTTGTAACCCCGACTCTTTCTGAGTCCTAATCTCTTAATGCAATATCTTATTTACAAAAAAAAATAATCTCTTAGACCTGGAATTTATGTGTAACGGCTTGGAGTTAATCAACTAATATAACATTTGAGAAATAGGAAATGGTACTAGTGTGACCACATGGGAAGATAATTGGGTCCCAGACCTTACAAGAAACTTATCTTCTTATCGACATGTTAATAATAACTCTTGCTCCATGGTGGCAGACCTCATTAATCCAAGTACACAAAATTGGAATACTTCTCTCATTCATTCGATCTCTCCTAAGGAATTAGCAGCCAAAAATATGTAGAATACCTATTTCTTAGATAAATTCAATGCTCAAAAAACACATAAACTTCGATGGAAACTGACAAAATCTGGAGACTATACTGTAAAATTTATGTATGATAAACTCAATGAAATAGGGACAGATGTAGTGAGTCAAGGTCTCCCAACTTTGGAATCAATTTGGAAACTGGAAATTTCTCAAAGATTTTTTTTCTTTTCTGGAAATGTATTCAAAATGCTTTAGCAACCAATGCAAAACTGGTAGGCAAGGTAAAAGACGTAAGTCCATACTGTACAATGTGTGGAGAAGAATTTGAAAAAACATTTACTTTTTCATTGTGCTTATGCCAAAAAAAATTACGAAACATAACCATTTTCAATACAAATACAGTTTGACCCTTCTTTTAACACAATAGATCTTTGTAAGCTCTAGATTCAAAAACTAAATAAGGAATTTTAGCTGGAATTAATTCTTACAAAAATGTGGTTTATTTGGAAAGAGAGACGTAACATATTTTTCAAAAAAAAAAAACTAGATCCCTTGCACAATTAGCTATAGATATCCAAAGTCATCTAAAGTACTGGGATAAAAAATCTTCCTGCAAGAAATAGCGGAAACTCTTAACCAATAAAGCCATGGACTGCTCCGGAGTTAAATTGTCTTAAGATCAATGTGGATGCAGTTTGGAATTCTTCTAACTTTATTTCTAGCTTTGCTCTAATCCTTAGAGATGAAACAGGTAGATTCAAAAGGAGGAAGAGAAAGACCATTCTCAAGTCTAGATCCACAAGAAGCAGAAATGGTAGGCATCCTACAGGCAGGTTACTGGGCAAATGAAAAGAACATTTAATCTTTCACAATTGAGGGAGACTGGGAAAGTCTTTTTAAGCATCTTAATGTTTCAAATTAAGAAGTTTCTTGGCGTGGCAAAAATTCGATAGAAGAAGCAGCTAAAGTAGCAAACACTTGTCATATTTTTTTGGGTTTTTATTTTGTACCTAGGACGGGAAATGCGACAGCAGATTCCTTAGCTAAATTTGCAAAAATTTTATTTTAAGCATTGGATTGGAATCACCATCCTCCATCATGTATTATTTACAAACTAACAGTAGATAAATCTAATATTACAAGGAACCATTCCTTTGTATTAGATGGCTCTACTACTACTGTAATTAAGACTCACCATGAGTCTTAGTTTTCGTTTAATGAAACCTTAATCAGAAAAAACGAAAGAAAAAGAAAACGTGTTCATATTTATAGCATGCTAACTTATTGTAGCATTTGAAAAAGCGGGGGTCTAACAACCTCACCCAATATTTCTCTTAGCAATCTGTATGGACAAACTCCAATATACTTTCAAGAGAATCAACTAGACAGTTAGACTCAATCTTAAGAAAAGTATATCAAAGAGTTATATCTCAATTTCTCAATTCAATCCGTAATCAAACAAATAAGAATTTGCGAGCCTGATTGAATACAAGACAAATAACTTGAATGGCACCAAAGACCAATGTTCAAAGATCAATCAATTTAAATCAACAACCAAAGGTTGGATTAACCAATTGATCGATTCAACGTACAACCTGTGATATTTCAATTATATAACAAAATATAATGAGGAAAAGAAATAACACAGACACCAGAAGTTTTGTTAACGAGGAAACCGCAAATGCATAAAAACCCCGGGACCTAGTCCAGATTTGAAAACCACACTGTATTAAGCCGCTATAGACACTAGCCTACTACAAATCTAACTTCGGTCTGGAATGTAGTTGAGCCCTAATCAATTTCACACTGATCAAGGTACAGTCGCGTTCCTTACGTCTCTGATCCCAGCAGGATACTACTCACTTGATTCCCTTAGCTGATCTCACCCATAACCAAGAGTTGCTACGACCCAAAGTCAAAGACTTAATAAACAAATCTGTATCACACAGAAAAGTCTATTGAATAGATAAATCTGTCTCCCACAGATATACGTACGAGTTTTTGTTCTGTCTTTTGATAAATCAAGGTGAACAGGAACCAATTAATAACCCATACTTATATTCCCGAAGAACAACCTAGAATTATCAATCACCTCACAATAATCTTAATCGATTAACGAAACAATATATTGTGGAATCACAAACGATGAGACGAAGGTGTTTGTGACTACTTCTCTATCTTGCCTATCGGAGATATAAATCTCAAGCCAATCCTATGATTGTACTTAATCACGATAGAAAACAGTAAGATCAGATCACGCAACTATAGAGAAAATAGTTGGGCCTGGCTTCACAATCCCAATGAAGTCTTTAAGTCGTTAACCTACAGGGTTTCGTGAAAAAACCTAAGGTTAAAGGAGAATCGACTCTAGTTTATACAACTAGTATCGCACAGGAGTTGTGGGGATTAGGTTTCCCAGTTGCTAGAGTTCTCCTTTATATAGATTTCAAATCAGGGTTTGCAATATAAGTTACCTTGTGTTGATGGTGGTTTTTAGTCCAAGGGTAAAATCGTAAAACCCTATTTATAATACGCAGTCATCCTGCAAAGGAACAAAAGCCATCTGAAAGTGATGAGTGCATAAACCTCTTCGCTTAAAGATGTATTGGGCAATTCAATATATTTGTATATATATATATATATATATAAATAAAATTCATTCAGAATGGTGCATATAGCAACAATCCCAAATATTCTATGAATTTTATTTTCCACCAGCATTATTAACTAATGCATTGCCCGCCTAGTATTTTCCTATGCTATGTTCCCCAGCTGAACTCTCAACATTGACATGACATGACGATTAATGTTCACTCGTAGTGGAGTAGCACGAATCTCCCGAAGTGTCAGTATTGAGATCTGCATGAAAACACTCACACAGGCTGCACCACTCTCTGTTAAAGATATTTTCGTGTCAACGCGCTTTTGATTAAAAGCTAGCACGATCGACGCGCTTAAATTCCTTAAGGAAAACCTAGACTGCCCATAACAGTCTTAAGGAGCAATCACGTCCACACGATTTGGCCACACAATTCGACATGCTTAGCCTCTTCCCAGCAGAACTAGGCAACCTCCATAATGCCCACCGGCGGGGCCATTAGCATCCCAGCCGATCGAAATTCCTTTAGTTCATCCGCAACACCCCTGACCGTTAGCCAGAACCAGGGTGATTGCGCTGTTGAAAAAGAGCTCAAACGAGCTAAGACCGATTATAACGGTCTCAAAATTCATCATATCCGCCCAACTTAGCTAGCCTAGTTGGACGGTTTGGATTTCCCTTCGAATGATCAAAGAAGTGCTGGCGTGTTCACCGGCGACCCAACCACACCCATGGTCGATCGAATTGCCCACGACAAGCCAAGAGTGTATGGAATCGCTTTCCCAAAGTAGGGTGAACACGCTGCTTTGGAAACCCTAAATTGCATTTGCGGCAACGAGTTATTATCGCAAATCGATCACAACCATCCATATTCGCCAGCCAAAGAGGGTGGCTTAGATTAAATTTCAGGCGGCCAAAAAGATGTTAGCGTGCTCACTGGCAACCCGCCTTTGCATAAGGCCGATCGGCCTGCTCAAACTAGCGCCCAACGCTTTCAATCGATCAGACAAAATAGGGTTGACCACACGGCTTCTAAACCCTAATTTGAATCGACGGCAGTAGACAACTGCCGCAAATCATCTCGTCCATCCAACTTCGCTAGCCTAATCGGATGGTTTAAATCTATTTTCAGGAGGCCAACAGGGTAATACTGTGATCACCGGCCATCCCTCCTCCACAGGGAGCGATCGACCAAGTGGTAGCTCACCCATAGGGTTCTCTAACGATTTCCCAAAAGTGGTCGGTCACGCTACTTTTAAGATATTCAACTCGCGACAAATTTAGACGAGCTCTAAAACAACGATGCTTCCTGCACATCGATTATTTTTCAGCAGTTGTTGCTGTATCTATTTTCCTATAAAATACTCGAGACATCAAACGTGTCACAAACTGGGGTATTGGTCTGGTGGTTTACGGCGTGCGGCGTGCAACGCTCCCATTACGGGAAAGTGTCAGGAAAGGACGGACAATAGAGAGAGTAGTGAGTAAAAGGGTGAACAGTCTTCCCTCATAATAGAAACGTGATGATCACCACCTTTCGCACAACCCCACTTCTCCATTACTTAACTGCCTCCACTTCCTATGAAATCAGGGTGCGCTCAATGACCTGTATAAATAGGTTTTCAATCTATTTCAACAGGGGACAAGTGTTATCAACACAAGTATCCAGAAAAAACACCAAGAACTGATACCTTATGTTCTGCAAGCCAGTTCCACATTCTGATACAATTCATAAAACAACCACACCTTCATAATTCAGCATTCTGATCTCAAATACCTTCTTCGCTTCCCTCCCTAAGATCAACCCTTCTCCTTCACTTTGTGACCGAATTGAATCTGGAACGGTCATTTCTTGGTTTAGGCCAGAGTCTTACAGATTGATCTCTCAAATCTAAAAGTACTCCTGTGCAGTACATTTGTTTAGGGTTTGAATTCGTTTCTCATCAACACACCCAAATTTACCAAAAACAGCAGAATCAGTTTTTACCCCAAAACAACTGGCGACCACAGTGGGAGATTAATCTCTCGGTTGCAAGATCAGTTTTCAATTTTATTCCAATTTTTTCAAATTCAAGATGGTAGATCTTAGGTCTGGGTTAGTTACCAATCCTGATGCTATGGGCGCTGATAACACTCCTGGTGCCAATATCCCTGCCGTTAACACCAATATACCGCCTGCCAGCACAGTCAACACATCGCATGGTGTTACATCCTTTAGTACCAACACCAGTAACGCCGGAAGCATCCCCTCTGGAGTGACGCCTCCCATTACCATAGCCAGAGCCGCTGCTACTCCTAATATTTCTTTGAGCATGATACCTCCAATCGTCACCAGGGCTGCCACTATTTCTTCATCGGGACGAGAGACTGGAGGAGCCAGGGGAAACCAACCCCCTATCACCATTGTTGATTTGTTAGAAAGGCAAGAAGTTCTCGCTAAGGCTCAGACGGATATGGCTACAACTCAGAAAGAGGTACTCACTTTCCTAAAGACGCTAACTGTACGACTACCACAAGAGCCGCGTCAACCAATGGAGCCAATAAGGAGTACTTTTAACACTCCTGGTGCAAGCACTTCAACCGGGCGATCCTTCATAGATGAGGAAGTTCGTGTTGCTCTTGAACGCTCACGAGAAAGGAACCATCTATCCAACTTCATCACACGTGAGGATCTGGAGTGTCTCATCCAAAATCGAGGCAAAGAAAACCCGGTGGACATGCACCAACACCAACCTCCGTATCCTACTGATGTGCAAAGAGTTCCTCTCCCGATAGGGTACTCCTCTCCTCAGTTTCCCCTTTATGATGGCACTGGTAACGCTCGTGAACACATCTCTCGTTTTCTGGAATCCTTTGGAGAACACGAATACAATTATGTCCTTCGCCTGAAAGAATTATCAAAGTCGCTACCGGAATAGCGTATACCTGGTACAACAACATCGCACCAAACAACATATCCAACTTGTGTGAGATGGTCACCGCTTTCTACAAAAAGTATTTCTTCGTGTCTGAGCAAATCACTTTCTCTGACTTAGGAAAAATGTTTCAACGAAACAACGAACATCCAAACGATTATGTCAAGAGATTCAGAATTCAAGCATTAGATTGTCACGACCCAAATGTGACCGAACAACAGTTGGTGGAATCATGCATTAACGATATGGTTCTCATCTATCGTGCTTTACTGGAAAACCTACATTTCCAGACCTTCTCTGAACTCCATGGGGCTGCTAAGCGGTCGGCTATGACCTCACCAGTGCTATTAGAAAGAACCAGACCGTCCAGGGATGAAGATGCATACGAAACTCGAGGAAACAGGCGCCTTATCAAAAAGCAATATAACACCGGTCCTTCTGTAAGCGTAGTAGGTGAAGAAGGGAAAAGGAAAGCTCCAGCAGCGGAATAACAACCCAAGCGTGCAGCACCAGAGCAGACAACTCCATCCCGGAAAGCTGCGGCTAAGACCCCTGTGCAACAACAAGAAACTGGAAATGCTGCTCCAGACTTCCCATTTCCAATAGATGAAGTCATTAAACTCCAGGAAGCATGGATTCAAGATGATGCCATCAAGCTACCTCCTCTTAGACGTCCGCCAACCGAAGAAGAGATGGAAAATCCCAAATATTGTCGTTACCATAGGTTTGTCAACCACCCAACCAGTGACAGCAAAAAATTGAAGCGCATTTTCAAAGAGAAGGTGGATGCAGGAGAACTTCAATTAGGAAATGAAGGAGTTCACAGAGACCCCCTTCCTGTCAGGAGTTGAATGATTTCTGGGGACTCCGTCCACAAAACTGTGTAGATGATGGAGCAGTTATGTGAAATTCTGTATTTCTCCAAGGCGCAGCGTCAAGACATGTTTGGAGCCCTCAACCGTGTCATATCAGGCAAGCGTCTGTTTCCAGTCAGGGAAGCCGCTCCCAAACCCCAATCTTTCTTGGGAAACGTGACTAATAGATGCAGCTGGGGACTCCTAACCACCGCTCACTTGAAGGATGTTGAGTTTGACAGCACGCTGATTGACATGACCTCTGACTTCAACATTGTTACTGTCAAGACTTTGAGAACCGCAGGAATTTCAAAGCAGGAAGCTGTGCACTGCCCAACTATGATCAAAAACCTAGAAGGAGAATCAACAAATGCTTATGGGGACATTAATCTCGAAATCAAGGTGGGAGATGCTCTAATGCATGCCAAGTTTTATATTGTTAAAGAATACCCAAATTATGATATGGTTCTGGGACGCTCATGGGTGCATAGCAACAAAGCAAAGCTAGGAGTATGCCCTTTGCCAGTGTCTATACCTGAAAGGATTTCCAACAAGCCATCCAACCCTGAAGATTATATGTTGCCGTATCGACAGCTCGACAACGTAACACAACTTCCTGGAGAGAGCCCAGTGACGTTCCTCCGTAGATTCCGAGCACAAGTAAGTCTTATCGAACAACCTTTTTTGTAACCAGTCACTCCTCCTTCCCCCAAGGCTTGGGGACTCGATCCGATTATCAACCCATCCGTCACTAGGAGATGCGAATGGGATGCTGGTCCTTTTAAATATTTTATCAAGAGTGAGGAATCTAGGAAAGTAATGACACAACGCCCAAACCTATTTCAAGTTGGAGATATGGTAGTGAGAGTTGCTGCCCAACCCTCTCCATCTGATTCCGCAGAAGGGAAAGACGAGATGTACCTAGGGACGGAAGTTATTTTAGGAGGCTACTGCAAGCTTATCAATTCAGAAAAGCTAGAAGGCGTAGTAATGCACACCCGGTGGCTCAAACACTTTAATACCTAAGAGACCACGCCGCCTTTCCCTCCAATGTTCCTTTTAGTGTTTCCTCTAGCAATTTCCCTTTTAATGCAACATTTGTAATTCCTCCAAAATGAGTGCACTGCTTGCATTCATAATTAGGGTTTCTCTTTATCAGTTAATTTAAATATTACTTCTTTCATTTCCCTTGAATCATTCCAAGCTAAGCCTCAAATAAACTCAAAACCCTCAAACGCAAACACGGCTCAAAGCCAGAAAATCAAATTATAGAGGATACATCTCTTACCCCCAAGACACATTGAAGAGAAGAATACACGAAGGAAAAGAAGGCGCAAGATGACCAAGGGAAATTATCAAGCATCCAGTACACTATTTTGGGCAAGTGTCCTGAAGTACAGCCTACTTCAACGAAGAAACGGCTTCTCGATCATCACCCATTGTGCCTAGATCCAGAAAGAATCCCATCACGGAATCAAGAGGCAGCGAGCGCCCGTGGTACTCTTGGCTTGCAACCACTTCTTCAGACATGTCCAATCACACGCGCTATTAATTGGAGATAAAGCCCCACACATGGCAACACGTGAGATATACAAGGGTAATATCAAATGGAAGTCACAGGTTCGTGACCGAATCCTTAATTTTGTTATTGCGTCTCTTGCTTCAAGCTGTTGCTATTAGAGTCACACATAATGGCGTTCGAAGAACGAATATGAGGCTCTACTGTAACTCTACCAAAGGATGTGACGACTAAAATTCCAAGGTATTATGAGATTTTTTCCGAGGATTTGGATTTCTCAGTCGGGAGATTTCATTCATTCATCCAATTGGAAATACAAGATTATTAAAGCTACATAAAAGATTATTATTCGATAAAGTTCAAGCTCCAGTCACATAAACGAAAACCACTGAGTATAAGAATAAAACGTCTACAAGCTATGGAAAAGTGCTCATCTATGAATGAAAGTAACAGTGGGAAGGCTAGCCACTAGCGAAATCAACATCGCCTTCACCAAGGCCGTTGTTGGAGGCTGCTCCTACATTTTCTTCACAAGCCGCTACCACATCCTTTCCAAAAGATGCATCGACTCCCCTTTCAGAAGTTTCACCAATATCCCCTTCGAGAATTGTCCCAATGTTCTCTCCAGAAGTCACCTCAGCATCTTCTCCGGAAACTGAGCCAACATTCCCTTTAAGAACTGCTTCATCATCCTTCTCAGAAACTGCTCCAACAGCCTTTGGGTGTTCGGGTTCATCCACATTAGAGTCAAGAATTATGATGCCGTTTGAATGAGGTAATCATGCTTATTTTCACTTGGAGGCCGCTCGATCCTTCGGCGCTTTAGCCGAGCCGCGAACCTTTCAGCTCTTGCACTTGTCGGCTGAGATGCTTCGTCGCGCCTCCACTCCTCCTCCATGCTAACTGAAGCCAAAAAAGCTTGGACACGCTCTCGAACGATGTGTAAGTGCACAAGAGACATACCTTGTATAGCACGACCAGCTTCGCGAAACGGAGAATTTATTTTGGCCATCACCTCCTCGAATGCGTTAGCCCTGGGTTTGTCAACTTCAAAGCTTTTCTCTGGAGAAGTTGAAGAATAATCATCACCAGCAGTTCCCATCATATACTGCAAAGAGGACTCATGATTATACCAACAATCCACGTAAAAAAAAATAAAAAAATCAAATTACATGAGACATATAGAGCAATACCTGGAACGAAGAAGAATGCAATTCTGTGATGATCGTTGTGGGGAGAAATGCTCAAACATTTCTCTTTATATTCCACAAATCAGCCAGGTCCCAGGAAGAAAAGGAGTCCCTACTTACCATGTATAAAGGCTTCAGATGCGGGATAACAATCGAATGGATACTTATCTACCTGAGGACAACTGACGTGTGCTAAAAGAAAAAGTATCTTGCTCAAGGTCCGAGCCAGCCCCTATCCTGGTAATGTACGCCAAACTTCTCTCGTAAATTTCCTTGACTGTCACCATCTAGTGCTTACCCCGCAACAATGTCACTGTTACGTACTAAGCATGGGACTTAATGTTGATGGTGGTTTTTAGTCCAAGGGTAAAATCGTAAAAACCTGTATATAATACGCTGTCATCCTGCAAAGGAACAAAAGCCATCTGAAAGTGATGAGTGCATAAACCTCTTCGCTCACAGATATATTGAGCAATTCAATATATTTGTATATATATATATATACAAATATTCTATGAATTTTATTTTCCACCAGCATTATTCACTAATGCATTGCCCACCTAGTATTTTCCTATGCTATGTTCCCCAGCTGAACTCTCAATATTGACATGACATGACGATTAATGTTCACTCGCAGCGGAGTAGCACGAATCTCCCGAAGTGTCAGTATTGAGATCTGCATGAAAACACTCACACAGGCTGCACCACTCTCTGTTAAAGAGATTTTCGTGTCAACGCGCTTTTGATTAAAAGTTAGCACGATCGACGCGCTTAAATTCCTTAAGGAAAACCTAGACTGCCCATAATAGTCTTAAGGAGCAATCACGGCCACACGATTTGGCTACACAATTTGACAAGCTTAGCCTCTTCCCAGCAGAACTAGGTAACCTCCATAATGCCCACCGGCGGGCCCATTAGCATCCCAGCCGATCAAAATTCCTTTAGTTCATCCGCAACACCCCTGACCGTTAGCAAGAACCAGGGTGATCGCGCTGTTGAAAAAGAGCTCAAACGAGCTAAGACCGATTATAACGGTCTCAATATTCGTCATATCCGCCAAAATTAGCTAGCCTAGTTGGACGGTTTTGATTTCCCTTCGAACGATCAAATAAGTGATTGCGTGTTCACCGGCGACCCAGCTACACCCATGGTCGATCGACTTGCCCACGACAAGCCAAGAGTGTATAGAATCGCTTGCCCAAAGTATGGTGAACACGCTGCTTTGGAAACCGTAAATTGCGTTTACGGTAACGAATTACTGTCGTAAATCGATCACAGCCATCCATCTTCGCCGGCCAAAGCGGGTGGCTTAGATTCAATTTCAGGCGACCCAAAAGATGTTAGCGTGCTCATTGGCAACCCGCATTTGCATAAGGCCGATCGACCTGCTCAAACTAGCACCCAACGCTTTCAATCGATCAGCCAAAATAGGGTTGACCACACGGCTTCTAAACCCTAATTTGAATCGACGGCAGTAGACAACTGCCACAAATCATCTCGTCCATCCAACTTCGCTAGCCTAATCAGATGGTTTAAATCTATTTTTAGAAGGACAACAGGGTAATACTGTGATCACCGGCCATCCCTCCTCCACAGGGAGCGATCGACCAAGTGGTAGCTCACCCATAGGGTTCTCAAACGATCGCCCAAAGGTGACCGGTTACGCTACTTTTAAGACATTCAACTCGCGACTAATTTAGACGAGCTCTAAGACAACGATGCTTCCCGTACATCGATTATTTTTCAGCAGTTTGTTGCTGTACGTATTTTCCTACAAAATACTCGAGACATCTAACGTGTCACAAACTGGGGGATGTTCACTGGGGTATTGGTATGGTTACTTGTTCTAAACTCTCATTTCAATCATTGAAACTTTCTTAGAGGATGTTTAAAATAGTTTTTATTCACAAACTATTTTCATCAAAGCGATTTTCAAGTTATTGGAATAATCAACATGACTTTCGTCACTAGTAAAGATGAACTTGGCCAAAGCGAAAGCTTACCAACACATATTTCGAGGCATAGATAAGTGATTTAAACTCGGGTCGAAATAACACTTGTGTATAATTGAAGTCTATATAGCAATACGACTTTTGTCTCAAAATAGGAGATATAATAGATAGACTTTTGAGTGATAGATAAGTTCAAGTCTCCACATACCTCTTTGTTGATGAAGTTCCACAAGTTTCCTTGAGTAGTTCTTCGTCTTCATTCGATGAACGCCGTGGAGTCTAAGGCTCAACTACACTTACTATCCAAATCCAAGATTTAGCTATAAGTAGACTAGAAATCAAGACTTATAGTTTTGGCAACTAAACTTGACAAACAATCTTGAGATAGCAACGCTTGCGAGTTCGACCGAGCAATGCTCTAACTGCATTGTACCCAATATTACATGATAAACTCACTCAGAATGAGCTTACCATGATCCATATCTTTTATAGTATTGGTCCTTAAATTGGATCCTTCAAAGTTATCATGTTGTGTAGTCAATCATCTGACCAGTAGCTTCTAGAAATCCCACAGTACACCCAAAGTGATTACCAGTGTATATTTAAGGTAAAGTGATAAGATTAGTGAATACGTTAACCAAATACATATGATTTACGTGGTTCAGTATTGGTACCTACATCTACGATGGTGGTTTTATATTTTAGTATGTTTTGACAACGATTACAAGCTCTCGAAGGAAAATACAGTCGGATTATCTCTCTCTAAGTACTTTAGCTCTGCTTTGGACTCTAAAAACCTCAACCCTCATTACACTATTTACATTTTCCTTATATAGACAAAATTCGCTAGTGGGTTATCCTTCGCTTTGAGCTTTACTTGTGATGGAGTCTAATTTCGCCATCGATATTCTTCGTGCCGAAGTTCATTGGTTAATCTTGATAGAGCTGTCAGTATCACTCTGTCTTATGATGAATGCTTTTTCGCCACCTATCTGGTCAGACCGCAGTCTTGTCGAACTGACCGTTCTGACTCTGTATTAAATGCTGATGCTTTCCACGTATCTTCATCTTGGGTAAAGGGTATACATATCGAACCCGAGTAAAATGCTTCGAGGAATGTTTCGGTGTTTACCCTAATACTTAGACTTCATGTGTTCATGCTCTAAGATTCTTCCACATGGTGACATGATTTCTGCCCACACATGACCAATTTACAATATCTCCTGTAGACTCACCTGATGAATCATATTCTTCCTTTTATTGTTTTAGTCTTTACTGTTCTTCCATGCTTCGGGGCTTTGCTCCTATGGGCAACAACTTAGAGAGAGGTGAGCTCACCCCTAAATCTCATAGTGTAAAGAAAAGGAAGGTTGTTTTGAGGCATACTAAAATTTTGAGCCGAATCTATGTTTTTGCCTAGGTTCGTCTGATAACTCAAGGTTCGGCTTATAACTTTTCAGCCGAACTTAGGCAATTGTATGCCTCGAACCATTTGTGTATGCCTCAAAACAGGTATTAAGAAAAGAGATTTATTACCACCCTAGGCCAGAGTCTTGTTTCCTCCGGGTCTCCAGCTTCAATTTGGCCAGAGTCTTGGAGTTGAGAGTAGAGACATAGGAAATAGGTCTGTACTCTGTAGACTGTAGTTATCAAACCCGTGAACCAAAACTGAAACCCTAACCTATTTCAATCTTCTTCTTCTTCTTCGTATCTGCAACAGTTTGTCACGCCCAGAACTACACAAGGTAAGGGTAATCTTATAATTCTTGAAACGCGAAATGTGTTCAGTTAGAGTTATTAGTTCAGACCGAATTTATGATTGAATTGAGTTCAGTTATGGCCGAACGAATGTCTCAATTATTCCCTTATATTAACATCCAATTTTGGTTCTGAAACTTGGGGTTCATTCCACTTCTCTGTTGGGTACGTGCTTAACCACCTTATGAGCCATCTTAATCCCCTAATTAGGTTAATCCTTTTACGAAATGATCATTCAGTAGGAATCTTGAATAAACAAAACTGATTGCTAATACATTTCTACTGGTTACTAGTTTGTACAGAGAGTGAGTATATACATCACATATGATTGGTGATAAAAGACATTGCCGTTTTGACTTTTGAGATTGAGAGTAAATTTATGCATTCCTCTTAGAAATTTAGTTAGAGACATTTTGAACTCATGTGATTAAGATTTCTGATGACAATTATTTCGTTGGCCCGTATAATTCACTACAATTGACGGTTTGAGTCTGTCGACTGTATCAGTAAGTTTACTCACTAACTGTCATTTTTGGAGCCAAGCATATGAAAGTTGTTACTTGTTATAGTCCTTACCTATATCATATGCTTTAAGCCTGGCTGAACATTGTCATTCGCCATTGTTATTGACAGTTAAGACTTTAGACCTGAATTTTATTTTTGTTTGTATCATTAAAGTTACTTATCTATTGAGCTAAAGAATGTGATCTATATGGTAAATCTGAATTTCAAGCAATAATCGTTTTTATATAAACTCGAGTTCTATTATCAATGTCATGAATCATGATAATCGTTTTTGGTGTTGGAGTATGTCGAATACCCATTTCATCTGGCTTTGATAACTTGGTGCTTGATTCTTGATTTTATTATTATGGCTTTGTCCCAGTGAAATCCTACATTATGCTCCATAACCGAAAACAGCTAGCTAGCATTACTTTTAAGGTAACTACAAGGGAGTTTGAATTTTTTTCTGACGTCGTGTTAAGAGTTTAAGATGGCCAGAGGAGTCGGTAGAGTTACTCCATGGTCCATCCGAAGGAATTTTTGCCTCTTATAGTTTGTTGGAAAAAAAGAAACAATATATTATTATTGTTTGATCTTATTTTCAAACTTTGGCATACAACTGTGTACAACTATTACTACAAATTATGTGGATCATCAAATGTCTACTAATTAGACATCGTGTGAATGTAGTTTTCACTATTTTGATCTGTTCTACTGCCATTTGTTTTGATGAGCTTTTGTGTTTTTCTTCAGGAACAAGACACCGGAGTGTAATGTCATATGTGTGGAAGAGGTATTTCTCCTCATTGATCCTCTGTTTGGCTCTTTTTGTATCAGTCAATTTGTGTTTTACCCGAGGTTATGGTTTTAAAAATAAATGCATACCAAACATATTTTTGAATCTAAGTGAAAATGAAAACAAAAGAAAAATGTTGTTTCGAGAATGTTAGAAATTAGAATTGGAGAACGATTTTTGAAATCTAAACCAAACAGGCTTTAAATCTCTTCCTGTTAAATAGAATACGTTTCTTAACTTTCAATTGTATGAATTGGTTCATTCAAGCAAGATGTAGTTTAGTAAGATGCTTAAACCAAAGCTTGGATTGTTGGATCCCTTAATGAATCATTTTTTTTTCTGTCTTCGTTTTGCTGATTAGAATTTGGGAGAACAATAAAATGCTGCAAGGTGGACGTATCAGACTTAAAGGGTGGCAGCAAACGGCTGTTGCTGTAGGTTCAGTATTTGGTGCACTAATGGACCCAAGCCGGGCAGATTTGATAGCAGCTTTAGGGGAGACAACTGGAAAACCAGCATTTGAAAGAGTTTTAGAGAGGATGAAGAACAACCCAGAAGGCAGAGCAAGTTTCTTGACCCTTTGCGGTGTTAGTCTTTTACTGAATTTGTAGAATGGGATGAGTTTTTTAAGCTCTCTCATCATTTATCCGTTTGCAATGAAATGGTAGACTACGAAACAAAACTAATATTAACCAAATATATGTCGGTTAACCCCCTATAATGGTTTTCAAAATTTTGAACTCTTTGATGGTGATATGAGAAGTTGTATGATGACACCGTTTAAAAGATGGAGAAACTGTAGGCCTCAAGATTTGGTGCAGGGGCATAATTGCTTATATTGTCTTTTCTTATTTAAGTTATTTGGTCGCTAATACATTAGGTGACTTACTTATAGATTAAGGGACAGGATTTAAAGTATCTTTATTTAGGTTCTTAGCTAGAAAACCCTGGTATAAGTTGGTTTATGAAACTCCTATTTAGGCGGTTATCATTATTAATATTACTGAATTCTATTTTTCAGTTGAGTTTCTTCTACGTTCTGTGTGAATCAACCCTAATTTCTTCTTTACAATTGCTGCTTCATAAAGATTCCACCATTACTTGAAATGCCATGGAAAATATAAACGGTTGAATGCTGGAAAGCTAGAAGAACACTTCCATTTTTCATGTGAAAGGAAATTGTATAGTTAAACCTTATCCCTCAGATAGTGGGATCTGCGGCAGGATAGTTTATTTCATGTCGGATTCAATGGTAGGATCCTTGGAGCACTATCAGAAAGGTTGAGTTTGAATGACACTGTCGTTGGCCTAGATTTCCAGAAGACCCTGAATGACGGGTTTGTGTGGCTTATTCCAAAAGTTCTGATTTGCTGTTGATTAGAGCTAACTTTATGTTCCATCATTTTGGATTTGGAATGATGTAAAGACTCGACAAAATCATGGTGAAGTTTCCTTTATAAATGCTAGGAATATGCTTAGTTTTATTCTATCAATCTAGTTCATAGGTTTCATTACTTATACTATGTTTTCCTGCTCGAATGATTTGAGGGTTAAATGAAATCTATAACTTAGTCTGCCGAGTGAAACATACACTAACACTGAGTTACCAAAATGGAGGAGAAAAAGGCCTCGAAAAACTTTTCTAAGTCATTCTTTTTAGCAAACTCATGAATAGTTACATTGATTTTTTCCTTCTATAGTGTTTTCGTTTTTTCTTGTGAAGTCCATTGTCCTTCATGTCTTATCCTGTGTATTGAACATGCAGACGCCCTCTTTATTATTTAGTGTCATTTACTGGACCTCGCTATCTTTTCCTCAGGCTGTTGTTGTTGGAGCGTCCCCGTGTAATATCTCCTAACGTGGGGCATGCATGGGACCTACCAGAGAACACATTTGGTGCAGCTTACGCTAGATTTATGGGATCAAGAAACTTCTCTCCTGATGACCGTCCACCAGTGCGTTTCATGGAGACAGGGGAACTTGCATATATAGCAATGCGAGCCCGCGAGGTGCATGATTTCTGGCATACCCTGTTTGCTCTTCCTACCAACTTAATCGGTGAGTCCGCACTCAAAGTCATTGAATTTGAGCAAATGTATCTACCGATGTGCCTGTTGTCAGTTGTTGGTGGCACGGCTAGGTTTAACGAAAAGCAAAGGGCTCTATCTTTTAAACACTACTTGCCGTGGGCAACACGAGCTGGCATGCAGTGTACAGATCTCATGTGTATCTATTATGAACAGCATTTCCATGAGGATTTAGCCGTTGTTCGTAAGAGATGAGGAATAACTCCTGCTCCTGCCCCTCCAAAATAGAAGCCAGTCTGATCCACCGCAAGCCGTTTTCAGAATTCTGCTGACAGACTTGGAATTGAGTTGATGTATGTAGAATAGATAGATGGTGTTGTTACTTCTTTGTTAATTGATGCTACATTGTAAATTGAACTCATCAATGTTTCTTATAAAAAAATATAGCTCAAGCATAGAGAATTTGTTGTCTTTTTGTCTCTTCTGTTTTCATCTTGTTATTATCGTTTCTTGCAATTTCTTGTGTACCATTTCTACCATGAACATAGAATTACGATTACACTATTATTTTTTTGTAGGAATTTGATCTCTGTAGGTAATAAAAAGAAGAATTTCTCCCCCAAATTTTTCGACGCAGCATCTTCCCAAGGTACTAATCCCATCTCATAAAACCCCTAGTTTGATTTTTATGACATATTTTTCGTTTTTGTTGGTGCGACATTTTCACAAACATTAATGGACGAAATCTCTGATATGTTGATTTCGTTTTTCTTTTTGTCAGATGATTCCAATTTGGTATCTTGAATAAGAAATTGTGAAAGCTTATCCCATTGGAGTTTGGATATTTGTAGGTAAGGAATCAACTTTATGTAATCTATATTTCCTTTTTCGTGCTTCTTTCCCATTTTTATCTGTTGTTTTGACATGAATTCCATGTATGTGCGAGTTTATGGAATATGAGAATGAAAAGTCTTTGTTGATCAAGAGGAAGAGAATAGATCATCTAAAGTATGACCATGTTCATAATTAGGTTTCTACTATTTTTCTTCAAGTAGTGACCAACTTATTCAATTCCTTTCCCATCATGTATATAAATTCTAGAGAAAGAACTAAATCGCACATCAAGGGAATTGGGGGATATTTCTGCTCTGTGATCCTTGCAATGCTTATATGCTAAACGTTGCGAGATGTCTTCAACTACTTGCTTGTGTGCAGAGCCAGAACTTTAGTTTAGGGAGGGAATTTGCAGTTAGTTTAATCCAGTTTATTAGATTGACAAAGGGGAAAGATAAACAACATAAAGCACAAAATAGCTTATTGATACTTTTTGTTTGGTAGTCCAAAATGCTAACATTCACTAGTAGCAAGCAATCATGCATAACTTTATTTAGATAGATGTCGAGCTAGGTCATGCATACATGATAAATAAATTAGCACTGAATGAAAATACTCCTCCAGCCGAATGAACTGCACATTCGAGCGTCACCGTTGAGCCTTGTGTGAGCCGGACCCCTGCACCCACCTTAGTTTGACCGTTGTAAATGAAACTATAACCACCATTAAGGTTAATGGTTGAACAACCACAGTTCCTAATAATCTGGCCTCTGTAGTTGCAACCAGGTCCGCTCCATACAGTCATTGAGCTGGCATTTGCAAAATCGCACACCAAGGCTACAAAAACTAGAGCCCTGGTTGCTGTTGAGACGAAGTTGGATGATGAATTGTTGTTGTAAGCTGCCATGACTACTGACTCGGGTATTGTTTTTAAGACTGAAAAAGCTGATAACAAGAGTATTATTGTAATGAAGATATTAGAGGTGAGGATGGATTGAACCTGAAATTGGTGTGGGGAGTATTTATAGGCAAAGTTTTGGAAACGCTTAACCTGATAATGACAATAAAGGAAAAAAAATGGTTGGATGGAAAGAAAGATATGACAATCTAGCTAGCTAGCTAGCTTGATTGATTTATTATTATTATTGTTTTTTTTCTTTTTGAGGAATAAGGGAGGATTGGCCTCTGCGTATTTGGAGTTTGAATCTCGACCATTGTGAATTTGTGATACTGATTTGATTGATGTACATGTATTTTCTTGGGTACATTGATTAAATACCCGTGCAAATTGATACACTATTCAATTTCCACTACTTTCTTTGGGGCAGGAAGCATATTCATGTCCAGAGGAATTTCTGATGGCCGGCTAACTACAATCTCCAAGTCCGCCGTTGAGTCTCGCTAGCTAGCTAGCTAGTATTTGGCGCAAACCTTTTCATACTCATGGCCCTGCTGGTTCAAATATCGTTTTTTTTTTTTAATCGACATTCAATTTTTGTCTCAACGTCCAAATTCAATCATAATTTCAACCCCATGTATTCCTTGTTTGAACATCCAAATCGGACACACTGTTTCCAGTTAAACAGGATACTGGAGATAGGTACCAAGTGAAAAGTGCCAAATGTGAAAGAACAACCAAGAATTCCACATCTACTGCCTCTGTCCCAAAAGAGAGTTTCTCTTGGATTTTTTTTTTTTTTTTTTTTTTATAAAATTTATTTCTTTACCTTATTTATCTTTACCAAACCCGGATAATATTATTTAGATTTATCTAGAAAACATCAAATCAAGAATTTCATTACCATTCTTTGGGAATACCTTAGGCATTGACGAAGTTTATTGATACTCATATTTTAACAGGGGAATCTAAGGAAGAAAGCCCATTGAAATAAGTTTTCTGCTCATCTTGTGGGACTTGAAATTTGATTTCTCCGTTTATATTAGGGACGAAAGGAGTAAGATTATTCCATAACAGACACATTATTGCATGTTCATACCATTCTCATTTTTCTAGATAAAAGAGCAATTCTCTATGCTTCAAAGTTTTGAATTAAAGTTTTGCATAAATTACTTTACCCGCTGCGTATCAAAGTAATTTAAATCCAAAGTAATTCGGTCACTCATGGTCTGTCTCCTGGTCAAAGTAATTTAAATCCCAACTGAGACAGGTCCAAAAATCAATACTGTAATAATTTTTACAGAAATATAATAGTAACTGAATTAATGATAGTGACTTAGCCAAAACACTTTTCAAAACTAATAGAAAAATTGAACAATAAATTAAAGAAAGTAAATTAATAAAGAGCCCGTAAATAAATCATGGATGTGATAATAAATAAGAGGCAGCTGCGAGAATATCGACCAAGTTAAAGAAGTCGCTGTTCGTCTGTGTTAACGGAGATGGAGCAGACGGTGGTGATCGGAAAAAACCCTCACAGTCATTGCCGACACTCGCTATAGTAGTTGCTGCTCTGTTTATTCCAATGTAATCTTGTGATAATAATAACATCTTAGAAACCAATCCAAAACCGTAGTATGCGACGGTATAATTTATTTGACAGTACTGAAGGTGGGTTTTTTGAGCACTACTTGTCGCATTGGGAAGTAAGTCAAGTTTGATGTAGTTAAGAATATCTTCCGACTTGAGTGATCATTGATTAAGCATCTCATTCGCTATATTATAAAGATCTTCAGCTGCAACACCGGGAATAAGATTTAATACACCACAGCAGTAGGTAGGGCTTCTGGTCAGACTACAAACTTGATTGACGATGCCATTCTGGTGAAGATCTCTTGTTGCAGTGGAGACAGAAACCAAAGCTAGTAGCAGCATTAAAAAACTCATAACAAATTGAGATGCCATGACGATCGATTATTGAAGACCGATTCTTCTTCTTCTTCTTATATAGATCATTTTTTTTTTTTAGTTGCCTTTAAATGGAAAGAGCCCTAAATTAAGCACGATATTTTCCTAAGAAAGGAAATTAAAATAAATACAGCTGCTTATACAATTAGGCCGGCATAGAAACCGAACCGTAACCGCAAACCGAACCGTAACCGCACAAACCGAACTGTAACCACACCGAACCGATAATTCAACGGTCGGTCACGGTTTGAATTATGATAACCGTTAGATTTACGGTTCGGTCAACGGTTTCACCATTAACCGCACCATATTAACCGTAAAATCTAAATCGTTAATTTTTATATACCTATTTAGATCCTAACCGTCGATACATGCATATATAAGCATTACCAACCCTAAATCCAAAACTTTTTCCTTCTTCTGCAGCGAAAACTTATTCCTTCTTCTGCAGCGACATTTCTTCTCTTTTCCCTCTCTGTAGTCACCAGTTTTTGTTCTCCTCTCCATCCATCACAACCATCAACTCGATCGGGAGCATCACAATAACCAGTTTTTCTTCTTCGTCTATTTCTTCTCATTTCTCTTTTTCAACCAACACCACATGTAACATCACCAGCACCTGTTACACCATCATTACAAGCACCACCACCTGCTCCATCACCGGCACCAGCAACACCACCTTGAAAGATTGGAGATATGATTGAAAGATTGAAGACTATTTTGTTTTTTAATTTTAGGGTTCTTAAAAAACTAGTTTTTTTAAAAAAAAAATCTAATCTTTATGGTTAGATTCAACTTTATTTAACATGGGTTTTACGGATGTCATATGCCTATGAATTTTTGAAGGTTCAATTTGTATCTTTGTATCTCTGTAATTGTGTGTTGATGAAAGTGACCATGGATTGTAAACTTCTCCTGATTCAAGCTCTGTGTAGTTTAATTAGATCTGTTAAGAGTCCATTAGTTATGAAATTGGAACTAATGGTCAAATCTTTAAGATCATTAAACTATTATGTCTTGGAATGTAACCATCAATTAGAGTTACAACATTGGATTGATTTTTTATCGAATGGAAGAGGAACTGAAGGTGTTAATTTTTTTATTTTTTTTAATCCAGGTGGAATCGGTCCGTATAACCGATAAAAACAACCAAGCCGACTCGAATCGGTTTTAAAACCGAACCGTGCCAACACAGTTCGGTTACGGTTTTGAAATTGGAAACCGTAGTGTGTACGGTTAGGTCAACGGTTTTACCCATAACCGCACCGAACCGCACCGTGTGCAGCCTTATATACAATTTATATGGAAACTAACGTAAATATTGACATTTTCTTTAATAGTAAATTTGTAATTTACCGCTCTTAACTAATAATTTCTTTAATAAAATAGGCAAATAGATGTACGTGTAACTCGACTAAATAAGTCACGTCACCACCATGGGCAACCGAGGCATAAACCATCTTATGAGCCGAAAAGTAATACTATTAATGTTTTCACATTTCCCTACCCCACCCCCACCCCCACCCCAAAAAAGGAAGAATAAAAAATCCCTTTTCTTTCTGCCCTCTCTCCTATTTTCTCAATTTCTCAATGGCTATTTTTCTTCAACCTTCCTCCACTCTTCTTTTGCTTCATCTGTAATGGTCATGGCAATGGAGTAATCCGCTAACTTGTGTCTTTTCTCGAGCTAGAAGGGACAAGCCATGGGGAGCAAGATAGGCACTTTGTTTCTAAAGACCTTCTTTTCCCCAGCTTATTCGGTTGTTCTTTAAAGAAAAAATCTTTTTCAATTAGATCCATTTCAAATGGGATTAACTTTATTTCTTCGATTTCCAAAATCCGGTATTGGCTGATTGCATAAAATGATTTTCATACATCGATTTCATCTGGATACTTGATGCGGTGGGCATTTGGGTCTGTTATTGAATTAGAATTAGATTAGCCATAGGACTAACTCAGAATAACTATCTTCTCTTCTGATTCTTTGATTATGTATATCATATAGCTGTTTTACCGAGTGCTTTTGATTTAGCCATAGAAAAAATGATTAAATTTAGTTAGCTTATAACCATAAAACCAAATAGAAATAAACAACTAAACCAAAATAGGAATCCAATTTCAAACATACTTAGAACTAAATACAAACCCAATCAGGAAATCAAAACCTATTCATCTTTCTTAGCCTTTCCTGCTTCTGTTTAAGTAGTTCTAATCTTCTTCATCTTTGTACTCCTCCATCTGCTCCATCTCTTCGTAATGTCCCCTACCCCTCTTTCTATGATACCTTGCTTCTCTCATTAGTACATAGGAATATTCCATCCCTGGAGACATCTCACTATAGTAGATTATAGCATCTAGAGATTTCCCTTTCTCAATCTTTGTCTGTATCCTACGCTTAGCGCAGGAGCAGAGCTTGTCCTTCTCTTCCTTGCGAAGATTGCAGTAGGCCAACCATTATGCCTGATAAGGGTGAAGGAACGCCTCACAACCACATACAACACAAAGGAAATATTGCATTCGATGTAGATGATTATCTCTACATCGTATTACCCTGGTAGTTGAAATCTGGGCATCTCTAGGAACGATCTTATGATTGCAAGCCATTGAAATAAAATTCTCCTCAATGAACCCTCAATTCTTCTACTTCTTCCTGTTAAATCTCTTTACCTTTTCCTTCTTCTGGTCTCCTTAACTACTGATATAAATCTTTCTCTTAGACCCTTCATTTTTATTGTTGTTAGATGAACCTACCCAAAATTGGTATAATTCCTTTCTCTTCTTTAATGGGGCAATTTATATCATCCTTTCCCCCCCAATGCTTTTGTTAGGTCCAGTTTTATTTCTTTGGCTATGCCGTTTTTCAAGATCCGAATGATGCCTCAGTTCTTAGTTTCTTAAGGATTTAGACAATTCGACGTTTGATGTCTCAATTAGCAGGATAGTTGAGGATGGTCTTTTTCCAGTAGTTTAGTATTAGGATACTACCATAAGTGAAGGTAAATCCCTTAGGACGTAATCCTAAAATATCAAAGACATTTTGAGAGCTTCTTTGGGGTTATAAAGACTCCTTCCATTCTTTTCTTTTTTCTCTGAGTATTTTTAGTTCAATTTTATAGTCTTTGATGCTATAGAATGTAGTTGGATTTCAAACTTAACCTATACTCATGCTTTAGTCTATAAATCCCTTAAATAAGTTGCATAGAGCTAACCCATTTTAAATTGGTCCATTAAACCATATCTCAGGATAAAAACCACCTACTTCAGTTTCTGTTAAATCTCTAGAATCATACCTCCTAAGCTAAAATATTGATTTATACCTATCAGCTTGTAGATGAAAATTAAGAACAATACCAAGGATAGAGAAATAGTAAATTCAACCAAGATGGAAAAAACATCAGAATTGCACTCTTATAAAGAGTACTAGGAACCATTAAGAATTATAACAACAAAAGACAGTTTCTTAACATTAATAAGAGAAAATAGAAGCAACAAACAGACAAGAGTAGACAAACCAAAATAGGAAAGTACCCAATACTACATTTTAATTAGGGATCCAGTATCCAAAAATTTTCACTAATAGTTCATTTCTTCTTAACCAAAAAGCACATAGAGGACTCCAAATCTGAGTTTCAATCAATTTGATATGCTATCTCCCCTCTAGCATCAGCTTCCTCTGCCTCCTTAAAGTTCCCCTTACCTTTTTTCCAGTTATACCTGGCCTCCATCTTTCGAACATAACCAAAGGTAAAGCCTGGAGGCATCTCACTATATAAAATCGAAGTATCAATTGGGATCCCATGCTGTAGATTATATAATATCTCTGATTCTGTTTTTACATCAATCTTCTCCTTCTCCTATGGCTTTAGGTTGCAACATACAAGATGTGTAGCTTGATGAGAATATAAGAACTGATCTGTCCCGCAGAGATAACAAAAGTAAAACTTCACTCTATGAAGATGATCTTCTCTACAGCGCATAACCCTACAAAGAGAAATAATAGCATTCCCAGGTACCTTGGAGTGATCACAAGCCATAGTTCACAACCCTTTCAAACTAGTTTACAACCTCTAAAAATTATGTTTCTCTAGACCCTTAATAAGCTTATCTTTATAATAGGACCATAATACTACTCTTCCAAATGCTCTGAACCTATGTGCAGACCTTTGCTCTTCCCTAGATTTTATTATAGCAAATCTTTTGTTCTTCTTCTTAAGATCTCGTCTGACCTCTCTGAGGTATCCTCTTTTCTTGTGTTTTCTCTGCATGTTGTCTAACAACACGTCACGTCCCTTCATACTCCTAGTAAACTTTAAGTCCAGTCTTTAGTCCTAATTATGCTCTTTCACTTCTCAATATGTTTTAGGTATCTTTTAGAAAATAGGCCCTAATAAGTCTAGATATTTTAAAATGTAAAATTTTGAATTAATATCCCTCAGTATCTCTCTAGCTCCGAAGTGACTGAGTGCCATCGTGTGTAACCATAATATAATTTAAGACCTTAGAACCTATTACCTAGTCACCTAATCAACATTTCTAACAATGTTTATCCCAAGTATAGGGCAGTTTTACCCTCAGGTATGATGATGAAACCTCAATCTATTGTACTAGAAGTATTGACAATTATCTCATCTTTGTGTAGGGACATAATATCTATTGATACCTTATATAGGTAGCAAAGAGTATTTTTCAAATATTATAGCTGGAATAACACTAGTAGATTGGAAGGATTAAATAATGTGCAGAAAATTAATTCACGGCTTCTCATGCATGGAAAAATCTTAGATAATCTCCCATCCCTACCTTCTGTGGGTATTTAGATACGTAAATAAGAGTTGATCCTATTATACAAAATACTTTAAAATTCACCTAAGCTTTAGGAATTCTTTTGTGAAATTTGACCTCATGTGCTTTCACAAACTTTATTAAATTGAGACAATCAATTTAAAAATGATCTAATTTTTTTATTTTTTAATACCCTGATTTATTCCTTTATAGTTTTGAGATAGCTTTTAGTCATACGTGCATGATCGTACTACAAAGATATGCAGCTGACTTATTCAACTACCTCGTATCGTTAGTCCTGTTCCTAGGACCGTTTTTTTTCTAAACCGTTGAGTCAAAGACTCACTGCCATCCCTCTTATCTTTCTTGCTTTTTCAAATTTGAAATTGTGGACATCTTATTGGATGAAAATAAAAGAACCTACTCCTCGATTCCCTCTTCATTCACGGGTCTTGCAAATTTCTCATCTAGAGCTTTAATTAAAACATCTTCAAACCCTGGTCTTCTCCATTTCCCCTGCTATTCTATCCTTCTTCTTAATCTTTCTTCTCTCCCTCCTTTCTTGCTCTTCTTGCAATGGGAGATCACATTCAACTTTATAAGAATCTCAGTGGCTTATCTTTAGCCAAACGTATAGCAAACTATAGTAACTCTGGCATACTTCCTACACCACCTTCCTTCATTAGGGATTTTGGCATCAAACCTTTTAATATTTTAGCTAGAGTCTTCTCAACCTCGATTCTAAAACAATGGGAAGTAAGAGGAGCTTTGAATAGTTTTTGGGGAATTCATTTAGGTTTTCAGATAAGGGAAGTAGATCCTAATCTCTTCATTATTACTTTTAGGACTGCAGATGACTTCAACTGGATCTAATCAAATGGACCATGGTACCCATTTGGTAATGTCCTTGCGGCTACAACTGCATACCAAGGAATGCGCATTTCAACAGATGAAGTCAAGGAGATTCCGATATGGGAAACTTTGTCAAATACTAAGTATGAGAATAGGAGGAACCATGAAATAATAGGGTTAATAGCCAGTAAGATTGGAAAAGTCTCAAAAGTTCTTAAAGGTAGTGAAACAGCAGATTGTCAACCAAGAGTTTTAGTATGGGTAAATATAGAGAAACCTCTTATAAACCATCTTTTAGTCAAAGTAGGAAAATTCCCTTTCACTTTCATCTTCATCAACTATCTTAACCTTCCCTCCAAGTTTTGCACTCATTGTCTGCGTCTTGGACACAAAATAACAAATTGTGATATCCTTAAAGGAATACCTCTAGAGGATATTTATGATATTTCAGTCAACTCTCCTTATCCAAGTGATGACATGAACTGGTAAAAATTTGGAACCCAAAGGATAATTTTGACTGTCATGGTAAGACGGTACCAGTTGAGAACTACCTCTCACAACCAGGTGTACGTGAAACTTTTAAAGATATCTTTAGAAACTATGTAGATGAAGAACCAGCTTTTCAGGACCCTCAGCAATCTTATGAAGTGCTAGGACCCTTTGTTATTGAATAGGATGTGCCACAAGCTTCTTCAACTGTGCTAGGAAAACGGACTTTCCCTTTTAACTTGATGGAAAAATTTATTCCTCTACCTGAATCGGAGTATGAGTCATTCCGATCTGCTAACTCGGAAATATTTAGAGTCATTACAGAGTCAAGATCATCAGAATCGGTTCTCCAAAATGGGTCTGGTCTCTTACGGGATATTGCTAATCTGGCTCAGCAACCAAGAGTTAACTCTCCTTCTCCTATGAGAAGAAGACTTTCTTTCTCTAGTTTTGAAAATGCTAGGGATTCTTTCGAGTCCCCAAATTCTCAATTGCCTTCATCGCCCAAAAACTCTGATATTGGCTCATCATCCAATCTCGAAGAGCTTTTTTGCATTGTATCAAATCTTCAAACTCCTTTAACTCAGCCTAAATCTGCTTTCAAAATTTAATTTCGGATTTTTTATCTTCCTCTTCTTCGGAAAATCATTGCTTGATCCCTTCATTTGATGGGGATTCTTTACTTTTTGATCAATATGGGTCCAACATTATAGAGAACAAAGTTCAGACAAGTGCCTATCAACCAATTCCTTTCCATGGCTTAACCTCTTCAAAGCAACAAGAGGAGACACAGGTATTCTTCATTAACTTCAACTTATTCTTAAAGTCTTTAATATTAGCCCAATAACTTCTTCCTGTGTAATTTGGATTCTATAACTGCAAACCTTATTGCCATAACTAAGACCTTGTATGCATGTGACACTGTTTTTTTCCTTAGTTAAGACTATCTTAGGATATAGTGCAATCCTTCTTGTTAATCTTGTCATTACAATGAAAATTTTAGATTGGAATGTTCAAGGATGTAGGAATCCCCTAACCCAAAATCACTTGAATAACCTAATTCACACGAAAAACTAGAAATCATTTTCCTCTCAGAAACCAAGAATCAAAGACAGTATGTAAAATCACTAGTCTCAAACTTTCCCAATTACCATATAGTTGATCCAATAGGTACGGCTGGAGGACTGACCATAGCTTGGATGGATGACTTTCACTTTGAAATAGTTCAATGGAATATAAACATGATTAACATTATAGTTAACTCTACTTTTGATACCAAACAATGGGATTTGACATGCTTCTATGGTAGCCCCTATCCCTCTAATAGGAACATAGCTTGGGATTTTTTAGAGGAAATCAGTTCACAAATAAATAGAAGACATATGCCTTGGATAGTTTTAGGAGATTTCAACATGATTTTTAACCAAACTGAGAAATTAGGAGGCTTACCTTTCAATAAAAACAACAGTGATTATTACAGCAATATCTTAGAAAGAGCTGGTCTATATGATTTGGGCTATTCTGGAAATGACTTCATTTGGGACAATCATAGAGAAGGTACACAAAACATTCAAGAAAGGTTAGATAGAGCAGTAATCAATGCAGATTGGCATTCTCAATTCCCCAATGCTTCTCTCAGACATCTAGTGGCCATAAGATCAGATCACTGTCCTATTTTACTTCATACTGACAACATAGAAACCAAATCAGAATGGATTTTCAAATTCTATGACACATGGCTAAAAGAAAACTCTTGTATTCAGGTGATTAAAGAAACCTAGAAAGATAATACTTCTGAGGATGTCTCCCAAACCTTAGTTCATAATCTGTTCCCTTTAGGTACTAATTTGCTGGAATGGAAGAGAAACATATTTGGACTGCCCTCTAAGAAGATCAAAAAACTTCTTAAAGACATAGAGAGACTAAAGGCAAGTAGAATTACTGAGTTCCAACAGAAAAAATTAAAAGAAAAATTGATAGAACTAGAACTGTTTTATGACACCCAAGAAGCCATAGCAAAGCAACAATCTAGAGATAATATCATTGAGTTAGGGGAAAGGAATACTAAGTACTTTCATACAATCACTTTGAGAAAAAGAAAATGGAATAACATAGAAAGTATGTTAAATTCTCAAAATGTAGTTACTAGAAACAGACAAGAGATTAGCTTTATCCTTACAGATTATTTTCAAACTCTCTTTAAGTAACCTGTGCCTGATCATCCCTATGATGCACTCTTATTTAAATATATAACACCAATCCTCTCTACTCAGGAAAATACCAGTATTTTAATCCCACATACTAAAAAAGAAATCCTTTTAGTACTTAAGAACATGAAACCTAATAAATCTCCAGGACCTAATGGTTATCCTGTCAGTTTTTTCTTACACAATTGGGACACTGTAGGTTCACAAGTCACTTTGACAGTTCAAAACTTCTTCCTAGATAAAACATTGAACCCTGAACTAAATAAGACACACCTATTTTTAATTCCTAAAGTTAAACAACCAAAAATTCCTAGCCAATTCAGGCCAATAGGGCCTTTGCAATACAGTTTATAAAGTTATTTCAAAAATTATGGCCAATAGGATTAAACCCTTTTTGGATAAAATAATATCCCCATTTCAGTCAGCCTTCCTTTCATCTAGGAAAATCTCTTATAATATTATAGTTGCTCATGAAATTATCCATTCTTTCAAAAATAAGAAAGCCAGGACTGGTGGTCTAGGTATAAAAATAGGCATGTCCAAGGCCTTTGATAGGGTCAACTGGAAGTTCCTTATATCTGCTTTGACCTCTTTTGGATTTAGTAAAGATGTCTGTCTGTTAATAAAACAATGTATTTCAAATACAACCATTTCTGTTCTTATGAATGGCTCTCCTGGAGAAGCCTTTCATCCTTCTAGAGGGCTGAGACAGGGTGATCCTTTATCCCCTTACTTGTTTATAGTATGTATGAAAATATTCTCTAGACTTCTTCTTCAGCAAGAGAACAAAAAGATTCTTCATATAGTTAAAATAACACCCAAAAGTGAACCAATCTCTCACCTTTTCTTTGCAGATGATTGTCTCCTTTTTGTTAAAGCTGATCTTGTAGAATGTAGGAACCTTCTTGATACTATTGACCTTTTTAGTAAATCCTGTCAGTTAATTAATTTTGATAAGTCGGGAGTTTTCTTTGGAAGGAAAGTATCCCCAACACATCAAAGAATGATGGCTAAACTGCTGAAAATTAAGCATATAAGTCTTAAAGATCCATATTTAGGAGCCCCTTTATTTATGAATGGATCCAAAATAAAAACATTTGCCCCAATTTTTGAGACAATGGAATCCAAATCCAAGGGATGGAAAGGTCTAGTACTCTCCCAACCTAGTAGATCAGTCCTAAACATAGCAGTTTTATCTAGTATCCCTTCATACCATATGAGATGTTTTATACTTCCCAAAAAGATAACTAACAAAATCAATGCCATTCAGAGGGATTTTTGGTGGGGAAAGGAAATAAGGAAAAAAGGTTTTTACCCAAAAGCATGGCCAAATTTTTGTAAACCAATCCAAAAAGGAGGGTTAGGCTTTAAAGAGGCTCGTAAATTCAACCTTGCAATGCATGCTAAATTAGCATGTAGACTAGTTAAAGAACCATATGCTCTTTGGGTCAAGACTATGATCTCCAAATATTTCAGAAACTTTCTTCCATTAAGAGCTAAAGCAAAATCTAATGGTTCATGATCCTGGAACTGTATCAGTCAAGGCTTAGAACTCATCTATAAATATAGTATTTGGGAAGTAAGAAACGGGAATGATATTAGTATATGGAATGACAAATGGATACCTGAATTAACTGAAACCCTAGAACATCTTAGGAATCCACTGAATAACCATCTTTTACTAGTATCTGATTTAATTGACTCTGAAACTAATTCTTGGAATCTAGATATCATACACTCAAACTTTCCTAATGATATAGCCTCTAAAATCCAGAATATTTATCTTTCTAAAGATAGGAATCACGCTTTGAAGAAAGATCAACTTAGATGGACTCTAACCAAGTCAGGAGACTACACAGTCAAATCCTTGTATGATAAACTGAATGAAACTAATGCAGATATAGTTGGCTTAGATTTACCTGAGTCTTTTTGGACTGCACTATGGAAATCAGATACCTCTCAAAGAATCAAACTATTTATATGGAAATGTATCCAGAATTCCTTATCCACCAACTCTAAGCTTTATGGTAAGGTTAAAGAAGTAAAACCTTATTGTACTATGTGTAGAACTGAAATAGAAACCACTGAACATCTTTTATTACATTGTCCTTATGCTAAGGAGGTTTGGATCTCAGCTCCAAACCATATCTCTCTGAATATAGATCCTTCTTGGTCCTTATTGGATATTTGTAAAGAATGGATTACCAATCCCAAGAAAAAAATCCCCTTAGAATTAATGCTCACTAAAATGTGGTTCATTTGGAAGGAAAGGTGTAATAGAGTCTTTGAAAACAAATCAACGCCTTCTAACATTTTAGCTCTAGAAATTCAAGGATATATTGCTTTCTGGTCAAAGAAGAGCAAGGTACAAGACAAACCCAAGAAACACCATAGGAAAGTCTCAACACAAATTTGGCAAGCACCTTTAAAGGATACACTCAAAATTAATGTTGATACAACTTGGATTTTTGACACTTTACCTTCTAGTTATGCTATAATTTTGAGAGATGATGCAGGCCACACAGGAGGTGGAAAAGCAAGACAGTCAACAGCAACAGACCCACAAGAAGCGGAGGCTCTAGGAGTGATGCAAGCTGCTACTTGGGCGACAGAGAAGAATTTGGAGAACTTTAGCATAGAAGGGGACTGTGAGAGTTTGTTCAAATATCTTCAGGGAAAACCATCTGATATTTCCTGGCGTTCTAAAGCTTTTCTAGATGAAGCCAACAGATTGGTTCATTTATGTAACAACTTTTTGGGATTCTATTTTGTTCCTAGATTAGGAAACAAGGCGGGAGATATTCTAGCAAAATCTGCTAGGACCTTAACAACAATTGTTTTATGGGAGAATCTCCCCCTATTTGTATTCAACAACAACTCTCAGTAGATAGATCTAATATCAGAACATCCGCATGTGGATGGATATTAGATAGCTCTACTTCTTTTGTATCCCATGCTCTTTCTGAGCTTTAGTTTGAGTAATGAATTATCTTATTTACAAAAAAAAAAAAACCATACAAATTTGAAGAGGTTGTTACAGAGAGTCCATCCGGCCGTAAGGTGATACTAGATACAAGATACCCATCGATATGTATATTTTTCTTATTTATTTTTTCCCATCTGAAAATTCAGTAACCGGATGAGTTTTTTTTTCTTTAATATATAATTAGGGACAAATATACATATATATAGTCCCTAATTATATATATATATGTATGTATATATGTATGTATATATGTATGTATGTATATTTGTCCCTAATTATATATATATATATATATATATATCAACGGTTTATATATATATATCAACTGTTTCGGTTTTAATAGCTACAGTTTCTGTTCGAGTTAGGAACGATTATAAGCGTTGTTAATTTTAAAATTTAAAAAGAACTTTTGAATGAGAATCGTCCGGTCATAGAAGAGCCGGATGCATTTGTGGGAATTTTCTTTTTGGAGTATCAGACTATGAGTAATCGGATGAATTATCTTTTTGGTTTACCCTTGATGAGTTTTGGCTCCACTTGTTGATGAGATCCCTATATATGTGGATCCTCCTTAAGTTGTGGATGATTTTACCTTGACTAGCGCAAATAAAACAGATAGAGGTAAAAACAGAGATTAACCGCCGACAATAAAATGAATATACCGAGTAGTGCTGATCGGCTTTGGTAACCTGGTTAAATTCAAACCCACCAAATTTTGTGCACACCTAAATGAGGGGATAAGGGGGGTCTAAAAAGGCTGAAACTACTAAAATATCCTCTATTAAAACCTAATACTCTAATCTATTTTCATTTCCATCACAAATCATTTCTTTATCAATTGATTCCTCTCTTCTCCTCTCCCCTCTTCTCGTCTCCTATCTCTAATTTTTTATCTACAAACTAAACATCGTCGATTATTTCGTCGTTCGTCGAATCAAACACCGATTAATCAATTTTTTTCCTATATATAACAACGACGGTTAAGCGAATTAAACAAAAGAAAATGGTTATTGAAGTCGAAGAGGAAACCAATTCGGAAGAACAAATGTCGTAGAAGCTAAAGCAATGGAAAGAATCATGTAGTTTTCTATTAACCTATTCCTCTTAATTAGGATTTTGAATCATGCACACTCAATAATTGAATTTTGAATCATACCAACTAATTATGGTTTGAAAGAAGTGCACATGTTTCAATTGGTTTTTATTGCCACAGTCAGTAAAGTCCGTGATTTCTCAACCGTCATAACCCTAATATTTGTTCAATAGAAGTGGTTTATATCGACCGATGTTACTTAGTGCGAATGCACAAAATTACCGGAGGTTTTTAAATCTAGAATTGGTTATATCCATATCATTCTCAACCAATTGTGAAGTTTATCGACATGATCTTGCTTCTCCATCGAGATTGGGACCTCGTCGAGAGGACGGTCAAAATTTGGATGCTAATCACCGTATGGGATCGAGGGGTAAGTCTACATCAATGAACCAACTTAAGTGGATTAACCAAAAAAAATATCTGATAATTTTTTTTATAAAGATCAGATTGAATAAAAAGTTGATATAGAACTAAATGATGACGAAGAAGTTGATGGTGAATGTGAATGTGATGACGAACAAGGAGACGGTGAAGGTGATGACGAAGAAGAATGAGATAAAGAAAAACAACAAGGAGGTAAAAGAAAAATTCACATAGGAAGAAGAAAAGGGATACTTGTCAAATTTTGAGTTGATGTTACCTCGCGGCGTCAATGATCATATTTATAGGTTACCTGGTGATGGAGGAGAGTTATTATAGGGGTACAAACATACTTGAGTTGTTACCATCTGTGTGATCATTTCAATTATCTCAACCTTATGCTATGTCTCAAACTTTTATTTAAGTCATCATGCACTTTATAATTAATATTAGTGTTGTCTACCGATATATTTCATCCCACCAGTGTTGCGCGTCTTGTTAAATACCAATTGACAGTGAGTAAAATGAAAAAAAAAGGCCATTGTCTAAAGAATCACATCAAGTCGTTCAGCTCATAGATGATTCAGGTTTATTGACCGCGGTAATTTATTCGGTCATTGGATTTGACAAACCTCTTGCTTTCATCTCCGAGAGATATATGGAAAAACCGATATCCTGCATCTTCTGTGTGGCGAAAATGAGATAACTCCAGATGATGTTTAAGCAATTACATGTCTCAACGTATGAGGTAAATCTGTGAGGGAGGCCAACTTCGTGAATGAGGTTAGTAGGGAGAAGATTTACGACTTCACCTCGAGGGTGTTTGGTTTGAATGAGAATAAGACTATGTCGTAGATGCTAGTAGCTGCTCAAAAATAGAGAATATTCCATCTTAATAGCTTGAGGAACAGTTCGCGATAATATAGTATCTTCATAAAAAAGATGAGTTGACTGAAGAGTGAATCAATACTATAACTACCGCATAATTGTCTACATCTTGGGATATGTTATCTTCTCTGATGTTTCCGGTTTTCGTGTGTGTACAAACTATATACACTTGGTGGAACCACTAAACAAAATTCACGACTACTCTTAGGGCACTGGGTTCCTTAATTACATACTTGTTGAACAAGATGAAAAAGAATGCTAGGGTAAAGAGGAACCAAGTCGGAGGGAAATGAATGTTCTTTTGGTAATTCAAGTGGTGTGGTTATTATATTTGTTTATTTTACTATTTTCTTATTTCATCTATAACCCTATGTTGACGTACTGAACAAAAATTAAGACAATACTTGTTTTGGAAGTCGATACTAACAGTAAGACAAAGAGTTTAAAGAAGGAATTTATGTATTTGAGACAATAATAAGTGAATTGACGACATAAGATGTTCTCTTTGACCCTTACAATAAAGAAATAACGTTGTTGCATATATCCATTTATGTAAGGAATTTCATGGAAATAAGGATGATTCAGTGCGAGGACTAACGATATTTCAGACCTCTTTTTTACCCCAAAAGATATATAACAAACAACGAGAGTGGCGAGACAATATGGTGGTGTACAAGGTATCCCCATGAAATCTTGGAAAGTTTACATTGATGAAGGATGACTGTAAGTCCCTGTTGATGGGTAAAAACGATTTATTAGTTTTTGAGGAAAAGCGGAGGGTTGTGCAACAGGAAGATTCTCAATTGAGCAAATTTACTAAACCTTTAACAGATTCACTGCACGGGAGTGCTTTAAGTTCAAGAGATCAATCTGTAAGACTCCAGCCTAAACCAAGATAATGGCAGTTCCAAAGTAAATTCGATCACAAAGAAGGATGAGGGTCGATCTGTAAGAGGGAAGCTAAGAATTGTGTGAGATCAATGAGTATTGAAGGATTATGGAAGTGTTGGAGACATAAAGCAATTTTTGTGAACTGTTGAGTTTAGATATGTTCAGATACGATGATTCTGATTAAGTTAGGTTAGATCCTTCAATCATGGATTGATGAACCTATTTATATTTTAGAAATAGTTAACACATTGATCTCCTGTTAGAGTACTGCTCGTTCGAACTCGCAAGCATTGCTATCTAAAGCTTGTTTGTCAAGTTTAGTTGCCAAAACTATAAGTCTTGATTTCTAGTCTACTTATAGCTAAGTCTCGGACTAGGATAGAAAGTGTAGTTGAGCTCTAGACTCCACGGCGTTCATCATGCAAAGACGAAGAACTACTCAAGGAACTGGTGGAACTTCATCGACTAAAAGGTATGTGAAGACTTGAACTTATCTATCACTCAAAAGTCTATCTACTCTATCTCCTATATTGAGACAAAAGTCGTATTGCTATATAGACTTTGATTATACACATTTGCTATTTCGAGCCGAGTTTATCTCGCTTATCTATTTCTCAAAATATGTGTTGGTAAGCTTTCGCTTTGGCCAGGTTCATCTTTACAAGTGACGAAAGTCATGTTGCTTATTTTAATATCTTGAAAATTGCTTTGATGAAAAATAGTGTGTGAATAACCTCTATTTAACATCCTCTAAGAATGTTTCGATGATTGAAATGAGAGTTTAGAATATATAACCTTGAATGGATATAAACATTGTATGTGAATTCATACTTGTGTAAGTCCAAAATCCTTGAACTAAAGTATGCGTATTTTACTGGTTCAGGATGTCCAGAAGATAAGTCCGCGTACCCGTATGCGTACTGCCAAAAGTTCACATCCCGTGAATTTCTGCTGGAGTTTGTGAACTGAAAACAAACTCAAACAGGATACTTAAGTATGCATACCGGTATGCATACTTGAGTGGGTTATTTTCTAAAAACGGTTTATTCGTGAACTAAGACATATATAAACTAAGGAATGCATATTTGCAAACCATGGATATAATGTTCATGAATCGATTCGAGTGAAGCAAAATCGTTTTTGCTTCGATTGTGTCTTGTATACGTCTATGAGATCTAAGCAATTGAACAACTCTCTAACTAGTTCTTTTGAGTCATTTGAACTAGTTATAGTGAAGATGAATAAGGTTGATATGAAAGTGCTCATATGGCTAACCATTTGGTTAACTGCTGTTGAACCAACTAGGTGTACACGTTTAGGTACGGTTACACAAACCTAATGAATGTGCATTTTATTTGTGTATAACAATCTAAGTTCAATCTAACGGCTGAAAGATATTATCTTGAATCTAATCAGTTTTTCATCTAATGATGAATATTGAATTATTTGTTACCAAGGTAACTTATATTGCAAACCCTAATTTGGAGACTGTATAAAGGAGAACTCTAGCAACTGGGAAACCTAATCCCCACACCTCCTATGTGATATTAGTTGTATAAGCTAGAGTTGATTCTCCTTTAACCTTAGGTTTCTATCGAGACCCTGTAGGTTAACGACTTAAAGACTTCATTGGGATTGTGAAGCCAGACCCAACTATTTTCTTTGTAGTTACGTGATATGATCTTGCTGTTTCTATCGTATTTGATTACAATCGTAAGATTGGCTTGAGATTGATTTATCCGATAGGAAAGATAGAAAAGTAGTCACAAACATCTTCGTCTCATCGTTTGTGATTCCATAATATTTTGTTTCGCTAGTCGATTAAGATTATTGTGAGGTGATTGATAATTCTAGGCTGTTCTTCGGGAATATAATTCCGGGTTATCGGTTGGTTCCTGTTCACCTTGATTCATCAAAAGACGGAACAAAACTCGTAGGTATTTCTGTGGGAGACAGATTTATCTATTCATGTAGACTTTTTTGTGTGATATAGATTTGTTTATTAAAGTCTTCGACTTTGGGTCGTAGCAACTCTTAGTTGTGGGTGAGATCAGCTAAGGGAATCAAGTGCGTAGTATCCTGCTGGGATCAGAGACATAAGGAGCGCAACTGTACCTTGGATCAGTGTGAGATTGATTGGGGTTCAACTACAGTCCAGACCGAAGTTAGTTTGTAGTAGGCTAGTGTCTATAGCAGCTTAATACAGTGTGTGTTCAATCTGGACTAGGTCCCAGGGTTTTTATGCATTTGCAGTTTCCTCGTTAACAAAACTTATGGTGTCTGTGTTATTTATTTTCCGCATTATATTTTGTTATATAATTGAAATATCACAGGTGGTGCGTTGAATCAATCAATTGGTAAATCCGACCTTTGGTTGTTGATTGAAATTGATTGATACTTGAACATTGGTATTTGGTACCGTTCAAGTTAATTTCTCTTGTATTCAATTTGACTCGCATATTTCTATTTGCTTGAGTAAGTATTGAATCGAGAAATTGAAAAATAACTCCTTGATATACTTTTATTAAGATTGAGTCTGACTATCTAGTTGATTCTCTTAAAAGTATATTGGAGTTAGTCCATACAAATTGCTAAGCGAATTATTGGGTTTTTTTGCTTGTACCCCCACTTTTTTGATTGGTATCAGAGCAGGCAAACACATTTAAAGACCTCATAAGTCTGTGTTTGTAACGAGCTGACACTATGGACAGTAATCTCTCTGATAACGCAACCCCAGATCAGAGTTCCCCTGAGATGTTTCAAAATCCTGAGACATCTAAGAAACATCCTTATCTTCCTCTGTGTCTGAATCTGTTTTCAACTGGGAAAAGTATCTTGATGAATAGTTGGATGATCTTTCAGATGAGAGTGATTCAGAAGAAGGACAAACTATTGATGAGGAAGTCTCTCAATATATCAAGCTCTTTGACCATGCTTTGAAAGAAAAGAATTCAACAGGTTGCTTGAGTAAATATTTGGAGCCTCTCTGTCAAGAAAATAGAAAAATGAGAAAACTCTTTAAAGGTTATGATTGTGGATATAAACTATTACAATCTACCGTTAAAGATCGAGAATAAGACTATACTCAAAAAGGTCTGAATGTGATAATCTTCTTCAATCTCTTTATATTGGAAGAAATACTTGCATAATCTGAAGCAAGATATGAATCTCAGCAAAAATGGTTCAATGAAAGAGAACTCGGTCTTCTCGCCAGAGAAAAATCCTTGGAGACTGATCTCGTTGTTGCCCTTAATAAGGTAAAATCACTGGAAGAGAATTTGAAAAGATTCAATTCTAGCTCGACAAAATTATCTTCTATGCTTGGAGCATGTAAAGAACATCGTGATACACGTGGTCTGGGCTATAAAGGTATAGACACTCCAAGTACTGGCAAGATCAATTTTGTTCATGCTAATGACAACTCTTCATGTGAAAAAACTTTTTCAACAACTGACGATCTTAGGAACAAGGATTGTACTCCTTCAAATTTAACTCACATGAGAACAGTTAAGAACAATTCCTTTAACTGCTATTATTGCGGAAATAAAGGACATCTTGAACGAAGATGTCGTTTTCGACTGAGGAATGAAAAAATTCACAACATTCTTGGATGGATGTCTAAAGAAGTAATCAAACCTGTCTCTCATATTGCTGGAGTAAAAGGCAGTGTCTGCAATCAAGAGAAATGTTGTGATAAGTCATTTCTAGATTATGATTTTAAGACAAAAAATGCCAATTGTAGAAGAAAGAATGTCAGGTGGACAACTGACTCCTCAAACTACTTCGAGAAGAAAAAAAGGCATGGGAGAAAGAAAGAAAAGTCAAATTCCCCTTCTCTCTCTAAAAAAGACTGTGAACCCGAGGTGTCTGCTCCATATTTCATTCATATCAATAATCGAGTCTCGGAGCTCAAGATAAGCATAAACAGACTCAAACGGAGCATCAAAAAGGCAAGGAAAGCAGCAGGTTCAGGTTTTCCTTGTTCCCCTCTGGATAAATCTCTTTCATCTAATCCTAGTGATTCTTCTGAAAATCTTCATGAAGGAAAGAGAGAAGAAGTCAATATTGTTGATGAGCAAAATGCTCATCAAAATACAACATGACTGCTCAATGTAGCATCCTTCTTGTAAGGTGGAAGGATGCTCATAATTCTAAAGAAGCCTTTGTGTCTTGAGAAAGTAGTTGTTGTTATATTTCGTTCCTTTTCAAAACGATGATCATAAAGTTGTTGAGCCTTTCTCTAGTACTTTATATGATGTAATGTTTTTGATCGTCTATTCTTGAGAATGTTTCCTTGGTTGATTGTCTTGTTGTTTTTTTCAACAATTCTCTTATGTTCCTTTGAACAAAGAATGTCATCTTTTGTTTAGATTGATTCTTGAGCTTTTCAAGACTTCCTCTAAATTTAGCTCCATTCTTCTCCTGGTCACGTACCACGGTTATAACCATGAGTGCACGTACACCTGACCCACACGAAACATGTACGAGTAACCCTAGGGTTTCACACACTCATATATATACATATGTATCATGCTCTTTTTGATAGATATACGTATTGTAACGTGAAAAAGGTTCTCCTGTTTTCTGTGTGCACAATGGATGGATGCTACAAAGAAGACAATGTTAAGAAGAGCAAGACTATCGAGTTTCACGAGAACCCTATTTTCATAACCTGCTATCATGCTGTTGATCATGAAAACAAACTACCAGTTCATATGTCATCACAACTGGTAGGAAATATTCTTCGAGATTTTGAGGTCGTACGTGAACAACTTGGGATTGCAACAAGAAATCTTGATTTTCTAAAAAACGAACTGAAGAAAGCAACTGATGAGCTCGTCCATGTTAAATCTCTGGTTGCTGGTCGTGTTTAATGTTTTTCGAATCATGTTCTCTAAGAGTTGTGCATTTTGCCTAGGAAAACTTCTTATGAGAATTTTATTCTTGTGTTTTTAAGAAGAATAACTAGAGTTTGGAATAGCCATTATTGTGATTACACATAGCTATATCCAACGATTTTCATCTTCAATGTTTTAGATTTATTTGTTTAAATTCTAAAGTTTGTTTGGAAGATGATTTTGCAGTATTAATCTTTATGGTTTTACATATTGTAATTTATTATGGGATATGTGTGTTTGCGTCCGTGAATTGTGATTGTCCCATATGTGGTCAAAAGTTAAGTCTTTCATATGTCGATATGCAAGTATTGATAAAAGATTGAATGAACTTTTTACAAACAAAAGTTAAGCCCTTTTATGTCATTATGCAAATATTGATGGAAGAAAGGATAAAACTTTTGTTTACAAAGATTAAGTTTATTGTATGTCATTGTGCAAATAGTGATGAAAGATAGAATGAACCTTTGTTTATTCCGCAGTATTGATCTTCCCTGATCCATATTTTTTATGTATATACAGTGCAGCTCCGTAAGTTCTCTTATGTTGAGCATTTTCGATTAATTAATCATGGGTTCTCTTGTGGTTAATTTAATTGAGTATTTTGTATACAAATTCATATTCTTATATGATTTGTTGTTGTCCAAAGAAATCCTTCTTTTCTTGTGAAAGTAAGGTCGCTCTTGTTGTTTTTTCGGGAATGACATTTTATGGGGGAGAGTTCTTAATTGAACTTATGCTTAATTTCCAAATCTTTGTTGGGAGTGCGGCTGTGGAATATTATAGGGGTTATCTTGTATCTTTATAAACTCCTTGATGAATGCATTTAGTTTCGGCTATATGATTGCATCAAAAAAGTTGATATGTGCTTTCTTTTGGTCATGAAGTGTCTCTATGGAAATTTCATTAGGATCCCGCTAGTTTCCATACCTTTGCCAATTTTATTGACAAAAAGGGGGAGAATTAATGTGTAGTTCACACTACAAATACATATGGTTTTCGGATCATTATGTAAGGGGGAGTGGTTTTCATGTGAGATGAAGTATTGACTAAGGGGGAGTGATACATATCACCATAGTATTGTTGTCGAAGTTGTGATACAATTGAACTTTGATGTTGTGTAATAATATTATGACACTGTGTAACAATGATTGAGAGCTTTTGTTTTCTCATTGTTATGGCTACGGATCTTCAACAACGATGATGCTGCATTGAATATCTTTGGAATCATTGGAAGTACTTGGAAGTGACGAAGATTTCGAGTAATATTGAAGAACCAAGGAGATCATGCATGTGGAAGAGAAGCTGCAAAGTTTATTTATTTTGTATTCCATATTTATCGATAGTTTTATCACTAAAATTGAAAAAGGGGGAGATTGTTAGAGCACTGCTCGGTCGAACTCGCAAGCGTTGCTATCTCAAGCTTGTTTGTCAAGTTTAGTTTCCAAAAATATAAGTCTTGATTTTTAGTCTACTTAGAGCTAAGTCTCGGACTAGGATAGAAAGTGTAGTTGAGCTCTAGACTCCACGACGTTCATCATGCAAAGACGAAGAACTACTCAAGGAACTGGTGGAACTTCATCGACTAAAAGGTATGTGGAGACTTGAACTTATCTATCACTCAAAAGTCTATCTACTCTATCTCCTATCTTGAGACAAAAGTCGTATTGCCATATAGACTTCGATTATACACATTTTCTATTTCGAGCCGAGTTTATCTCGCTTATCTATTTCTCGAAATATGTGTTGGTAAGATTTCGCTTTGGCCAAGTTCATCTTTAAAAGTGACGAAAGTCATGTTGATTATTTCAATATCTTGAAAATTGCTTTGATGAAAAATAGTGTGTGAATAACCTCTATTTAACATCCTCTAAGAATGTTTCGATGATTGAAATGAGAGTTTAAAATATATAACCTTGAATGGATATAAACATTGTATGTGAATTCATACTTGTGTAAGTCCAAAATCCTTGAACTAAAGTATGCGTATTTTACTGGTTCAGGATGTCCGGAAGCTAAGTCCGCGTACCCATACGCGTACTGCCGAAAGTTCACATCCCGTGAATTTTCGCTGGAGTTTGTGAACTGAAAACAAACTCAAACCGGATACATAAGTATGCATACCGGTATGCGTACTTGAGTGGGTTATTTTCTAAAAACGGTTTATTCCTGAGCTAAGACATATATAAACTAAGGAATGCATATTTGCAAACCGTGGCTATAATGTTCATGAAACGATTCGAGTGAATCAAAATCGTTTTTGCTTCGCTTGTGTCTTGTATACGTCTATGAGATCTAAGCAATTGAATAACTCTCAAACTAGTTCTTTTGAGTCATTTGAACTAGTTATGGTGAAGATAAATAAGGTTGATATGAAAGTGCTCATATGGCAAACCATTTAGTTAACTACTGTTGAACCAACTAGGTGTGCACGTTTAGGTACGGTTACACAAACCTAAATGAAAGTGCATTTCATTTGTATATAACAAGCTAAGTTCGATCTAACGGTTGAAAGATATTAGCTTGAATCTACTAAGGTTTTCATCTAACGGTGAATATTGAATGCTTTGTTACAAAGGTAACTTAGATTACAAACCCTGATTTGGAGACTATATAAAGGAGAACTCTAGCAACTGGGAAACCTAATCCCCACACCTCCTGTGTGATACTAGTTGTATAAGCTAGAGTCGATTCTCCTTTAACCTTAGGTTTCTATCGAGACCCTGTAGGTTAACGACTTGAAGACTTCATTTGGATTTTGAAGCCAGACCCAACTATTTTATTTGTAGTTGCGTGATAAGATCTTTCTGTTTATATCGTGTTAGAGCATAGCTCGGTTGAACCCACCAAGCGTTTGTATGTCAAGTTTGGTTGTCATATATTAGTGAATCAAAACTCATTTAAAGAGTCGCTTGATTATTTACTAGATTCAACTTCGTAAAGGTTAGCTAGAAAGTTACTAGGATATGACACTTACAAGTATTACGTGAAGACTTGAAGAATGAGAAGAAGTAAAGAACTACAGCGACGACATCATCCTTTCACTTGAGGTTAGTAATATTTGACTTGAACTGTTTCATTCCTAACGTATATTTCAAGTCGTGCATATTGAAAACATAACTGTGAATTTGTGAATGATTATACTCTAGTTAGACATAATATTAAGGAATTACAATACGAAGTATAACGTCTATCTTTTGAACTTCGTATATAAGACATGGACATAATCGTATGAATGCTATTGTGATTATGTATGGGTATGGGTGAAGATTTCATCCTAGTAAACAATGTTTTACATTCGTTTAAAGGAAGTAAATTCATAAACATTTTTTGTGAATCGAAAGGGAAATCGCTAGGCTTATTGGTATTGTTATTCATTGCAAATCTTTTGAATTACCAATATGTGTGATTAGTATAACCGTTCATAACTTTCTTATGTATCTTGGTAAAACTATTCACAAGGCCTTACTTTTGTATTGGTATGACTTTTATTAGTGAAACCGATCTTAAGTTATCACCTGAGATGGTAAGATCGATATCTTGAAATTGGTGTGACTAAATACTAGACATTGGGTAACCGATCCTAGTAAGAGGTGTGACCGATCACAAGAGAGTGTGTAATCGATCCTTGTAAGAGGTTTAACAAGTTTTAGTAAGTTGGTGTAACCGATCCTATAACTTGGTCAACCGATCACAAGTTTTACCATAAGAAGTGGTAACCGATCCTAGTACTTAGTTAGCCATTTTATGGTAACTAGTGTAACCGATCCTAGTACCCACTTGGAGGTAGAACCGAAACTTTATGTTAAGGTAGAACCGTGAAACCCATTAATGGTGATTTGATAGGATAATCAATCACATAGTTCTTGGAAGTCAGATGAACCAATTCTAAACTTGTTTGGAAGTGTGACAAATCGGTTCCAAGATTGTAAATATGAAAAAGGATTTACAAAGTAAAGATGTCGACATACTTTGAACATGTGCAGTAACTCTTATCTTTTATTGTTCAAAGATATTCCTTAATAGCTAAAGGAGAATTCCGGATCGAAATAAATTTAGAATCTTTTAATTAAAGTTTTTAGTTTAATATACTTTTAATTTCCAGCAATTAAAATGCATATCTTTAGAAAATAAAAATTAGTAATGTGCATTTACTAGTTGGAGATTTTCTACTGAGATTTCGGTCAATATTTGGACAGAGCATTTCCAGGAATTATGAAAACCGAATTTGAAAATATATTGCATATCTTGAGAATATTTTCGGTTTTGGAAATTCCTTGGTGTCCAAACTTCCTTGTCTATAAATACTGAAGTTTGCATTTCTAGCAAACTAATCCTCAGAGCCAGCAAAACTACCTAGTTGTGTTGTTACTGGTGGTGCCGCCTATTCGGAGAGGAAAGTAACCTAATTAGGCGAAATCTCTTACGGTCGCTGGGTTTAAAGACTTCTTTGGGATTGAGAAGCTCTATTAGTACCGTTGGTGGGAAACTCGATAATTGCAGTTTATTATAAGTTTTCGATTGATTTAATTGACTAACGGTTGTTGAACTTTGATTGCACCTAGTTTGTTTATGCTTGAGAATCTTCTCTTCTGATATAAGATTCACTCAAACTAGATCGAAGTTTCGACGAGAGATCTTTACACTATTTGTAGATCTAAAGACGTCTTGTGATAATCCATCGTTAACAGACTCCGTTCTGTGTGTGATTGATCATAAGAGATTCAAATTGTTTGTGTACAGGTGTTTATTAAAGATCTAAGAAGATTTGAAGACGAATAAGATTTCTTATTTTGGTTCATAATCTTTGGTGTGCACAATACTTGTTTCGGCTGGAAAGGGATCCAACTATAAGCGGTTTATCTTTGTGATAGATTGGATTAATTAGGTTAGTAGATAGGCATCAATACAATTTTTTGTGATTCAAAGTATTGATTGAAAAATCTTGACAATTACTTTGGTAGTTGTTATTGGATAGATCTAAGAACCTGACAAAGGAGTTTATTGGGATAAACGGAAGAGCCTTTTGTCAAACTCATACCACGTTGTTTGAAAAGAGTTGTTACCGAACAGATTTGTTGTTCCTTTACTGTTTGGAATACGAACCAAAGGAATTGTTCCAAGTGCGTGACTTATTGCAAGTTGGAGGCGCAGGGATACAGAGGGAACTAGGTGAACTATAGGTATAGTTGTTTGGTCTCAACTATACGAAGTTGGTTTGATTTTGTATAACGGCTTAATTCTGAGAGTATTCAATTCTGGACTAGGTCCCGGGGGTTTTCTGCATTTGCGGTTTCCTCGTTAACAAAATCTTGCTATGTCTTTTACTTTTCTATTTCCGCAATTATAATTGTTTTATTATAATTAGAAGTAAAATACACAAACGTTAATTCCTATTTACTTGATAGCAATCCTATAGTGTTTGGTTAAATCCGAACCTATTATCAAGTAAACATACTTCGTTGTTGTATTGTCTCGATCTTGTATCCATAGTCAATCACACAAGTTATCTTGTTATCGTATTGTATCAATCTCGTATCCATAGACGATCACACGAAGTGTGACCTATTAGTTGTATTGTCTCGACTCAATCCATAGACAATCACTTTCGGAGAAAGGACTTATAGGTGGAAAAGTTTTAGATTGAGGTATATTTGGGTACCCTCGTCTTTTCATATCGTATTTGAGTACAATCGTAAGATTGGTTTGAGATTGATTTTTCCGATAGGCAAGATAGAAAATTAGTCACAAACATTTTCATCTCATCGTTTGAGTTTCCACAATATCTTGTTTCGCTAGTCGATTAAGATTATTGTAAGGTGATTGATAATTCTAGGTTGTTCTTCGGGAATATAAGTCCGGGTTATCGATTGGTTCCTGTTCACCTTGATTCATCAAAAGACGGAACAAAACTCGTAGGTATTTCTGTGGGAGACAGATTTATCTATTCATGTAGACTTTTTTGTGTGATATAGATTTGTTTATTAAAGTCTTCGACTTTGGGTCGTAGCAACTCTTAGTTGTGGGTGAGATCATCTAAGGGAATCAAGTGCGTAGTATCCTGTTGGGATCAGAGACATAAGGAGCGCAACTGTACCTTGGATCAGTATGATATTGATTGGGTTTCAACTATAGTCCAGACCGAAGTTAGTTTGTAGCAGGCTAGTGTCTGTAGCGGCTTAATACAGTGTGTGTTCAATCTGGACTAGGTAACGGGTTTTTTATGCATTTGCAGTTTCCTCGTTAACAAAACTTATGGTGTCTGTGTTATTTCTTTTCCGCATTGTATTTTGTTATATAATTGAAATATCACAGGTTGTGCGTTGAATCAATCAATTGGTAAATCCGACCTTTGGTTGTTGATTGAAATTGATTGATACTTGAACTTTGGTATTTGGTACCGTTCAAGTTAATTTCTCTTGTATTCAATTAGACTCGCAGATTTCTATTTGCTTGAGTAAGTATTGAATCGAGAAATTGAGATATAACTCCTTGATATACTTTTTATTAAGATTGAGTCTGACTATCTAGTTGATTCTCTTAAAAGTTTATTGGAGTTAGTCCATACAGATTGCTAAGCGAATTATTGGGTGAGGTTGTTGTACCCCCTACCTTTTCATCTCCAGTAAGTGTGACGGTTGCAGAGGAGTGAAAGAGCAGGAAAGTGGGAAATCGTGGTTAAACCAGTTCCACATGCGTGGGAGAATTTGTTGATTTTTCATCCACTACTTTGTTAACTCCTTCAACTGCTTGCACGACTTACTCACATTTCTCATTGTGGATGTACACACGTGTTGTAGACCGCCAGAACAAAACCTAGTGAATATCCCCCCATATGACGTGATTGATGTCTCATGAATGTGGAGTTCGCAAGTCAGACGTGTATTTAATCGGTCAATTATTTACTTGGCTAGACCATGAGTTTTAGCCTTGATGAGTCGAGCATAAGGGATGAATGTGGTATGCTCTGAGACTCATGGATTGAGCATATGGTGTTTGCTGGGACAAAATAATGCACAGACGTTGAGTATGATAAATTGTGATATATCACTTTACCAGTTGAGGCAACAATGATATTCTGATAATTTGCATCAACGAGCGTCTAATGAGATTGCTCGATCATGGACCTATTATGAAATGTCGAGCATTTGACAGGAAATCAAATATTGCTGAGTTATGTAGAGTGTTCATAACTGATATAATATGTCATGAATTGTGGAATGACAAAGTAGAAATTAGAGTATTAAATATAGAATAGTCGATCAAATTAAATATTGGATGATCGATTGAGTGGATGGCCATTGGCCGTCCAAATCATGTTGCTCTCGGACAGTCGAGCAACTAAAATGTTGGTAGTAGGACATAATATTAAAATTAATTAGAAATATTGATTGCTAGATCAATATAAAAGTTATCAACGTTTATCGAATTATCATAAATATGAAACCCTAATTTTGGAGAACCATGAATCCTTAAGAGGGAGAGTTGTCCAATGTGGCTTAAGAAATATCGACCAACCAATGGGAATAAGAGCCGGCCATGATGGCCAAGGGGACCGGATAGGTCCAGTCATGGTGGTGTGAAAAGACGAGGGTACCCAAATTTACCTCAATCTAAAACTTTTCCACCTATAAGTCCTTTTCCGAAAGTGATTGTCTATGGATTGAGTCTAGAAAATACAACTAATCGGTTCACACTTCGTGTGATCGTCTATGGATATGAGATCGAGACAATACAACAACGAAGCATGTTTACTTGATAATAGGTTCGGACTTAACCAAACTCTAGGGATTGTCTATCAAGTAAAATAGGAATTAACGTTTGTGTGATTTACTTTAAATTATAATAAACACAATTATAATTGCAGAAAATAAAAGTAAATGACACAGCAAGATTTTGTTAGTGAGGAAACCGCAAATGCAGAAAAACCCAGGGACCTAGTCCAGAATTGAATACTCTCATAATTAAGCCGATATACAAAATCAAACCAACTTCGTATAGTTGAGACCAAGCAACTAAACCTATAGTTCACCTAGTTTCCTCAGCATCCCTGCGCCTCCAACTTGCAGAAAGTCACGCACTTGGAACAATTCCTTTGGTTCGTAATCCAAACAGTAAAGGAACAACAAATATGTTCGGTAACAACTCTTTTCAAACAACGTGATATGAGTCTGACAAAGGCTCTTCCGTTTAACCAATAAACTCCTTTGTCGGGTCCTTAGATCAATCTCCCAACAACTACCGAAGTGATTGTTAGACTATGCAATCAATACTATTAATCACAAATAAGTTTATTGATGCCGATCTACTCAACTAATCAATCCAATTTATCACAAAGATAAACCGATTATAGTTGGATCCCTTTCCATCCGAAACAAGTATTATGCACACCAAAGATTATGAACCCAAAAAGTCTTCTTGTCTTCAAATCTTCTTTGATCTTCAATCAGCACCTGCACACAATCAACTTGAATCTCTTGTGATCAATCACACATAGAACGGAGTCTGTTAACGTTGGATTATCACAAGACGTCTTTAGATCTACAAATAGTCTAAAGATCCCCGTCGAAACTTCGATCTAGTTTGAGTGAATCTTATATCATAAGAGAAGATTCTCAAGCATAAACAAACTAGGTGCAATCAAAGTTAAACAACCGTTAGTCAATCAAATCAATCGAAAACTAAAATAAACTGCAATTATCTAGTTTCCCACCAACGGTACTAATAGAGATTCTCAATCCCAAAGAAGTCTTTAAACCAAGCGGACGTAAGAGATTTCTCCTAATTAGGGTACTTTCCTCTCCGATAGGCGGCTCCACCAGTAACAACACAATTGAGGTAGTTTTGCTGGCTCTGAGGATTAGTTTGCTAGAAATGCAAAATTCGATATTTATAGACAAGGAAGTTTGGTCACCAAGGAATTTTCAAAACCGAATATTCTCAAAGATATGCAATAAACACAAAATCGG